>CM038142.1:375284650-375706962 GCA_021437245.1 Aegilops speltoides
CCATCTTGGGGCTCAAAGGCGAAGAGTTTTCAATTTGGAAGCTTGGTTTCTGGACACAATCCAGCGAGTCCCGGCGATGCATGGTTTAAGTTCCATGCTCGATCGAAGTCCGTTCCTCCGCGGAAATCCGCATGGAGGGTTGGAATCCGGACATGAATAGTTTTAATCTGATGAAGGGTTGCCGTGTTGCCCTCTACCACTGCGACATGGTGGGTGGCACAGGGAGAGTTAATCTCTCTCGATCGGTTTAAGCCAATCTGGTTGTGTAGTCCGAAGCGACTCGAGTGGCGATGCGATCCAAGAGCTCGTTAACGACAAGAGCTCTATTGGATCAACTATTCGGCACTTCGGTGACGCTAAGATTGCTTCGACGACTTGAGAAGTCATTGTCGAAGCGGCGGCGGACACGGTCATAAGAAACCACCTAGCGGATAGTTTGGCGGGCCAAGGCCCTTCCGGCGAAAAAACACCGTCTTTGAAGGCGGGTGGAGGCATCCGCCCTATCGGTGACGACACGAGGAACTCTCAATGAAGCACCAATGTCGGTGTCAAAACCGCGGATCTCGGGTAGGGGGTCCCGAATATGCGTCTAGGCGAATGGTAACGAGGAGACGAGGGACACGGTGTTTTACCCGAGTTCGGGCCCTCTCGATGGAGGTAAAACCCTCGTCTGCTTGATTAATATTGATGATATGGGTAGTACAAGAGGATCTACCATGAGATCAAGGAGGCTAAACCCTAAAAGCTAGCCTATGGTATGATTGTTGTAATGTATGTTGTCCTACGGACTAAAGCCCTCCGGTTTATATAGACCGGAGGAGGCTAGGGATTACACAGAGTCGGTTACAATGGTAGGAGATTTACACATCCGTATCGCCAAGCTTGCCTTCCACGCCAAGGAAAGTCCCATCCGGACACGGGGCGAGTCTTCAATCTTGTATCTTCGTAGTCTTGGAGTCCGGCGACGATGATAGTCCGCTGTCCGGACACCCCTAGTCGAGACTCCCTCAATCACCGTGCATTAATGGATGCGGTGATTGAAAGATTTCATCGGCGAGGCGGATTGCATGAAGTCGTCGGTTTATTGATGGGGTTTGAAGTGCGAAAATGATATACCTTCGGCAGTTTTGCATATAGAATCGCCTGTATAGATAGTAGCCCACAGTCTCGATGCGTTGTCGTGACGGCGTGCCGAGGATCATAATCTCAGTGTTAAGATGTCGCCCTTCCTATTCAGGGGGCGAAGCGTTCGGTGGCCAACCGGACTAATGGAGTTGCCGAACTGAAGTGGCAACTAGACGTTGAGGATCACGGACATCCGCTGATTAATAGCGACAGCGAGTCACAAGGTATGTGGCTTCTCCGCGAACACCTGGTAAGGGCTGGCCGTGCCTTACTACATGTATGCTTTAATGCGAGATGGTGCCGCTGCTATGGAGGACCTTGGGCGAGCTTGCCCGAGCCAAGGAGCAAGCCGAAAAAATGTCTGGCGTCCTTGAAGGCGGCCAAAGAGCTAAAAGCCGAACAGGCTGCTCCTTTGCCGCAGCGAGGAGGAAATGGCCGAAATGGCCGTAAAGCTGAAGGATGCTACCGACCTCTATGAGTTTCTTGAAAGAGAACACCGAGCGGAGCAAGAAGGCCTGAAGAAGGCACCGCCGAAGCCAAGGACGCCCGCTCTGCGATGAGAGCTATAAAGGATGAGCTACGTCAGGCCGGGGATATTGCGGCTGGAAAGCCCTTTCTGCTGCGTAGGAAGTTCCGCGGATCAAGTATGCTCGAGTTAGGCCGATTGTGAAGTGCGGAGGATGCCTATCTGAATTTGGCGGCGAGTGCGCGGATGCGATTGCACACTTCCGAAGCGGAAGGATCACGGAATGGAAGAGCTTTTTGGTGAATTCCATAGTCCGGGCGTCCACTTCCATTGACCGATCGGTTAGCGAGTGGGGCGAGCTGAATAGGTTGTCCGGACTTGCCATGAAGGATGTCGTGGCTCATCGTAGTCGGAAGGCCGAGCGAAGAGTTATTTTGGCTTGGTGCAACAGTTCCTTGATGCGGTGCCGCATATCAAGGTGATGAAGCGGTTGGCATGCATAGAGGTGCACGGATGGCGCTTCGCCGTGTCAAAACATCTTGAGCGAGAGATGGAGGCCACCGACGTTGCTTCCGGGATTGAGACGAGGCCGATTATCAGCGAGCCCTACTTTGGGGTAGTCTGCGGCGCTTTCGTTTAATAGAGACACGATTAAGGTTCTAAAATGTTATGTTCAAATGACATGTATGATTTTTGTGAAGCCATGCTTCGAATATAATATAAGGGCTTTTTATACTTGTGCGTTTAAGTGTTGAAATTCCTCCTGTGCGGCCGTTTAATGTATATGTGTATATAACCCGAAAGATGGCAGTCTTTGGCTTCAGCCCCCACGCACATAGTGCGGGGGTGTTTGCAAGAAATAGCGCATTTTCACACTTAATCCAACGTCTTGGTCCTGTGAAGGAGGTGATAGCATAGCAAACTAGGCAACCAGACTATAATGCTTTATCAGTTTCACTTAGCCATAGGAGTTCAATGGTGGGGCTACTATATAGCCCCGAGGCACCTACGCTCTCGAATTTCGGGGCGTATGTGCTGACGGAAACAGTCCTTCGTTAAAGCGGAGAATTCTAAACATTCGAGTGGTCGATCGAGTGGTTGACCGTCTCTCGCTATATCATGACAATCGGTTTTCGGCTTTCTCTCTGAGGTGCTCACCTAGGCGAACTGGGGCACAATCGCGATAGTTCTCACGGTGCGCGTTAGTTGATAGAGCGGAGCGTAAGGCAGCAAAACACGAGGCAGGCAAACCCAACATTTGACCAAAGACATGATTGGAGCTGATGCATATAAGGCCTAACTTTCGAGGCGCCAAACATTCCCTAAGGTATTCGGTCTTTATAAAGCAGGCGAGAACAATGCCCTAAGCCCTGGTGTCCAAAATGCGCCAAAATTTCGATCGGCCCGATGCCAAAACGCCAGCCTCCTCCTCGATTATAGTGGGGAACCGGGGGATGTGTATCAACAAGAGATAGTAAGAAAGGTTTACGCAGGGTCTTATTCTGAAAAGAATCCTTATAGCGGGTCCCTCTTGCGTGCACACTGTGTCTCCGTTGTCCAGTATCACAGACCAGGCGTATACGGTGTTCATCTGAAAAGAGAAGAACTTAGTTTGAAATCGTGCAAAAAATGTATAAACAGAGTATAATTCAAAAAACGAATAAGATTGAGCTTTATTGTCTCTTATGGTACATGCGTGGGTACGCGGCTGGTAAGCCCCTTGTTTATTTGCGCCGGACTCGCCTAACCGTGTCCGAGGTCTGGATGACCTGTTTGGGGGCTTTGATCGACAAAGCCGGATTAATGTGTGGCTGTCAAGGCAGTCTCACTTTCTTCATTATTCGAGGAACACTCGAGGTTTCCCTTTAATGAGATTATGCCGCGTGGACCGGGCATTTTGAGTGTAAGAGATGCATAATGCGGTATTGCGTTAAAGTGGGCGAAAGCTTCGCGTCCCAATAGTGCTTGATAGCTACTTTTAAATGGGGCGATGTGGAAGACTGGCTTTTTGCGACGGGAGTTGTCGGATGAGACGAACACAACTTCTAGTGGTAGAGAGCCCGTACAATGGGCATATGGGCGTGGCATCACTCCTTTGAAGGAAGTGTTGCTATGGCGTATTTTGGTTGGGTCTATCCCCATTCTGCGGATTGTGTCCTGATATAGTAGGTTTAGATCACTGCCGCCGTCCATTAGGACTTGTTTAAATTGTAGTCCGTCGATTATAAGATCTAATATCAGGGCAGTCCATCTTGCGTTCCGGATACTTCCGGAGTAGTCTTGATGGTCGAAGGTGATTGGTTTTGATATCCAGTGTCTGGACTCCGCCGGGGTGGACCGTGCGGCGCGCATTTTAATGGGTGCCGCTCTATTTTTGCCTGTTGTCACATGAAGTGAATTTACTGCTTTGACCTCTTGTGGGAAATTCCTTTGTTTGCCGGTGCTCTGCTTGTGGGGTTCGTCATCGTCCTCACTTGATGTTTCGAGCCCCTTGTGTTCGGCATGAAGTCGGCCGGACTGTTTGAAGACCCAACAATCTCTGTGGGTATGGTTTGTAGGCTTCCCGGAGGTGCTGTGGATTTGGCATATCTTGTCCAAGATTTTGTCTAGGTTGGATAGCTCGTCGCTACTGTCCTTGAGAGGCAGTGTTTTGTTGTTCTGTCGAGAGCTTTTGAACCCGGTGTTGACTGCCGTGCTCTTTGGGCTGTTTCCCTTAGTTCGGCGCTGGTCCTTTTTGCGTCGTGGTTTCCCGTTTCCATCCCTTACTTCGGATGTACTTGGGTCGCTGGTGCTGCATCTTGCCAGCCAGCTATCCTCTCCCGCGCAAAAGCGGGTCATGAGGCTTGTTAGTGCGGCCATTTTCCTTGGCTTTTCCTGGCCGAGGTGTCTGGCGAGCCATTTGTCTCGGACATTATGTTTGAAGGCTGCTAAGGTTTCCGTGTTCGGATAGTCGACTATTTGGATCTTTTTGGTGAGGAACCTGTTCCAGAATTTACGGGCTGACTCTCCGGGCTGTTGAGTTATGTGACTTAAATCGTCTACATCCGGAGGGCGGACATATGTCCCCTGACAATTTGCCCGAAACGCATCCTCGAGCTCTTCCCAACTTCCAATGGTATTTTCCGGGAGGCCTTTGAGCCTATGTCGGGCTGGCCCTTTGAGCTTGAGGGGTAGGTATTTTATGGCGTGGAGGTCGTCTCCTCTGGCCATATGTATGTGCAGGATATAATCCTCAATCTAGACTCCAGGGTCTGTTGTTCCGCCGTATGCCTCTATGTTTACGGGTTTGAATCCCGTTGGAAATTCATTATCCAGCACCTCATCGGTGAAACATAAGGGGTGTGCGGCGCCCCTGTATTTGGGTGTGCCGTGATTTTCGAATACTCGACGTGTTGTTTTGCTTTCTAAAGCTTGCTTTCTGGACCCATAAATGGACCTGACCGGGCCGTCCTCTTTACGAGGATCCTTATATGGATCATGTGCCGGCTTGTGTGTGGCGCCGCTTTCCGCTCTTTGTTTGCCATGTGGTCATCCATCCGGTAGGCGGCCTCTTTGTTTTTGATTGTGGGGCCCCTCGGCCTCCTCGTCAAATCGAGCGATAGTTCACGCTTGGGTAGCTTTGCTTGGTAGCCATCGCCGTGTTGTCTGCGGTCTTGAGTACTTTGCTCCATCTCATTACGAATCGTCTTCCGCTGTTTTGAGCTTTAAGCTACCTTCTTGAGCTTCGTGCAGTGGCGACGAGCCTTTTGTGGAGGTTCTTCTGCTCCAACAATGTGTCCGGTGTGAGATCATTCGGACTGTTGTTTTCGCCGGGGGTGGATTGCTTATTTACTTCATCCTGTTCGGATAGTTGCTCGGGGGCATGTTCGTCTTCCACCGGCTCACCCTGCTCTATGGCTCGGTCTACATGGGTGTTGTTGTTGTCGAGGCGGGACTTTTGGCGGCGCTTGCGTCGTCGTTTCGGCTGTTTTTCGGGGGAATTATCCTTCGCAACGTCCCGTTGTTCCTCGTTATCTCTTCCTCTAGGTGTATCTACCATGTATACCTCGTGAGTTGAAGTGGCCTTCGGTACCACAGTGGTACTGGTTCTTAATCGTCTCGACATAAATCGTCCATACCGTCGATGTCTTCGGAGTCGAAGTCTAGCATATTGGTTAAGTCATCGACAGTGGCTATAAAGTGGGTGGTGGGTGGGCTTTGAATTTCTTCATTGTCCGCATCCCAACCGTCCTGACCATAATCCGGCCAGGGCTCTCCTGATAAAGAGAGGTACTTTAGCGAATTCAGGATGTCACCAAAAGGCGAGTGCTGAAAGATGTCCGCAGCGGTGAACTCCATGATCGGCACCCAATCGGATTCGATTGGAAGGGGCGCGGGAGGTTCGAAGTCCGGAGAGGAGTCCGGCACCTCGGAGTCACGAGCTTCACAAGGGACAGGGTCGGTATTCGGCTCTATCGCCGTAGAGGTAGCAGCCCCTGAGGTGGTGTCCAACCACCCATCCTCGATTGGCGTCGTCGGCTCCGAACCAAGGGTCGAAGCGGACTCTTGTGCAGCCTCCAGGACACTGTTCGGTAGCAGAGCTAAATCATGCCCATCGAGACAGTGCGGCACGCCTGGCTGTGGCTCGAATCCGTCGAAGAACAAGTCTCCACAGATGTCGGCCTTGTAGTTCAAACTTCCGAATCTGACCTGATGGCCAGGGGCGTAGCTTTCGATCTGCTCCAGATGGCCAAGTGAATTGGCCCTTGATCTTGAAACCGCCCGAATCTGAAGATCTGTCAGGGAGAAAAGTCTCACCCTGGACCGCGTTATTGTTGATGATGGAAGGAGCCATCGAGCCTATAGGTGACGACACAGAGGAACTCTCAATGAAAGCACCAATGTCGGTGTCAAAACCGGTGGATCTTGGGTAGGGGGTCCCGAACTGTGCGTCTAGGCGGATGGTAACAGGAGACAAGGGACACGATGTTTTTACTCAGGTTTGGGCCCTCTCGATGGAGGTAAAACCCTACTCCTGCTTGATTGATATTGATGATATGGGTAGTACAAGAGTAGATCTACCACGAGATCAAGGAGGCTAAACCCTAGAAGCTAGCCTATGGTATTGATGATATGGGTAGTACAAGAGTAGATCTACCACGAGATCAAGGAGGCTCCGTCGAATGTGGATTCCATTCCGACCGCCTCCACCCCTCGTGATGCTGAGGACGCCGAGGTGGGATCCCAGGAGGGGACCCGACAGAAGGGGGAGGCTCTGGAGGTGCCACAGGGCAACCTCCCGGACTTCGTGTCGGAATCCGCACGGAACCCTTGATGGTTTGGTCCGGCAGCGGCCCCTTAAGTAAGAAGGGCAAGACCGTGACATGGCGGCCTCCGTCCAAGCGGGGCGCCGGACAACTTGTTGGGGCGCTCAGCGGCGCTTCCATCGAGAAGAACACCGCACTATCATGAGTGCGGTGATTGAAAAAGTTCACTCGCCAAGAGCGGTGACGAAGCTGCGCAGCAGACCTTCTAACAGGCTTTGAGGTAAGAAATTTTAAAATATGTAATGTAATATCGCATAGACAGTAGCCCCTGATGCTCGGTTCGGTGTTCGGAAAGATATACGCAGGAGTTCTAAAATTTATGTCAATATGGGATTGCAGGCTGCGCTGCTGACCTCTGCCGCGATCATGCGGAGGTCGGTGCTGAAGCGGGACCTCGGCGGTCCGAGAACGAGCTCGGCCTTGCCAAGAAGCAGCTCGAGGACAAAGAAGGTGAGTAACACCGTATTAGATTTGTACCTTACAAAAAGGATTTTGGTTGCAATAGAAATAACAAGGATAATGTAGGCCTGCGGGCCCACGAGCGAGTGGCGACCACTGAAGGAGGTTGTGTCGCGGCGAGCGTAATCTTGACATGAACAAGCGGAGCGAGAGAAGCAGGAGGCGCAGGTGGCGGAAGTGCGGCAAGAGCTCCACGCTCTCATGGAAAGGCATGAGAGTTTGGAGCGCGACTCGAAGACTCGAGCGTCCGAGCTTGCCTCGGCTCTTGAGAGTGCCAAAGCTACTAAGGCCGAGGCCCATAAGGCCCTTCAGGAGATTGAGGCGGTGAAGAAAATAGCGGCGGGTAAGGCATTTTTCATGCAAAGCAAGCATGTGAATGTGAATTACCTGTTACTTACCCAAATTCGGAGCTCTCCAGGAGCGTTTGCAGATCTGCCTCGCAGCGTGTCCGATGTCGTGCGATTCTACCGGGCCGAGGAGGGAGCTCAGCGGAGAAGGTCTTCGGTCTCGATATCTTTGAGGCGGACATCCGTGTGCTTATAGCGACCAGGTGAAGCAGTGGTCGAGCTCCTAAGGTAGCCGAGCAGGCCATGAAGGGCCTCATAGTCCGGTTGTGGCTGAAGAGGCCATGCACAGGAGCTACTTTGGCCTCGTCTTGGCGGCTGGTGGATCGTGCCCTGGGTGGAAGTCATCAAGCGCTCCGCTTTGCATTGAAGGTGCCTGTCGGGCCTTGCCCGCAAAAGGTGCCTTTGGGGCAGGCTGGATCTTGAGAGGCTTCGACGGATCTGCCGCCCGGCGAAGCAAGGAGTATCGTATGCCGAAATGTATTATGTCTGAAGGGTGCCCGCAAGATTGCGGATGAGTGCCCCAAAGATGTAATTTTTTAGTAGACTCGCAATGTGTTATCCTGTGCGCTGAAAAATTTGTTCATATCGCTAAGCAACGCTTATTAATTTAAAATATTACCTTCATGCGGCCATTTATCAAATCGAGAGATGGCAAGTCGTCGGCTTCAGCCCCATGCCACGAATCTTTGGGGTGTTCGGGATAAACTTGAGCGCTCTTGTTCCCATTTTGGGTCCATCTAGGGAGGTGCTCAACACAATGAACAAGGCCACGGACTTATAATGTGAACACTCTCACTTAGCCATAGAATTCTATAATTTTAAATTTTGGCGAAGCCCCTAGTGTTCGAAGACCGAGTTCGGGCGCTATCCACGCTGGGCAGACGAAGCGGTTCCTCGCTCTAAGCGGCATAAGTCTTTAGGGACTCGAAAAGACCTCTCGAACAGCGACCAGCTCTCGCCTTATCATGACGGTCAGTTTTAGCTTTCTCCACCCAGCTCAACCGGGGCGCAATCGCAGTGGTTCTCCCAGTGCTACCTTAGCCGATAGAACGGAACGTAAGGTACCAAAACATGGGAGCCGGGCAAACCCAACTATTGACCCAAGACATGATTCGGAGCCGATGCATATAGTGCTATAAGTTCGGGGTGCCGCACTTGTGAAAGTGTTCGGACTTATCACACTATAATGCGGGGAACATAAGCCCCTGGTGTATTCGGCCGTACCAAAGCGTACGGATGCAAGATGTCATAAATGAACATATATGTAAAAAAAGGAATGCAATTATAAGCAAAAAGTGATGCATTGTTTATTCAAGGAATTCTGCTATGAGTGCAGAACGATACAAATAATGCGGTAAGCAAGGGTTTGGACTATTAGACATGTCCCCCTCCAGGGGTAGGCTGCGGAATGGTGTATTAAACAGATTTAATGCTCATAATGGAGACCACCTGACTGTTCGTCGTAGCCATTGTCCCTCCCTGGCTATTGCATCATGAGTTCGGCAGATCTACTGCCGGACAGGGCCTCTGGTGAACGGAGTCCTGTGGATAAATAAAAAATAAAAAAATAAAAAAAGGGGAAAAAAGTGACACACTTGGGAGCCCCTGGTGTGGTTGAGCCGCACTCTGGGCCTGTCGTGGTCGTGCCCCTCCCCCTATGCCCATGGTATCTCCATAGCGTAATGATGTACGCGAAGGGCTCGTCTTGCAATTATGCAAGGGCTGGGGTTGGGGCCGCACTGCTACGCGTGCTCGGAACGTGCCAGGTGGTCTTGATGTATGTCACTCCGGGCGTGTTTAGCCATGTCCGGTCGTTTAACGGGCGGACTCGAAAATTTCCTTAAGAGGCTGCTCTGTACTTAAGCCGCGAGAGCCGCTGTGTGTTCCTCCGTTCGGAGGGAACGTTCAGTGTTTCCATTGACCGTGATGATGAGGACATCAATACCATTGTTACACCCACAGCCCCTGCTGCTATACATACTGGACCAATTACTATAGCTCACGCACGCCAACTAAATTACCAGGTACTTTCGTTTCTTGGTAATGATTCTAATGTTCATGAGAATATGATGCTGCCTAAATTGGATACATTTGTTTTGCTTACAAATGAAGGGCCTAGCTTGGAGAAGGATGAACATTGGAGCAAGAACAAGCATGGAGATGATGGCATGCTTAGCAGGAACAAGAACGGAGTTACAAGTGATGATTTCAGGACTTTGAAGCCACCATAATGAGTGCATGAAGCCTTGGACGAAATATACAAGATGCCACTTCATAAAATTCGTCCAGAGGCTATTCTAGGTGCTCGTCACCTTATTATTGGGCCAGGCCCATGTAATTTCGAAATACATTAGTATAGGCTATTTTTAGAGTCCGTATGTGTGGGGAAACAAGAGATAGGGTTAGTTTGGACCCCTCCACCAAGGGCCACGAAATTCACCCCTCTTCCTCCATATATACAGCCCTTAGGGCACCGTTTAGACTTTGGGTTTTGTTTAGATCAAAAGTTCGCCATAGCTGCAACTTCGGCGTGCCGTTTGTGTTCAACGACCGGACAAAGGCGTCCACAGAACCCCACCTTGATCAATAAAGCTTTCATCTTATATTCACAATATCCAGATTGCAATCTCAGTTTCTTGCTTGTTCTTCATTTGCTCGCAGGAAATAGACCCTCGTGGTCGGAGTTGATCGTGCTCGGCGTGGTCAATAACCTCTCGGAGTTGGTTTAGCGATTGCTAAAGGCGCGGCGTCCTCGCACGCTCGTAGTCGGATCGTCAAAGTCGACTTCCACCAAAGCGAAATCCACCATCTCATTGAAAGACGGGACACCTTTGCCTCTATCAAGTGGTATCAGATTTCCAAGTTGCTCGGTGAGATTTTACAGTTTTAAGTAGTTTAGATCGAGTCTGTCTTCATACCTATAGTCCACGAAAAAGCCACAAAAAAATTAGGGTTAGTTCATCCTATCCGAACCAATCGAGCCTTTGCATAATCTTTTTGTATTTGCATTGTTGAATTTGCGGTTGCATCGTCGTGTCTAGTTGCTGGTCTTAGAGTCTAGTCTTTTAGAGTTTTGAGTTCGGTCATAAGTTGTCACGCCGCCGCCGACCATTATCATCGCCCGCTATCTACCACCACCGCTTATCCGCCACCGCTTGAATCCGTATCCATATACCACCACCGCTTATCCGCCACCGCTTCGAATCCGTATCCATATACCACCACCGCTTCCATATATCACCACCGCTGCCATCGACCACCATATATCCACCACCAATCCGAGTCCCTTGCATATCAGGTTTGTTTTCAGGATCCATCTAGTTTTCCGATTCGTGTTTCCTTGTCTGAGTAGGTTTCGGATTCCAGCAATCTTTTGCCGTCCGTAGAAGAGGTTGGTTTCCAAAAAAAGAGTCTGGAAACCACCCTCCGTTTAGGCCCAAAATTTTCCAAAAACGCATGGGACAAAAAATTTTCTGGCTATCCTATTTTTAGGTGTTTCTAAGCGTATTGAGCCAGTCGCCGTTATAGAAAGTTTTTTTTGACCCGTTTCCAGTTTTTGGGTCCGGGCAGTCGAAAAAAAAAAAAATTGGTCGAAAAATTTCGTGCCCATCCTGTCAGTTTGACTTGGGAAGAGTTTTGAGACACTCGCCATTATAGTGATTTTCCGCAAAAAAAAAGAGCAGCGCACAAAAAAAAAGCAGCGCAAAAAAAAGGAGCGAAAAAAAAAATTCAGAGTGTGCTTTTCCCCTTGTTTACGTGCAGCGCCGCGATTTTGTTAGTGTTCTAGGCTCGCGTCTCTAGCACGGTCTAGCCTAGGACCAGCACAATACCGTCGTTGAGCGTTTATTCAACTTTGCATCTCTGAATTGATTATTGCTGACCTTTTTTTTGCTACCATATTATAAGCCTTCCCAGCTCCACATACATCTCGTCGTGCGTTTGATTCTCCCCAGTAATCGCTATATCCAAGCTTTGAGAGTTTTGACTACAACGGTTGCCGATCACCGCTTTCTTCTTTGGGTAAGAACTGGTAAGAATTTGAGATTTGCTTGACGGTTTGTGACTGTCCACCACACCACCACCACCACATTCCTAGTAGTCTGTAGGATCATATTCTTGTGTGTTTCTATTGCTGCTAACCATGGCAGGATCACAAGCCGATGAGACTGATTGGGAGAACTGACGAACAAACAGCTACATGATAAGTTTCAGCAAATGATGATTGGACAGTGCAAGATGTGCTCAACAGATTTGACGAGGCCATGGAGAAGATAGATGGCATTGAGAAGGCGTTTGAAACAAAGCTTGATAGCAAGTTTGATGAATTGCTCGCGCGTTTTCCACAACCACCGCCGGCTGCACCTAGCGCACCTCTACAACGACAACAACTCGCCCCTTCGAATCGGTATGGACGAGCTCAGCGTGTTCCTATTGAGCGAGGACAAAATTCTGGTGCCGCTGCTCATGCTGTTGGTGCTTCTTTGGCTCCTGCTAGTCTTGCTGCTGGTACCGCGAGGATGATTATGTGGGAGATTACGAGGATGAGGTTGATCAACATCGAACTACGTGCAACCACCAGCACCACAACCACCGTGTCGTCCACATGCAAATAATGGCAATGTTAGGGCTCCCCTCAGTGCGAGATCATGACCATCTCCCTAAACTGAAATTGAATATTCCACCATTTGAGGGTAGATATGTTCACGATATATATCTTACTTGGGAGTTAGAAACTGAACAACGATTTACATGTTTACAATATCACGAGGAGAGACGTGTTCTGCTCATTGTTTGTGCTTTCACTAGCTTTGCATGTGTTTGGTGGTGCGAACATTGTAGATTATATCATGTTCCAGCTACTTGGGCTGCTTTGAAAACTGCTATGCGTACTCGTTGGGTTCCACCATATTATCAACGTGAATTGCTTCAAAAATTGCAGCGTTTAAGATAAGGAAAAAATTCGTAGAAGAATATTATCGGGAATTACAAACCGGCTTGATTAGATGTGGTATTGTTGAGGAGAATGAAGCTATGCTTGCACGTTTTACGGGTGGATTAAATAGAGATTCAGACCATTCTAGACTATAAGGATTATAATAATATCACTCGTTTATTCCATCTTGCTTGTAAAGCTGAGCGTGAAGTGCAGGATCGGCAGCATTGGCGCGGACTAACTTTTCTGCAGGTCGACCTTCATCATGGACACCACGTCGTCATCTACTTCCACACGTTCGCTACACGGCACCTCCGTCGGTGCCACCTCCAACCGTGATACACGAAAGCGTGCACAACCACCACTATCTGCCAAGAGCACACCGCGGACCTGCATAGAGCTCTTCTTCTTCCATGGCGTCAACAGGGCACACAAGTGATATTATTTGTCGTCGTTGTAAGGAAGAGGACATTTTACGAGAGAATGCAAATCTCAGCGTGTGATGATTGCTCTTGAGGATGGTGGGTATGAGTCCGCTAGTGATTATGATGAGGAGACTTTGGCTCTTATTACACATGAGGAACACGGTGGAGATGATTACGATCATGAGACACAATACATGGCTCTTGACGATCTTGACAGTATGAATGTTTAGTTGCTCAACGTGTTTTGAGTGTGCAGGTTACACAAGCTGAGCAAAATCAGAGGCATAATTTGTTCCATACAAAGGGAGTTGTGAAGGAGCGTTCTATTCGCGTCATCATAGATGGAGGGAGCTGCAACAACTTGGCTAGCATGGAGATGGTGGAGAAGCTATCTCTCACCACAAGACCACATCCACATCCTTACTACATTCAATGGTTCAACAACAGCGGCAAGGTTAAGGTAACACGTCTTTGTTAGTGTGCATTTTAGTATCTCTACATATCTGATTATGTTGATTGTGATGTGGTACCTATGCAAGCATGCTCCTTATTACTTGGTAGACCATGGCAATTTGATAAAAATTCATACACCATGGTAGAAACAATCAAGATACTCTTGTTCATAAGGATAAAAATATTACTTTGCTTCCTATGACTCCTGAGTCCATTTTGAAAGATGATATTAATAGAGCTAATAAAGCAAAACAGGAGAAAAATAAGAGTGAAAATCAGATTGTGGCAAAAGAATTTGAGCAACATATGAAGCCTAATAGTAAACCATCTAGTGTTGCTTCGAAATTAAATTGAAAAGTGCATGTTTACTTGCCACTAAATCGATATTGATGAGCTAGATTTTAGCAAATCTGTTTGCTATGCTTTTGTGTGCAAAGAGGCATTATTTTCATTCGAGGATGTGCCTTCCTTTTTGCCTCCTGCTGTCACTAACATTTTGCGGGGAGTTCACGGCGTCTTTCCACAAGGCGTGCCACCGGATTACCGCCTATTCGAGGATTGAGCATCAAATTGACTTAATTCGGTGCTTCACCGCCAAACCGTCGCCATACCGTACCAATCGGAGGAGACGAAGGAGATTATCGTCAAGTACAAGAGCTTCTCGACAAAGGTTATATCTGCGAATCCCTTAGTCCTTGTGATGTTCCTATTATTCTAGTGCGAAAAAGGATGGTACATCGGCGTATGTGTGTTGATTGTAGAGGCATTAATAATATTACTATTCGTTATCGTCATCCTATTCCTAGGCTAGATGATATGCTTGATGAATTGAGTGGCTCTACAATATTCTCCAAAGTTGATTTGCGTGGTGGATACCATCAAATTCGTATGAAATTGGGGGATGAATGGAAAACAACATTTAAAACTAAGTTTGGATTATATGAGTGGTTAGTCATGCCTTTTGGGTTAACTAATGCACCTAGTACTTTCATGAGATTAATGAACGAAGTTTTACATGTTTTCATTGGACGATTTGTGGTAGTTTACTTTGATGACATATTGATTTATAGCAGATCTTTGGAGGATCATTTGGAACATTTACGTGCTGTTTTTATTGCTCTACGTGATGCACGTTTGTTTGGTAACCTTGGGAAGTGCACCTTTTGCACCGACCGAGTGTCTTTTCTTGGTTATGTTGTTACTCCACGTGGAATTGAAGTTGATAAAGCCAAGATTGAAGCTATTGAGAGTTGGCGCAGCCCAAAACGGTCACACCAAAGAGGAGTTTTCTTGGCCTCATTGGATTCTATAGGCGTTTTGTGAGAGATTTCAGCACCATTGCTGCACCTCTCAATGAGCTTACAAAGAAGGATGTGCCTTTTGTTTGGGGTATCGCACAGGAAGAAGCCTTCACGGTATTGAAAGATAAGTTGACACATGCTCCTTTACTCCAACTTCCTAATTTTAATAAGACTTTTGAGCTTGAATGTGATGCTAGTGGAATTGGATTAGGAGGTGTGTTATTACAAGATGGCAAACCTGTTGCATACTTTTACGAAAAATTGAGTGGGCCTAGTCTGAATTACTCTACTTATGATAAAGAGTTATATGCTCTTGTTCGGACTTTAGAAACATGGCAACATTATTTATGGCCCAAAGAATTTGTTATCCATTACGATCATGAATCTTTGAAACATATTAAAAGTCAAGCTAAACTGAATCGTAGACATGCTAAATGGGTTGAATTCATTGAGACTTTCCCTTATGTCATTAAACACAAGAAGGGTAAAGAAAATGTTATTCTTGATGCATTGTCTCGTCGCTATACTATGCTTTCACAACTTGACTTCAAAATATTTGGTTTGGAGACCATCAAAGATCAATATGTGCATGATGTTGATTTTAAAGATGTATTGCAGAATTGTAAAGAAGGAAGAACATGGAACAAGTTTGTCGTTAATGATGGATTTGTGTTCCGTGCTAACAAGCTATGCATTCCAGCTAGCTCCGTTAGTCTTTTGTTGTTGCGAGGCGCATGGAGGAGGACTAATGGGACACTTTGGCGTGAAGAAGACGGAGGACGTACTTGCTACACATTTCTTTTGGCCAAAGATGAGGCGGGATATTGAGCGTTTTATTGCTCATTTGCACTACATGTCAAAAAGCTAAGTCACTACTCAATCCTCATGGTTTATATATGCCTTTGCCTGTACCTAGTGTTCCTTGGGAGGATATATCTATGGACTTTGTTTTAGGTTTACCTAGAACAAAGAAGGGAGGATAGCATATTTGTTGTCGTGGATAGATTCTCGAAAATGGCACACTTTATACCATGTCATAAAAGCGATGATCTTTGTCAATGTTGCTGATTTGTTCTTTCGTGAAATTATTAAGCTTGCATGGTGTGCCAAATACTATTGTTTCAGATCGTGATACTAAATTTCTTAGCCATTTTGGAGATGTTTATGGGCTAAGTTGGGGACTAAACTGCTTTTTAGTACTACTTGTCACCCCCAAACTGATGGACAAACTGAAGTAGTCAATAGAACATTGTCTACTATGCTTAGGGCTGTTCTAAAGAATAATAAGAAAATGTGGGAGGAATGCTTGCCTCATATTGAATTTGCTTATAATCGTTCATTGCATTCTACTACTAAGATGTGCCCTTTTGAAGTTGTGTATGGTTTCCTACCTCGTGCACCTATTGATTTGTTGCCTCTTCCATCTTCGGAGAAGGTTAATTTTGATGCTAAAGAACGTGCTGAATTGATTTTAAAAATGCATGAGTTAACTAAGGAAAACATTGAGCGTATGAATGCTAAATATAAACTTGCTGGAGATAAGGGTAGAAAACATGTTGTGTTTGCACCGGAGATCTTGTTTGGTTACATTTGCGTAAGGATAGATTTCTGATTTGCGCAAATCAAAGCTAATGCCACGTGCTGCTGGTCCCTTTAAGGTGTTGGAGAAAATAAATGATAATGCATATAAACTTGAGCTGCTGCAGATTTTGGGGTTAGTCCACTTTTAACATTGCATATTTGAAGCCTTATTTGGGTGAGGAAGATGAACTTCCGTCGAGGGCGACTTCATTTCAAGAAGGGAGGATGATGAGGACATCAATACCATTGTTACACCCACAGCCCTGCTGCTATACATCTTGGACCAATTACTAGAGCTCGCAAGATGCCAACTAAATTACCGGTACTTTCGTTTCTTGGTAATGATTCTAATGTTCATGAGAATATGATCTGCCTAAATTGGATACATTTGTTTTGCTTACAAATGAAGGGCCTAGCTTGGAGAAGGATGAACATTGGAGCAAGAACAAGCATGGAGATGATGGCATGCATAGCAGGGAACAAACGGAGTTACAAGTGATGATTTCAGGACTTTGAAGCCACCATAATGAGTGCATGAAGCCTTGGACGAAATATACAAGATGCCACTTCATAAAATTCGTCCGAGGCTATTCTAGGTGCACGTCACCTTATTATTGGGCCAGGCCCATGTAATTTCGAAATACATTAGTATAGGCTATTTTTAGAGTCCGTATGTGTGGGGAAACAAGAGATAGGGTTAGTTTGGACCCCTCCACCAAGGGCCACGAAATTCACCCCTCTTCCTCCATATATACAGCCCTTAGGGCACCGTTTAGACTTTGGGTTTTGTTTAGATCAAAAGTTCGCCATAGCTGCAACTTCGGCGTGCCGTTTGTGTTCAACGACTGACAAAGCGTCCAGTAACCCCAACTTGATCAATAAAGCTTTCATCTTATATTCACAATATCCAGATTGCAATCTCAGTTTCTTGCTTGTTCTTCGTTTGCTCGCAGGAAATAGACCCTTGTGGTCGTTGATCGTGCTCGGCGTGGTCAATAACCTCTCGGAGTTGGTTTAGCGATTGCTAAGCGCGGCGTCCTCGCCGCCAGTAGTCGGATCGTCAAAGTCGACTTCCACCAAAGCGAAATCCACCATCTCATCGAAAGACGGGACACCTTTGCCTCTATCACGTGATGACTCCACGAGGGCCTGGCATCTTGAGCTTAAGGTATGCATAATGCGGCACGGCGTTGAACTTTGCAAACACGTTTAATCCGGCGCGAGCGTGATAGCCATCGCGGAGCGGGACTATGTCAAGATTAACTCCTTGCTTTGGAAATTATCCGGGATCCAAGACCACTTCTAGTGTGGTGAGCTGCACAATTGGCCTCAACACCTGGTATGGCGCCTTTGAAGGTCGTCTTTGTAGGTTTAATCCTTGAGGAGTCTATGCCCATCTTGCGCCTTTGTATCCCGATAAAGCGAGTTCAGGCTGCTGCCGCCGTCCATCGGGACTCTAGTGAGGTGAAATCCATCGACGATTTGGTCTAAAACCAATGCGGCGAATCCGCCATGGCGGATCTTGGTGGGTGGTCCTTCGATCGAAAATGATCGGGCAAGAGGACCATGGGTTGAACTTCGGGGCGACTGGCTCCATCGCATGTACGTCCCTAAGTGCACGCTTCCGCTCCCTCTTGGGTATGTGGGTTGCATATATCATGTTTACCGTCCACACTTGTGGGGGAAACCCTTCATCTCTTCGCTGTTCGGGCGGCCGGGTCTCTGCTCGTCATCGCTATGCAGCCCCTTGTCATTGTTTTCGCAATTAACTTGCTCGCTGCTTGAATACCCAACAATCCTGTTGGTGTGGTTAGCTGGCTTTTCGGGGGTGCCATGTATCTGGCAAGAGCGGTCGAGTATTCGGTCCAAATTGGACGGACCCGAGTAGTGCTTTTAAATGGCTTTTTCCGCTGACCGGGTTTAGAGCCTCTGAATCCGGCGTTGACTGTCGTATCTTGATGTTATAAATGCGTTAACGCGCGTTTGATTTTATTACGACGCGACCTGCCATTGCGGTCCTTGTTGTCCGACTACCAGATTTTTCTTTGAGGTTGTTACATGGGCTAGCCACTGTCCTCCCCCACACGAAGCGGGTCATGAGTGATGTGAGGGCTGCCATGGATTTCGGCTTTTCCTGTCCTAGGTGCCGGGCCAGCCACTCGTCGCGGATGTTATGTTTGAAGGCTGCGAGGGCCTCTGCAGCCGGACACTCGACGATTTGATATTTCTTTGTTAAGAACCGTGTCCAGAACTGTCTGGCCGATTCATCTGGCTACTTAATTATGTGGCTTAGGTCATTGGCGTCTGGTGGTCGCACATATGTGCCCTGGAAGTTGTCAAGAAATGCGGCTTCCAGGTCCTCCCAATACCCAATTGACTCTGCTGGCAAGATGTTAAGCCAATGCTGAGCTGGTCCTTTAAGCTTGAGTGGGAGATACTTGATGGCGTGGAGATCATCCCCGCGGTCCATATGGATATGAAGGAGATAATCTTCGATCCAAACCGCGGGGTCTGTTGTGCCATCGTAGGATTCAATGTTCACGGGTTTAAACCCTTCAGGGATTTGATGATCCATTACTTCATCTGTGAAGCATAGTGGGTGTCTTGGCGCCTCTATCTTTGGCAATGTCACGGCGTAGCTCAAGAGAGCTTTGTCTGCGTGTTCGGTCCGCCGAGTTCTTTGTATCCGCGCGACGGTAGTCGTCGTGGATCGTGGGGCGCCCACGTGATCCGTAGATAGATGTTGATTGTCTTGCCTTGTCCTCCAGCACATCTCGCAAGTCCGACGCATTCCCCCGTGGCTTCGCGCTTTTCGAGCGGTGCCGGGGTACGGTTCTGGTGTAGGGCCTAGATGCCTCTCTGTCGCGGCCACGAGGTGGTCGGTCTTCCGTATTGTGTGCTGGTGATGAAGGTTTATATGCTTCCTCCTCTAATAGGGGGAGCAACTTGCGTTTTGGGTAGCTTTTGGAGGAGTGTTCGAAGTCATGCTCTTCGGCCGTGAGGACCTCGGTCCATCTGTCGGCCAGCAGGTCTTGATCAGCTCGAAGCTGTTGCTGCTTTTTCTTTAGGCTGTTCGCCGTGGCCATTAGCCTGCGTTTAAAGCGCTCTTGTTCGACGGGATCTTCGGGCACAACGAATTCGTCGTCGTTGACGCTTGCCTCATCTCCGAAGGGAGGCATGTAATTGTCATCCTTTATCTCCTCGTCTGCCGCTCTCTCTTGAGGGCTGGTGTCTCCATCCTCCTGTGTTGAATCTTGCTGGAGGGGGTTGTCTTCGGCACTCTCTGGGGTGTTATTATCTCCGGTGCCGGAATCTCCATTCTTGCTGTGGCGGGATTTAGAGCGGCGCCGCTAACGTCGGCGCTTGGGCTGTTTCTTAGAGGAATCTGCCTCCGCTGCTTCTTCGCCGTTCCCATATTTTGGGATGTCCACCATGTATATATCATATGACGAGGTGGTCTTCCAGTTCCCTGTAGGCGCTGGTTCTTGATCGTCTCCGGCATCGTCGTACATGTCGTCGATGTCTTCGGAGTCGTAGTCTAGCATGTCGGTTAGATCATCGACAGTGGCTACAAATTGGGTGGTGGGAGGGTTTTGAATTTCTTCATCGTTCGCATCCCAACCATCCTGACCGCAGTCCGTCCAGGGCTCTCCTGATAACGAGAGATACTTTAGCGAATTCAGGATGTCACCAAAGGGTGAGTGCTGAAAGATGTCCGCAGCGGAGAACTCCATGATCGGCGCCCAATCAGATTCGATTGGCAGGGGCGCGGGAGGTTCGGAGTCCGGCAAGGAGTCCGGCACCTCAGAGTCATGAGCTTTGCAAGGGACAAGGTCAGTATTCGGCTCCATCGCCGCAGAAGTTGCAGCCCCCGAGGCGGTGTCCAGCCACCTGTCCTCGATCTGCGCGGTCGGCTCCGAACTATGGGTCAGAGCGGACTCGTGTGCGGCCTCTAGGGTACTGTCTGGCGGCAGAGCTAAATCATGTCCATCGTGACAGTGCGGCGCGCTCGGCTGTGGCTCGAATCCATCGAAGATCAAGTCTCCGCGGATGTCGGCCGTGAAGTTTAGGCTTCCAAATCTAACCTGATGGCCAGGGGCGTAGCTTTTGATCTCCTCCAGATGGCCAACTGAATTGGCCCGCAGTGCAAAGCCGCCGAACACGAAGATCTGTCCGGGGAGAAAAGTCTCACCCTGGGCTGCGTTGTCGTTGATTGAAGAAGCCATCAAGCCTATCGGTGATGACACAGAGGAACTCTCAATGAAAGCACCAATGTCGGTGTCAAAACCGGTGGATCTCGGGTAGGGGGTCCCGAACTGTGCGTCTAGGCGGATGGTAACAGGAGACAAGGGACACGATGTTTTTACCCGTGTTCGGGCCCTCTCGATGGAGGTAAAACCCTACTCTGCTTGATTGATATTGATGATATGGGTAGTACAAGAGTGGATCTACCACGAGATCAAGGAGGCTAAACCCTAGAAGCTAGCCTATGGTATGATTGTTGTAATGGTTGTTAGTCCTCACGGACTAAAACCCTCCGGTTTATATAGACACCGAGAGGGCTAGGGTTACACGAGTCGGTTACAATGGTAGGAGATCTACATATCCGTATCGCCAAGCTTGCCTTCCACGCCAAGGAAAGTCCCATCCGGACACGGTAAGAAGTCTTCAATCTTGTATCTTCATAGTCTTGGAGTCCGGCCGATGATGATAGTCCGGCTATCCGGACACCCCCTAGTCCAGGACTCCCTCACCAAGCTTGCCTTCCACGCAAAGGAGAGTCCCACCCGGACACGGGACGAAGTCTTCAGTCTTGTATCTTCATAGTCCAATAGTTCGGCCAAAGTATATAGTCCGGCTGTCCGAGGACCCCCTAATCCAGGACTCCCTCAACATCATTGACATGTTCCTGCACTGGAGTAGCTCTCCCATCGGGATTGACTGTTGCGCCAGACGCCATAGACAAACTAAGTTTTGGCGGAACTATAAATTTCCAAAGAGAAATCCATTTGCTGCTCTCTGCCGACACATCAGATGTACGTTCATTCTCGTCTGGCCAACTCTCCCTACTCAATTTAGTTTTCACAATCATCTGGTAGGCATAACGGACAGTAAATTTACCACTCCATTCCCGAAAATCTCCATCTATCCTTGTGGGCAATGGAATTTTCAAGATCGTCTCCTCATCAATTGGAACGAAAATAGATCGAACCAATCCCTCTCACCAGGATGATGAGGTGGCATCAAACAACTCCGCAAAAGTGATCGTTCGCTCGAATCCATCCTTAGGAATCTAGTTGTGATCCCAAAAGCTCGTGGTCTCCCTATTAGGGCATATTTCTCCCTTCATGGTTTTGGTGATTGATGGCAATACTTTTGCGAACTAATTGTGTGCATTGAGCATTCCAAAGAATCTATCATATGGCACAAGACGATTCGTGCGCCTCAGAGCTATTGCGAAGACGGTGTTTTTCTAACGTTTTCATTTTTGGTGGATTTGAGTCCTAGGATCACCATACTATTAAGAGGGGGTCCGCTTCGGAAAGGTTTGGGCGGAATCAACACGTGCACAGTCTCTTTGCACCCCCTTTCTTTCCCGACTTCGGAGCTTGTCCTCCCTTGTGCTTGGGCCTTACTGAGGCACATAAGCGGTAGTACCGCTCAGCAGCTCGGCAGTACAGCTCAAGAGATACTGCCACTATTTAGTACTAATGTGACTTCCGCTTGTTTTTAGTGTTCTTTAAATGGGCGGTAGTAGCGCGGTAGTACCATGCTACGTCTCGAGCTTGCGTTGGTTTTCCCTAAAGAGGAGGGGGTGATGCAGCACAGTAGCGTAAGTATTTCCCTCAGTTTTTGAGAACCAAGGTATCAATCCAGTAGGAGGTCACGCGCAAGTCCCTCATACCTACACAAAATGATAGCAACTCGCAACCAACGCTTAGGGGTTGTCAATCCCTTCACGGTCACTTACGAGAGTGAGATCTGATAGAGATAATATTTTTTGGTATTTTTGGTATAAAGATGTAGAGTAAAAAGTAAAAGGCAAAGCAAGTAAATAAAGTGATGGAGATTGATATGATGAGAATAGACCCGGGGGCCATAGGTTTCACTAGTGGCTTCTCTCAAGAGCATGAGTATTCTACGGTGGGTGAACAAATTATTGTTGAGCAATTGATAGAATTGAGCATAGTTATGAGGTTATCTAGGTATGATCATGTATATAGGCATCACGTCCGAGACAAGTAGACCGAAATGATTCTGCATCTACTACTATTACTCCACTCATCGACCGCTATCTAGCATGCATCTAGAGTATTAAGTTAAAAACATAGTAACGCCTTAAGCAAGATGACATGATGTAGAGGAATAAATTCATGCAATATGATAAATACCCCATCTTTTTATCCTCGATGGCAACAATACAATACGTGCCTTGCAACTCTTTCTGTCACTGAGTAAGCACACCGCAAGATTGAACCCAAAGACATGCACTTCTCCCATTGCAAGAACTACCAATCTAGTTGTCCAAACCAAACAGATAATTCGAAGAGACTTGCAAAGATAACTCAATCATACATAAAAGAATTCAGAGAAGATTCAAATATTATTCATAGATAAGTTGGATCATAAACCCACAATTCATCGGTGTCAACAAACACACCGCAAAAAGAAGATTACATCGAATAGATCTCCACGAGAGAGGGGGAGAACATTGTATTGAGATCCAAAAAGAGAGCAGAAGCCATCTAGCTACTAGCTATGGACCCAAAGGTCTGAAGTAAACTACTCACACTTCATCGGAGGGGCTATGGTGTTGATGTAGAAGCCCTCCGTGGTGGATGCCCTCTCCGGCGGAGCTCCGGAACAGGACCCAAGATGGGATCTCGTGGATACAGAAGGTTGCGGCGGTGGAATTAGGTTTTTGGCTCCGTCTCTGGTCTATTGGGGATACGTCGGTATATATAGGAGGAAGAAGTACGTCGGTGGAGCTCCGAGGGGGCCCACAAGGTAGGGGGGCGCCCAGGGGGCGCCCTCCACCCTCGTGACCTCCTCGGAAGCTTCTTGGAGTAGGGTCCAAGTCTCCTGCATCACGTTCGATGAGAAGATCACGTTCCCGAAGGTTTCATTCCGTTTGGACTCCGTTTGATATTCTGTTTTCTCGAAACACTGAAATAGGCAAAAAAACAGCAATTCTGGGTTGGGCCTGCGGTTAATAGGTTAGTCCCAAAAATAATATAAAAGTGGAAAGTAAAGCCCAATATAGTCCAAAACAGTAGATAAAGTAGCATGGAGCAATCAAAAATTATAGATACGTTGGAGACGTATCAAGCATCCCCAAGCTTAATTCCTACTCGTCCTCGAGTAGGTAAATGATAAAAATAAGAATTTTTGATGCGGAGTGATACTTTGGCATAATTCCAATGTAAATCTTCTTAATCATGGTATGAATATTCAGATCCGAAAGATTCAAGATAAAAGTTCATATTGACATAAAAATAATAATACTTCAAGCATACTAATCAAGCAATTATGTCATCTCAAAATAACATGGCCAAAGAAAGTTCATCCCTACAAAATCATATAGTTAGGCTATGCTTCATTTTCGTCACACAAAGATGTTCCCAACTTCTATACCCCCGATGACAAGCCAAACAATTGTTTCATACTTTTTAACGCGTTTCAGCTTTTTCAACCCTCACGCAATACATGAGCGCTAGCCATGGATATAGCACTATAGGTGGAATAGAATATGATGATGGGATTGTGTGGAGAAGACAAAAAAAGGAGAAAGTCTCATATTGACGAGGATAATCAACGGGCTATGGAGATGCCCATCAATTGATGTCAACATGAGGAGTAGGGATTGCCATGCAACGGATGCACTAGAGCTATGAATGCTCAACAAAAGCAAACTAGTGGGTGTGCATCCAACTCGCTTGCTCATGAAGACCTAGGGCATTTTGAGGAAGCCCATCATTGGAATATACAAGCCAAGTTCTATGATGAAAAATTCCCACTAGTATGAACAAGATAATTTATGAGACTCACTACATGAAGAACAAGGTGCTACTTTAAAGCACAAATATATGAGACTCACTACATGAAGAACAAGGTGCTACTTTGAAGCACAAGTGTGGTAAAAGGATAGTAACATTGCCCCTTCTCTCTTTTTCTCTCATTTTTTATTTTATTTTTTTATTTGGGCCTTTTCTCTTTTTTTATGGCCTCTTTTTTTATTTGGGCTTCTTTGGCCTCTTTTTTTTCGTCTGGAGTCTCATCCCGACTTGTGGGGGAATCATAGTCTCCATCATCCTTTTCCTCACTAGGGCAATGCTCTAATAATGATGATCATCACACTTTCATTACAACAACTTGATATTACTACTCAAAACTAGAACAAGATATGACTCTATATGAATGCCTCCGGTGGTGTACCAGGATCGTGCAATGAATCAAGAGTGACATGTATGAAAAATAATGCGTGGTGGCTTTGCCACAAATACGATGTTAACTAGATGATTATGCAATGGCAATATGACAAAAGTAAAGTATGTCATGATGAACGGAACGGTGGAAAGTTGCATGGCAATATATCTCGGAATGGCTACGGAAATGCCATAATAGGTAGGTATGGTGGCTGTTTTGAGGAAGATATAAGGAGGTTTATGTGTGAAAGAGCGTATCATATCACGGGGTTTGGATGTACCGGCGAAGTTTGCACCAACTCTCAATGTGAGAAAGGGCAATGCACGGTACCGAAGAGGCTAGCAAATGCGGAAAGGTAAAAGTGCATATAATCCATGGACTCACATTAGTCATAAAGAACTCATATACTTATTGCAAAAGTTTATTATCCCTCGAAGCAAAGTACTACTACGCATGCCCCTAGGGGGATAGATTGGTAGGAAAAGACCATCGCTCGTCCCCGACCGCCACTCATAAGGATGCACAAGCCAGGTACACTTCATGCTTCAAATTTGTTACACAACTTTACCAATACGTGCATGCTACGGGACTTACAAACTTCAACACAAGTATTTCTCAAATTCACAACTACTCAACTAGCACGACTTTGATATTATTACCTCCATATCTTAAAACAATTATTAAGCATTAAATTTATCTTAGTATTCAATTCACTCAAAAGAAAGTTTCACATATTTTGAAAACTAAGTATAGTAACATTAAGCAAATTACCATGCTATTAATGACTCTCAAAATAATCTAAGTGAAGTATGAGAGATCAAGTTTCTTTAAAACAAATCCACCACCGTGCTCTAAAAGATCTAAGTGAAGCACTAGAGCAAAAATTATCACGCTCAAAAAGATATAAGTGAAGCACTATGAGCAAAACTATCAAGCTCAAAAGATATAAGTGAAGCACATAGAGTATTCTAACAAATTCAAAATTATGTATGGCTCTCTCAAAAGGTGTGTACAGCAAGGATGATTGTGGTAGACTAACAAGCAAAGACACAAATAATAAGACGCTCCAAGCAAAACACATATCATGTTGGTGAATAAAAATATAGCTCCAAGTAAATTACCGATGGAAGTGGACGAAAGAGGGGATGCCTTCCGGGGCATCCCCAAGCTTTGACTTTTTGGTGTCCTTGGATTATCTTGGGGGTACCATGGGCATCCCCAAGATTAGGCTCTTGCCACTCCTTGTTCCATAATCCATCAAAATAATTCACCCAAAACTTGAAAACTTCACAACACAAAACTCGACAGAAATCTCGTGAGCTCTGTTAGAGAAAGAAAACAAAAGACTACTTCAAGGTACTATAATGAGCTCATTCTTAATTTTTATTGGTGTTAAACCTACTGTATTCCAACTTCTCTATGGTTTATAAACTAATTTACTAGCCATAGATTCATCAAAATAAGCAAACAACACACGAAAAACAGAATCTGTCAAAAACAGAACAGTCTGTAGTAATCTGTAACTAACGCAAACTTCTAGAACTCTAAAACTTCTACCAAAATAGGAAGTCCTGGAAAATTTGTTTATTGATCGTCAGAAAGAAGAATCAACGCAAAAGCACCCTCCAGTAAAAAATGGCAGCTAATCTCGTGAGCGCTAAGGTTTCTGTTTTTCAGCAGAATCAAATCAACTATCATCGTAGGTTATCCTATAGGTCTTACTTGGCACAAACACTAATTAAAACATAAAACTACATCCAAACATAAGGTAGATGGATTATTTATTCCTAAACAGAACCAAAAACAAAAAACACAAAATAAAATTGGGTTGCCTCCCAACAAGCGCTATCGTTTAACGCCCCTAGCTAGGCATAAAAGCAAGGATAGACCTAGGTATTGCCATCTTTGGTTTTTAATTTTTTAGCGTAGTCATGTTCTAATCCGGGGGGTTCTTCCCTCCTCCCGTCATACTCGGAAATTTTTAGATCTGAGGAATCCAACCGTTTATTGCAAAGAGTAATCAACGTATTCATACGGTTAAGATTTCCGCCAATATTTTTAAGAGGATCAAGAGACAATTGTAAAATCTTTGTTGCTTCACAAATCTTTTCAAACATTTGGGTTTCTTCCTGGTTAGATCCTTCTTTTTGGGGTGGTGTTCCCACTATTCCCTCTATAATTTCATGCGCAATACTGGGATCAATTTCAATGAAATTTCCCTTGGCAATGCAATCCAGGATTTGTCTATATGTTATATTTAACCCAACATAAAAATTCTGAAAAAGGATTCTATAGTTCACCTCTAGGGTGCATTTACGATAAGATTCTATCATCCTATACCAAGCATCTTTTACATTTTCTCCTTTCCTTTGCTTGAAGTGAAGAACTTCCAACTCGGGAGACATATGAGTAGATAAGGGACTAGTCATGATGACAAGCAAGCAAACTAACACACGGGCAAACAAAAGGCAAAGGGAAAGAGAGGGCGAATAAAGCGGCAAGTGTCAGATTTCGGGTTCCGGCAGACCCTTGAGGTTCGAACACTGGGGTGCGTGCGGATATTTCGCCCTCTGCCTACCTGCTCTTCGCCGAATCTCTAAAATCTAAACTACGAATAGAACAACACAAGAGACACAGGGTTTATACTGGTTCAGGCCATTATTGTGGTGTAATACCCTACTCCAGTGTGTGGTGTGGTGGATTGCCTCTTGGGCTGATGGTGAACAATACAAGGAGGAACAGCCTCGCGAGGGTCTGTTCTTGGTTGGTGCTACTTGGTTCTGGCTCTTGGATTCTCGATGCCTCTATCTCTCTGTCCCTCTTTCCTCTACCCTGGGGGTGGATAGTCCTATTTATAGCCAAAGGCCTTGGGCCTCTTCCCAAATATCGAGCGGGAAGGGCACCAACAATTGGCCATTTTGAAGGGGAACATCTGGTACACTTATCCTGACTAAAGTTGGTCCTCGCCTGCCAAAGGCTCTGGTGGTGACGCCTGCTTGGGCTCCACAATGACTTCCTCCCTGCCGTTGGGCTGGTCTTGGTCTTGTTGCACCGAAATGGATGCCTTTGCTTGATACTCTACTTTGTCTTTGGCTCCTTTGCACCAAAGAGGAAAGGAGGACACTGCGCGGGCTGGCGCCCGATTGGCGCCCCTGGTCATCATGGCTTGCGTCACGGGCACCTCGCGAGGTACCCCGCCTTGAACTCTCCGCCTCCTCGTGAGCCAGCCTGATGAGGCCGTGCCTGAGGAAGCTCCTTGTCGTCCACCCCGCGAGGCTTGGCCCCTAGCTAGGGTCTTGAGCTTGTGTTGATGAAGATGGGCCGCGCTGGGCCCCCTTTGAGCCACGCCGCAGGTCGCAGGCAGGCAAGTCTGGGGACCCCCGTTCCCAGAACATCGACAGTAGCCCCCGGGCCCACGGCACGCCCGAACTTGGCCGAGCGAAAGGGCAAGTCTTGCAGCGTCGCGGCGCCCCTAACAGCTCATGGCCTTGGGCGCCGCGTGGCGGTTGATTGGACGTGGGCGCCTCCACAACCGCGCGAGTTGATAAAGGAGCGGCTTCTGTCCTTTGCCTTCTTTACTTTCTCCAGTTGCTTCTTAGATCCCCTTTCTTGCGCCTCTCCTCCCCGCCTTCAAAATCTTCAGATCTACTCCATCCGCGCGCCCTAGCCAGACATGGCGCCTCGCCAGGCCCCGGCCGGAGCTTGGTACTCGTCCGCCTTGGACTCGCCGAATGTGTCGGAGGCGAGCCTTGCCCGGGTGCGCCAGATGACGGCGGCACAGGGCATCGACGGGGCGAAGGTGTTCAAGGCCGGCTCCAATCTCCCTGAGGGCCAAGGGAGCACCTTCTATCCGCTCTTCATGAGCGCCATCGTCGCCGGTCTGCTGCCTCCCTTTTCTGAGTTCTTCTTCTCTGTCCTCCGCCATTATAATCTTCAAGCCCTGCATCTCCACCCCAACTCTATCCTTCTTCTGGCAATCTTCGCCTACTATTGTGAGGCTCACGTAGGGGTGAAGCCCTCAGTGGCCTTGCTGCGCCACTACTTCTCCCTCCGGACCTCTCGTGGATCCGTCTCTACGTGTGCGACCTTCGTCGTGTACGGTAGCTCCATCGCCATTTCGAACCCTGGGAAAAGGATCGAGGGCTTCAGGAGCAAGTGGGTCTTAGTGGATGCTGGGCGCATCCACCCTCGGCTGATCCTGCCCATGGGACACCCCGCGAGCTCCGACGACTGGTCCCGAGTGGAGCTTGTGGACCCCAGCGTGAAGCCGGTCTTTGGAGAAGATGGGCGCGATCTGAGGCCGCCAAGATGTAAGCGGCACAGCTGGCTGCATCGCTCTTGAGGGAATTCTGGAGCACCAACTGCTCCGCTTGATAGTACTCACTTCCGATGTGGAGGCCCACCCGAGCCCAGGGTCTTGGCCGATGAGGATCTGGCTGCGGTCCTCCAGTCTTTGGTTGGGGCAACGTGGCGAGGTTGGAGGGCGCTCCTACGCCCTTGTTCCTCCGCGAGGACTAGGAGCAGGTAGTGGGGTCCATGCCCGTCTTCAACGGGGACGGGCCTGTGCCCGCGGAGGCTCCAGAGGACCCGGTGGACGTGTCCTCCAGCGACTCCAGCAAAGAGGAGGAAGGAGGGGAGCGGGAAGAGGGGGCTGACTTCGAGGCAGAGTCAAGGGCTCCCCCCCTTCGGCGCAGGTCACGTGCTCTCCGCCTCTCTCTGAGTGACGATGACGAGGATGATGATGAGTGGGGCGGCGGGAGCCTGCCCCGATCCCGAAGAAAGACCGGACCGGGACGATCCCCCGCGGGTCTGCCCCAGCCCCGAGGCGATCCGCAGGCGCACCTCCTGCTCCCGAGCTCCTTGAGGCCGATCCTTGCAGCCGGCTCTCGGGCTTCAAGTACGGCCGGAGGCTGCTCGAGCCTGCAAGCAACGTCCTGTAAGTGCTTGATTCCTGTCTTGTTTATTGTTCTGTTGCTAAGGCTTGACGCTCGTATCTCCCGGCTAGGCTGGCGCCCATGGCAAAGAAGTCGAAGGGGGCTCCTGAGGTTCCATCCGTGGCGACGCCTCTGCCCGTGATAGAAGGTGATCGTGATGCACGGGCCTCTCCTGCCCGGGCGTCCTCACGAGGCTTGGCTGAGCCGGTTGGGGCGAGCTCAGCCCCCATGGCCAAGCGACTCCCGAGGTGCCCTTGCCTAATGCCGCCACCACAGCTGTCGTGGTGCAGAAGGCTCCGCCTCAGGATACCGCGACCACGCTGCCGTCTTCTCCTCCTACTCCACCGACTGCTGCTTCCCCGACTACTGTTCTGGATCGCACTGTTGCCGAACTGGACCGCCTGCGGCAGGATCTTCTGGGCGCCGACTCTCGTCTAGTGGCGGGGTGCTTGGAGCTAGCTTCCGGCTGGATTCGCTCCGATGCTTCGATTCGGGCGGCGCTGGTCCAGGCCTCGACGGCTTGCGACGAGGAGAAGCAAGCCGTCCTTGGGGCGAAGGTTGCCCGCGACGCCGCCTTGGGGGAGGTGGCTAGTGTCCGAGGTCGCCAGTGGCGCTGGAGAGCGAGCCAAGGGCTGCAGAACCAGCTCGCCGAGGAGGCCGCCTTCGCCAAGAGTAGGAGGAAAGCATGAAGGCTCATGGTGACCGTCAGGACCGGGACGCCAAACTCAAGAAGCGCCGTGACCGCCTAGGCGCGCTGGAGCAAGAGCTGGAGACGAGGAAGGTTGAGCTGGACGGCAAGGCCCGGGTTCTTGCCGAGGATCGCGTGGCCTTTGCAGAGATGGAGGAGAAGGCTCGCACTTCATTGAAGACGCTTTGTGAGAGCGGCCTAGAGAGCCCGCTGGCCGGCGAGGAGGATGACCCCACCAAGCTGCTTCCCTTCCTGGTTCGTGCTCTTGAAGATGTCACCCTTGGCCTTGGCCCTACGGCTGAGGCCGAGGCGCGCGTCTTGTCTTCTGCAGCGCTGACGCGGGTCTTCACCCACATCTATCTTCACGACCCCAACATCGACCTCGACAGACTCTTTGGAGCCAGTGACGAGCGGCGTGCCGCTGCCGCCATCTTTGGGGCCGTGAAGGGTCGTGCGGAGGCTCTGCTAGGGAAGTTCCAGGCCTTCAGCACCAAGCCGAAGCGGAGCGCTGCTAGCCCTGCTGCTCCACAGGGCGAACCCGCTCCGCGCAGCTCCACCACCGGCAAGTGACTCCGTCGTGGCTCCCGTCCTGCTTTTAATTCCTGCACTATGGACTCTAATATTTGCTTTTGAATTCCCTGAAATTTGCGCTATTCCTTCCTACTTGCTTATGTTCTACGCCGGCAGAGCCCGACCCCGCGCATACCTCAGCCGCCGTTAGCCCCGATAGGAAACCTGGACGGGACCAAGGGGTGAGGGGCTACGTGACAAGTTAGGCTCCTGAGTCGTGATGCTCAGGAGTCCCCCTTGGCGCTCGAACAGCAAGTAGGGAGGTGAGATGTGGGGGTGACTCCTTAGGAAGGTGAGATGCTGGTGGATCTGCCGTTCTACGTCTGCAGAGCCCGGCCCAAGATACCTCAACCGCCGTTAGCCTTCGGAACTAAGGAGTGAGGGCTACGTGACCAGTTAGGCTCTGAGTCGCGATGCTCAGAGTCCCCTTGACGCTCAAGCGGCTTCGTACCTTGGCTCCGCTCGGGGAGGGCGTGTGACGAACCAGGCCCGGGGCACAGCTAGGTGGCGTGCATCTGGCGTGACCAGGCGCAGCCCGTGCCCAGCCCTCGCTGCACTCCCAAGGGAGGCGTTGCGATGGGGCTAGACACTGAGCTCCGGGCTCCACTGAGGTTGATCTGCCCGGGCCACCTCGATTGTTTATCACCGGTCTTGAGCATAAGCGCTTCCGTATGTGTATGGGCATAGCCGCTCCTCGGCGATGTCGTCGGCCAGTGAGCAGACATGGTGCTTCCAGCAGGCGTGGGAGGGGCTCCCCTCGGGAGGAGCCCCGGCATATCTGACCCATACGACACGTGGGCTGGCACGGTAGGGCTTGACGAGGTGTATCTGGGCACCCGTGGGCAGTAGCGGGACTCACGGGGCCCTACCTCAAGGCGGGTTGCGCTGGCTCTGGGCCTTATCTTGGAGTATGTTCCTGCAAATTTGGCTAGATGCCGGTGCTCTCGTCCTCGGTCCGGCTCTCGAGCTGGTCTCGGCCGTCGTGGCATGCCGGTCGCGATGCCATGGACAAGACCAGAAGGTGAGGGCTGGAGAGCCGGTAGGAGCCCTGAGTCGCGATGCTCAGGCACCCCCCCTTTAACGCGCAAGCTGGGTTAGATGTCGAAACTCTACGTCCTCGGGTCCCGGCCCTCGAGCTGGTCTCAGCCGTCGCTGGTATGCCAGGTCGCGATGCCATGGACAAGACCAGAGGGTGAGGGCTGGAGAGCCGGTTGATGGATTCATGTACCTAGGTTAGGGTCATAGGCCTGATCTAAGTGCCCTACCCAAGGACACCCTTAGAAGAGATCACCTTCCAGTCGACCTACGAGGAACCCACTCGACTGACTTGAAGGACTCGACCATGAAGACTCACTCGACCACCAGAAGGTCAAGAGGCACTCTGCACTGCAACGGCCTGTAATTGAATAGACTTTATGGTAGTTAAGACACTTTATGTGGGCGTTACGATGCGCCTGCACTTAATGTACTTTAAACCCTTGATTACATGGGGTGGCGGGGTCTGGCGCCTCTATATAAGCCACCCCCCCCTCCACAGGCGTAAGGGTTCGCACCCTGTAACACATACATACATAATCCACTCGACCGCCTCGGGGCTCCGAGACATAGGGCTTTACTTCCTCAGAAGGGCTGAACTTCGTACATCGCTTGTGTTTACAACCTCTCCATAGCTAGGACCTTGCCTCTCCATACCTGCCCCCCACTCTACTGTCAGACTTAGAACCACGACAGTTGGCGCCCACCGTGGGGCAGGTGTTTTAGCGATTTGTGGAGAAGTTGCGATACTTCCAAGTACTTTCATCATGACGACTGCTGGAGTTTTGGTTGAGGGTCGCGAGATCGGTCTCAGCGCTCTCACCGTTGTCGCCGATGACTCCGCGTGGCTCCAGGAGGCTCCACTCGACCGGTGCGACGCATTTTCGCGCATGTGTCCGCGGCGTTCTGCTGCGGCAACCGTCGACCCCGTATCGGTCGACTCCCCTATCGACCACCCTTCCGGTCTCCCACCAGCGCAAGCGCTCTAGTCGGTCGAGGCTTCAGCGGTGGGTGTAGCATGCGGTGGCTCGCCAGACGGCCATCGCTCAAGTTGCGGCAATCGAGCCCGACGAATCTCTCTACGGCCTGTTCGATCTGTCGACTGGCTCCATAGAGACTGCATCCGAATGCGATAGCAGTGATCCGGCGGCGGAAATCCTGATGGTCAACGGACCCGCGATCCTCCCGGCCGCCCATGAGGGTGGAAGCGGCGGTGGAGGCGACCCACACAAGACCACGAAGAATACCAGCCCGAGACACTCGACTCTCTGCAGAGAGAAGAGCTTCGCCGCAGGAACATGGATGCCCTGCATACTCCCATCGCGGGAGAAACCCCCGTGGCTCGCGCCTTGGAGGAGGCACGTTTAGCCAATCTGGCTGAACGCGCTCGTCTGGAGAACCTTCAGCGAGCACTCGACGAGCGCGCGTGGCAACGAGTACCCGACGCCAATCGACGTCGACTCTTCCCGCCGACTCAGGTATACCGAACACCAATTCAGAATTTAGCAGCTGCAACCCGTATAGCAGAGTCCATCCAGCCTTCTCAGTCGGAAGCTGGGAGAGGCTTGATGTAGATCAAAGATTTGCTCCGGGCAGCAGGAGATCAGAATTCAGCCGTGTCGCAGTCGCGCAACCGAATTCACAGTCGGTTCACAGCCCCAGATCGCCTCCACGGCGGGAAGGGCACGAGAATCGGCGAGACCAATATGGAGACCGACACGGCCGAGATGACAGGCGTCGAGTACCCGCTTCCCCTCCGAGGGATGGGTCTTATGCTCCTCGGCAGCAGGATGACAAGCGTCGGCCGCGACAAGGGGCGAAGAGCTCGGTCGACCCGAGGAGCCGGGCTTTGACGCGATCCATTATCGTGCAAGGCTTGGTCGACCAAACAGAGCCCATCAAGGCGGACCGAGAGATCGCCCTGGCGGTCGAGTGCATGTTTACGGTCGAGTGTTTTAGCGAGGCTATCGAGCCGCAGATGATTCCCCCAATTTCAGGTTGGCAACAGAGTCGACAAGTTCCTTTGGTGAGTCTAAGCCCGAAACTTGGCTTGAAGATTACCGAGTGGCTGTTCAGATTGGTGGTGGGAGCGACGAGGTGGCCATGAAGCATTTTCCCTCATGTTGGAAGGTTCAGCGGGCGTGGTTGAATCGAGTTACCTCCTAGCAGATTTACACTTGGGAAGATTTGTCCCAGTGTTCGTCGAAACGTTTGAAGGAACTTGCAAGCGACTAGCTGGATTGATGAGCTGCAAGTCGTGTGCGAAGACCAATGAGACTCTCGAGAGAGTATATTGAGAGATGGATCACTTTGCACCATCTTGTGGAAAATGTGTCTCGATCATCGAGCGGTTTAGCCTTCAAAGATGGCGTCAAACGAAGAATTGAGTCTGAAGTTTGGTCGAACCGGGACATGACCCCGAGTCGGATGATGGAGATTGCTACCAAATGCATGTGGCGAGGAAGAGGACCGACTCGAGCGGCAAGTACAAGCCGAGTCGATCGGAGAAGGGAAATTCGGTCAGCATGTAAGCGGAAGGCGAACCAGCAGCTCCTAGAGGCCCTAGCCGTGACTCGTGGAAAGTGCAAGGGAAGCCAAAAGGATCCTGGAATCCTAAGAAAGTAAAGGATAAAGAAGGAAACGACGTGATGGATATGCCGTGTCACATCCACACGAAGAAATATGAAGAGGGCAATATCATTTACCCAAAGCATACCACTCGCCAAATTATCGACTCTGATCCAGCGGTTTAGGGAAAACAGTCTAAAGACAAGGAGAAGGAGTCGGACAAGGCCGAAGACAAAGAGGACAGTGAGGAAGGATATCCGCATGTCAACTCCACTCTGATGATCTTCGCAGATGTGGAAAGCAAGAGTCGACTGAAAGTCATTAACCATGAGGTGAACATGGTTGCCCCAACAAAACCAAGTTATACGAGATGGTCCCAAACACCCATCACATTCGACCAATCGATCACCCGACTCATATTGCCACCCACAGGAGGCAAGCTCGTGGTCGATCCGGTTGTCGAAGGCACTCGGTGACAAAGGTGCCGATGGATGGTGGTAGTGGGCTGAACTTGTTGTATCTGAACACTGCTGAAAGGAATGGGCATTCCGATGTCGGTGAGCACCGATAACATGACCTTCCATGGAGTCATACCGGGAAGAAAGCTGAGTCACTCGGCCAAATAGCTCGGGACGTGGTGTTCGGTGATTCGAAGCATTTTCGCAAGGAAAAGTTGACGTTTGAGGTCGTGGATTTTTAGAGTGCGTACCATGCCATTTTGGGGAGGCCAGCCTACGCACGATTCATGGCTCGACCATGTTACGTGTACCTCAAACTGAACATGCCCGGTCCCAAAGGAGTGATCACTGTCACCGGTGATCGGAAAAAGGCAGAAGAGTGCTTTCAGAAGGGCTCGAAGATTGCCGACTCCCAGGTGACAGCGGTCGAGTTTGAAGAGTATAAGCAAAACGCAGATCCGAGTGATTTGCTGCGATCCAAGAAACCCGCCACAGAATCTGCATTTCAGTTGTCCGGTGAGACGAAGCCTGTCCACATTCACCCGACCGACCCCAATGCAGCCCCGACCCACATTTCCACAACACTCGACCCGAAACAGGAAGAAGCGCTCATCCAGTTCCTCTGTGAGAAGCGGGACATTTTGCATGGAAGCGGTGACATGCGAGTGTTCGAGGGGGATGGCTGAGCATCGCCTCGAGTCGACAAATCAGCAAAACCAGTAAAAGAGCATCTTGGCGGTCCGCCGTCGGAAGAGAAAGGCTATTGGTGAGGAAGTGGCTCATTGTTGGCGGCGGATTTATCCGAGAGATATACCACTCGAGTGGCTCGCTAATGTCGTCATGGTTCCTAAGAAGGACAAGTCGCTCCGCATGTGCATTGATTTCAAGCACATCAATCGGGCCTGCCGAAGATCATTTTCCTCTCCCTCGCATAGACCAAATTGTTGACTCAACGCGGGATGCAGAGATTGTCTTTCTAGGCGCCTATTCCGGGTATCATCAGATCCGTCTGTATGGTCCCGACGAGATAAAACAGCTTTCATCACTCCATTGGGTGCTTCGCTATATCACCATGCCATTCGGCCTCAAGAATGCCGGAGCCACATTTATGCGAATGATTCAGAAGTGTCTGCTCACTCAAATCAGTCGGAATGTGGAAGCGTATATGGATGATATCGTCGTCAAGTCACGAAAGGGTTCCGACCTACTCGTTGACCTCGCCGAAACATTTGCCAACCTCAGAAGGTATGATATCAAGCTCAATCCGTCAAAGTGCACATTCGGAGTTCCTGGTGGAAAATTACTCGGTTTTCTCGTTTCCGAGCGAGGGATCGATGCTAATCCAGAGAAGATAGGCACTATTCTTGAATGAAAGCATACTGTCTTGAGTGCGATGTCGAAGCTTCTTTGGATGCTTGGCCGCATTAAGTCGGTTCATCTCACGACTCGGTGAAAAGGCATTGCCTCTTTACCGACTGATGAAGAAGGCAGACAAGTTCGAGTGGACTCCAGAAGTTGATGCAGCGTTTGCCGAGCTAAAAGCTCTACTCTCCACCCAGCCGGTGCTTGCTGCTCCAATCAGCAAAGAGCCTCTGTTGCTTTTGTTGGGGAACGTTGCAGAAAATTAAAATTTTTCCTACGGCTTCACCAAGATCCATCTATGAGTTCATCTAAGCAACGAGTAACGAGAGAGTTTGCATCTACATACCACTTGTAGATCGTGTGCGGAAGCTTGCAAGGTGATGATGGAGTCGTACTCGAACGTGATTCAGATCACCGATGCCCAGTGCTGAACGGACAGCACCTCCGCGTTCAACACACGTGCGGGACGAGCGGCGTCTCCTCCTTCTTGATCCAGCAAGGGGAAGGAGAGGTTGAGAAAGACAGCTCCACCGGCAGACCTGACGGCGTGGTGATGGTGGAGAAGCGATACTCAAGCGAGGGCTTCGCCGAGCTCTTACGGAGGAGGAGATGTGTTGGGGAGGGAGGGCTGCGCCTTGGGAGTTGGTCCAGCAGCCCCTCCTCCCCCTTTATATAGGCCCCAGAAGTGGCGGCCCTGGACATCCAATCTCCGGGGCGGCAGCCAAGGGGTGGAGTGCCCCCAAGCCGGTGGGCGCCCCCCCCTAGGGTTTCAACCCTAGGCGCGGGGTGGGCCTGGGGGCGCACCAGCCCCTGTGGGCTGGTTCCTTCCCCTTTGGCCCATGGGGCCCTCCGGATAGGTGGCCCCACCGGTGGACCCAGGGACCCTTCCGGTGGTCCGGTACTTTTGGAAAACCCGAAACTTTCCGATGGCGAAACACCACTTCCTATATATTATTCTTTACCTCCGGACCCTTCGGAACTCCTCGTGACGTCCGGGATCTCATCAGGGACTCGAACAACATTCGGTGGTCACATACTTGACTTCCTACTAACCCTAAGCGTCACGAACCTTAAGTGTGTAGACCCTACGGTTCGGGAGACCTTGAACATGACCGAGGCGACTCTCGGGCAATAACCAACAGCGAGTCTGGATACCCATGTTGGCTCCCACATGCTCCTCGATGATTTCATCGGTTGAACCACGATGTCGAGGATTCTATCAAACCACATATATGCAATTCCCTTTGTCGATCGATGCGTTACTTGCGAGACTTCGATCGTCGGTATCCCAATACCTTGTTCGGTCTCGTTACGGCAAGTCACTTTACTCGTCCGTAATGCATGATCCGTGGCCAACACCTTGGTCACCTTGAGCTCATTATGATGATGCATTACCGAGTGGGCCCAGAGATACCTCTCCGTCATACGGAGTGACAAATCCGATCTCGATCCGTGTCAACCCAACAGATACTTTCGGAGATACCTGTAATGCACCTTTATAGTCACCCGATTCGTTGTGACGTTTGATACACCAAGGCACTCCTCGGTAACGGGAGTTACGATCTCATGGTCGAAGGAAGAGATACTTGACATTGGCAAAGCTTCTAGCAAGCGAACTATCGATCTTTTATGCTATGCTTATGATTGGGTCTTGTCCATCACATCATTCTCCTAATGATGTGATCCGTTATCAACGACATCCAATGTCCATAGTCGAAAACCATGACTATCTATTGATCATAACGAGCTAGTCAACTAGAGGCTCACTAGGGACTCATTGGGTCTAAGTGTTCACCGTGTATTACGATTTCCGATAATACATTTATAGCATGAACAAAAGACAATTATCATGAACATTGAAATATAATAATCCTTTTATTATTGCCTCTAGGGCATATTTCCAACAGTCTCCCACTTGCACTAGAGTCACCAATCTAGTTACATTGTGATGAATCGAACACCCATAGAGTTACGGTGTTGATCATGTTTTGCCTGAGAGAGGTTTAGTCAGCGGATCTGCGACATTCGAGATCCGTGTGCACTTTGCAAATCTCTATGTCTCCATCTTGAACATTTTCACGGATGGAGTTGAAGCGGCGCTTGATGTGCTGGTCTTCTTGTGAAACACAGGCTCCTTGGCAAGGGCAATAGCTCGGTGTTGTCACGAGAAGAGTTTGATCGGCCCGACGCATTGGGTATGACTCCTAGGTCGGTGATGAACTCCTTCACCCAAATCGCTTCATCGCTGCCTCCGAGGCTGCCATGTACTCCGCTTCACGTAGATCCCGCCACGGCGCTCTGCTTGCAGCTGCACCAGCTTCTTGCTCCACCATTCAACATATACACGTATCCGGTTTGTGACTTAGAGTCATCGGATCTGAGTCGAAGCTAAGCGTCGGCGTAACCCTTCTGACGAGCTCTTCGTCTCCTCCATAAACGAAACATGTCCTTTGTCCTTTTCGGTGCTTCAGGATATTCTTGACCGCTGTCCGGTGTTCCTTGCGGGATTACTTTGGTATCTTGCAACCAAACTTACGGCAAGGTTTACATCGGTGCAGTACACAGCATGGCATACATAATAGATCCTATGGCTGAAGCATAGGGGATGACACTCATCTCTTCTTTATCTTTTGCCGTGGTCGGGTGGTGAGTGAGCTCAATTTCACACCTTGTAACATAGGCAAGAACCCTTCTTGGACTGATCCATTTGAACCTCTTCAAAATCTTATCAAGGTATGTGCTTTGTGAAAGACCTATGAGGCGTCTCGATCTATCTCTATAGATCTTGATGCCTAATATATAAGCAGCTTCTCCAAGGTCCTTCATTGAAAAACACTTGTTCAAATAGGCCTTAATGCTGTCCGGGAGTTTCGTATCATTTCCCATCAAGAGTATGTCATCTACATATAACAGGAGAAATGCTACGGGCTCCCACTCACTTTCTTATAAACGAGGCTTCTCCATAAGTCTCATAAACTAAGCGCTTTGATCATCTCATCAAAGCGAATGTTCTAACTCGAGATGCTTGCACCAGTCCATAAATGGATCGCTGGAGCTTGCATACTTTGTTAGCGTTCTAGGATCGACAAAACCTTCCGGCTGCATCATATACAGCTCTTCCTTAAGATGTCCATTAAGGAATGCCGTTTTGGCGTCCATCGCCATATCTCATAATCATAGTATCGGCAATTGCTAACATGATTGGACGGACTTAAGCTTCGCTACGGGAGAGAATGTCTCGTCGTAGTCAATCCCTTGAACTTGTCGATAACCCTTAGCGACAAGTCGAGCTTTATAGATGGTAACATTTCCATCGCGTCCGTCTTCTTCTTAAAAATCCATTTATTTTCTATCGCTCGCCGATCATCGGGCAAGTCTGTCAAAGTCCATACTTTGTTTTCATACATGGATTCTATCTCGGTTTCATGGCCTCAAGCCATTTGTTGGAATCCGGGCCCGCCATTCTTCTTCATAGTTCGAAGGTTCATTGTTGTCTAGCAACATGATTTCCATGACAGGTTGCCGTACCACTGCAGTGCGGGCGTGTCCTTGTGGACCTTGAAGTTCAGTAGTAACTTGATCCGAAGTACCTTGATCATCATCAATGATTTCCTCTTGATTGGTGTGGGCATTACGAGAGCGGTTTCTGCGCGCACCACTTTCCCGTTCGAGAGGTAGTACTTCATCGAGTTCTACTTTCCTCCACTTACTTCTTTCGAGAGAAACTCTTTCTCGAAAGCATCCGTTCTTAGCAACAAAGATCTTGCCTTCGGATCTTAAGTAGAAGGTATACCCGACAGTTTCCTTAGGGTATCCTATGAATCGCATTTTTCGACTTGGGTTCGAGCTTTTCGGGTTGAAGTTTCTTGACATAAGCATCGCATCCCCAAACTTTTAGAAACGACGACTTAGGTTTCTTCCCAAACCATAATTCATACGGTGTCGTCTCAGCGGTTTAGGCGGTGCCCTATTTAAAGTGAATGTAGCTGTCTCTAGGCGTATCCCCAAAATGATAGCGGTAAATCGGTAAGAGACATCATAGACCGCACCATATCCAATAGAGTGCGATTCTGACGTTCGGACACACCGTTTATTTGAGGTGTTCGGTAGCGTGAGTTGTGAAACGATTCCACATTTTCTTAAGTGTGTGCCAAATTCGTGACTTAAATATTCTCCTCCACGATCGATCGTAGGAACTTTATCTTTCGGTCACGTTGATTCTCCACCTCACTCTGAAATTCCTTGAACTTTTCAAAGGTCTCGGACTTGTGTTTCATTAAGTAGACATACCCATATCTACTTAAGTCATCGGTGAGAGTGAGAACATAACGATATCCTCCATGAGCCTCAACGCTCATTGGACCGCACACATCGGTATGTATGATTTCCAACAAGTTGGTTGCTCGCTCCATTGTTCCGGAGAAGCGGAGTCTTGGTCATTTGCCCAAGAGGCAAGGTTAGCATGTGTCAAGCGATTCATAATCAAGAGACTCTAAAGTCCATCAGCATGGAGCTTCTTCATGCGCTTGACACCAATGTGACCAAGGCGGCGATGCCACAAGTATGTGGGACTATCGTTATCAACTTTACATCTTTTGCATCCACACTATGAACATGTGTAATATTACGCTCGAGATTCATTAAGAATAAACCATTGACCATCGGACATGACCATAAAACATATCTCTCATATAAATCGAACAACCATTATTCTCGGACTTAAATGAGTAGCCATCTCGTATCAAGCGAGATCCGGATACAATGTTCATGCTCAAACTTGGCACTAAATAACAATTATTGAGGTTTAAAACTAATCCGTAGGTAAATGTAGAGGCAGCGTGCGGCGGCGATCACATCGACCACGGAACCATTCCCGCGCATCGTCACCTCGTCCTTCGCCAATCTCCGTTTATTCCGCAGCTCTGTTGTGAGTTACATATGTGAACAGCGGCACGGTATCAAATACCGGGAGTTACTACGAGTCTTGGTAAGGTACACATCAATTACATGTATATCAAATATACCTTTGGTGTTGCGGCCTTCTTATCCGCTAAGTATTTGGGGCAGTTCCGCTTCGGTGCCCTTCCCTTGCAATAAAAGCACTCGGTCTCGGGCTTGGGTCCATTCTTTGACTTCTTCCGGCAAGCGGCTTGCGGGCGCGGCAACATCCTTGCCGTCCTTCTTGAAGTTCTTCTTACCCTTGCCCTTCTTGAACTTAGTGGTCTTATTGACCATCAACACTTGATGTTCTTTCTTGATTTCAGCCTCTGCTGACTTGACATCGAGAACACTTCAGGAATGGTCTTTACCATCCCTGCATGTTGTAGTTCATCACAAAGCTCTTGTAGCTTGGTGGGAGCGGCGGAGGATTCTGTCGATGACCGCCTCATCAGGGAGGTTAATGTTCAAGCTGGGTCATCGTCGTGCAACCCGGACATCTTGAGGATGTGTTCAGCAGCGAGAACTGTTCTCCTCCATCTTACAACTGTAGAACTTGTCGGAGACATCATATCTCGACCGGGCATGAGCTTGGAAAACTAGTTTCAGCTCTTGAACATCTCATATGCTCCGTGATGCTCAAAAGCGCTTTTGGAGCCCGGTTCTAAGCTGTAGAGCATGCCGCCTTGAGCGAGGGAGTAATCATCGGCCGAGTTTGCCAAGCGTTCATAACGTCTTGGTTCTGCAGAGACGGGGCGGCACCTAGCGGTCCTTCTAGGACATATTGCTTCTGGCAGCTATGAGGATGATCCTCGGGTTCGGACCCGATCCGTATAGTTCTGCCATCATCTTTCAGCTTGGTTTTCTCTAGGAGCGCGTTGAAGTTCATGTTGACATTAGCGTTGGCCATTGATCTACAAGACATATTTGCAAAGGTTTTAGACTAAGTTCATGATAATAAAGTTCTTAATCAAAATTATGAACTCCCACTTAGATTAGACATCCCTCTAGTCATCTAAGTGTTACGATCCGAGTCGACTAGCCCGTGTCCGATCATCACGTGAGACGGACTAGTCATCGTCGGTGAACATCTTCATGTTGATCGTATCTTCCATACGACTCGTGTTCGACCTTTCGGTCTCCGTGTTCGAGGCCATGTGCGCACATGCTAGGCTCGTCAAGTTAACCCTAAGTGTTTTCGCTGTGTAAAACTGTCTTACACCGTTGTATGTGAGCGTAAGGATCCATCACACCGATCATCACGTGGTGCTTAGAAGCGACGAACTGTAGCAGCGGTGCACGTTAGGGAGAACACTTCTTGAAATTTTGTAAGGGATCATCTTATTTACTACCGTCGTCCTAAGTAAACAAGATGCATAAACATAATAAACATCACATGCAATTATATAGTTGTGACATGATATGGCCAATATCATCAAGCTCCATTGATCTCCATCTTCGGGGCTCCATGATCATCTTGTCACCGGCTTGACACCATGATCTCCATCATCATGATCTCCATCATCGTGTCTTCATGAAGTTGTCACGCCAGCGACTACTTCTACTTCTATGACTAACGCGTTTAGCAATGAAGTAAAGTAGTTTACATGGCGTTCTTCAATGACACGCAGGTCATACAAAAAATAAAGACAACTCCTATGGCTCCTGCGGTTGTCATACTCATCGACATGCAAGTCGTGAATCCTATTACAAGAACATGATCTCATACATCACAATTCATCATTCATCACAACTTCGGCCATATCACATCACATGATCAATCGCTGCAAAAACAAGTTAGGCGTCCTCTAGTTGTTGTTGCATCTTTTACGTGGCTGCGATTGGGTTCTAGCAAAACGTTTTCTTACCTCTGAATCACCACAGCGTGATTTTGTCAACTTCTATTTACCCTTCATAAGGGCCTTGTTCATCGAATCCGCTCCAACTAAAGTGGGAGAGCGGACACCCGCCAGCCACCTTATGCAACTAGTGCATGTCGATCGGTGGAACCGGTCTCACATAAGCGTCGTGTAAGGTTGGTCGGGCGCTTCATCCCACAATACCGTTGAGCAAGAAAAGACTAGTAGAGGCAAGTAAGATGACAAGATCAATGCCCACAACAAATTGTGTTCTACTCGTGCATTAGAGAACTACGCATAGACCTAGCTCATGATGCCCTTTGTTGGGGAGCGTTGCGAAAAATTAAAATTTTTCCTCTGGCTTCACCAAGATCCATCTATGAGTTCATCTAAGCAACGAGTAACGAGAGAGAGTTTGCATCTACATACCACTTGTAGATCGCGTGCGGAAGCTTGCAAGGTGATGATGGAGTCGTACTCGAGCGTGATTCAGATCACCGATGCCAAGTCTGAGCGGACAGCACCTCCGCGTTCAACACACGTGCGGAGACGGCGGCGTCTCCTCCTTCTTGATCCAGCAAGGGGAAGGAGAGGTTGAGGAAGACAGCTCCACCGGCAGCCGACGGCGTGGTGATGGTGGAGAAGCGATACTCAAGCAGGGGCTTCGCCGAGCTCTTACGGAGGAGGAGATGTGTTGGGGAGGGAAGGGGCTGCGCCTTGGGAGTTGGTCCAGCAGCCCCTCCTCCCCCCCCTTTATATAGGCCCCACAGAAGTGGCGGCCCCTGAGATCAATCTCGAGGGGCGGCGGCCAAGGGGTGGAGTGCCCCAAGCCGGTGGGCGCGCCCCCCCCTAGGGTTTCAACCCTAGGCGCAGGGGGTGGGCCTAGGGGGGCGCACCAGCCCCCTGTGGGCTGGTTCCCTTCCCCCTTTGGCCCATGGGGCCCTCCGGGATAGGTGGACCCCCGGGACCCTTCCGGTGGTCCCGGTACTTTACCGGAAACCCCCGAAACTTTCCCGATGGCCGAAACACCACTTCCTATATATTATTCTTTACCTCCGGACCCTTCCGAACTCCTCGTGACGTCCGGGATCTCATCCGGGACTCGAACAACATTCGGTGGTCACATACTTGACTTCCTACTAACCCTAAGCGTCACCGAACCTTAAGTGTGTAGACCCTACGGGTTGGAGACCTTGAACATGACCGAGGCGACTCTCGGGCAATAACCAACAGCGAGTCTGGATACCCATGTTGGCTCCCACATGCTCCTCGATGATTTCATCGGTTGAACCACGATGTCGAGATTCTATCAAACCACATATGCAATTCCCTTTGTCGATCGATGCGTTACTTGCGAGACTTCGATCGTCGGTATCCCAATACCTTGTTCGGTCTCGTTACCGGCAAGTCACTTTACTCGTCATCCGTAATGCATGATCCGTGGCCAACACCTTGGTCACCTTGAGCTCATTATGATGATGCATTACCGAGTGGGCGAGAGATACCTCTCCGTCATACGGAGTGACAAATCCATCTCGATCCGTGTCAACCCAACAGAGACTTTCGGAGATACCTGTAATGCACCTTTATAGTCACCCGATTCGTTGTGACGTTTGATACACCAAAGGCACTCCTCTGACGGTAACAGGAGTTACGATCTCATGGTCGAAGGAAGAGATACTTGACATTGGCAAAGCTTCTAGCAAGCGAACTATCGATCTTTTATGCTATGCTTATGATTGGGTCTTGTCCATCACATCATTCTCCTAATGATGTGATCCCGTTATCAACGACATCCAATGTCCATAGTCGAAACCATGACTATCTATTGATCATAACGAGCTAGTCAACTAGAGGCTCACTAGGGACTCATTGGGTCTAAGTGTTCACCGTGTATTACGATTTCGGATAATACATTTATAGCATGAACAAAGACAATTATCATGAACATTGAAATATAATAATCCTTTTATTATTGCCTCTAGGGCATATTTCCAACAACTTTATATTGTAGCCACAGGACAAGTCGTCGATCGATTAACTACGGTCGAAGCGGAAGAAGAAGGAAAAGCCTTCAAAGTTTAGCGCCCGATGTATTATTTGTCACGAAGTCTTGACTCCATCCAGCGAGATATCCTCATTATCGAAGCTTGTGTATGGAATATACATGACCACGAAGAAGGTTGCTCATTATTTCTCGATCATTCCATCACGATCGTCGTGACGCCCATTATCAAAGATTACACTGTGAGAGATGCAACTGGTCGAGTGGCGAAATGGGCGATTGAACTTCTTCCCTTGATATCAAGTTTGAGGCAAAAGCCATTAAGTCGAGCAATAGCATATTTCCTCGCCGAGTGGATTGAACAATGACAGCCGATCAAGAAGTTCACTCGGAGCATTGGACCATGTTCTTTGATGGCTCTAAGATCTTTGAATGGTTCGGTCTTTGGGGTTGTCTGGTGTCCCCTAGAGGAGATAAGCTCAAATATGTGCTCCAGATTCACTTTGATTCCTCCAACAATGAGGCAGAGTATGAGGCCCTTTTATATGGATTGCGCATGGCCATCTCACTTTCGGCGTCCGTAAACTTGATGGTCTATGGCGATTCAGATTTAGTGGTCAACGGTGATGAAGGAGTGGGGCGTGAAAGCCCGGGCATGACTGGATCTTGCAATGCGAGTGAGGAAGCTGGAAAAAGAAGTTTGAGGGTTAGAGCTCCATCACATCCCTCGATTGAAAAATCGAGCGGCAGATGATCTAGCAAAGATAGGTTCCAAAGAAGCCATTCAGTGGTGTGTTCTTGGAGCATATACACACTCCGTCGATCAAAGAAGATCCTTTCACGAAGAAGCTCCACAGCCCAAGAGTGCCACAGATCCGGTGAGGTTGAGGTCCCAGCGATGGTCGACTTGGTCATGGAGGTCTTAGTGGTCACTCCCGACTGGACAATTCCCTATATCGCGTATATCCTGAGAAAAGAGCTCCCAGAAGATGAGGAAGAGGCTCGGCAGATCATCCGTCGATCCAAGGCCTTTACCGTTATCAAAGGGCAGTTGTATAGAGAGAGCGCAACTGGAGTTGGTCAAAAATGCATAACGCCAGAAGAAGGTCGAATCATCCTCAATGATATCCACTCGGGGACCTATGGTCACCATGCGTCCTCTCGGACCATTGTAGCCAAAGCATACCGAGCCGGATTTTACTGGCCAAGGGCGAATGAGATGGCGAAGGAAATAGTGGACAAGTGTGAAGGATGTCAGTTCTACTCCAATATGTCACACAAGCCTGCGTCGGCTCTGAAGACCATTCCACTCATCTGGCCTTTCGCAGTATGGGGGTTGGACATGGTTGGTCCCTTGAGAACAGGTCGGAGTGGTTTCACACATGTACTGGTAGCAGTCGACAAGTTGACCAAGTGGATTGAGGCTAAACCAATCAAGAATCTTGGCCTTGATCTGCTGTTACCTTCATCGAGGAGCTAACGTTGAGATATGGAGTCCCTTTGGCATTATCACGGATAATGGGTCGAATTTTGACTCGGAAGAATTCCGGGATTTCGCAACGCTCAAGGCACCGCAGTCGACTACGCTTGATCGCCCATCCACGGTCGAATGGACAAGCGAGCGAGCCAATGGCTTGATCCTCAAGGGTTTGAAACCCCGGTGATCGTGATCTCAAGCATGCGGCTGGAGCATGGGTCGACGAACTCCCTTCGGTGCTTTGGGGATTGCGGACCACACCCAATCGGTCGACCGGAAGAACTCCATTCTTGTTGGTCTATGGAGCTGAAGCAGTCCTGCCGAGTGATCTTCTTCACAATGCTCCTCGAGTTGAACTCTACAACGAAGCAGAAGCTGAGCAAGCGCGTCAGGACGCAGTCGACCTTCTAGAGGAAGAAAGGGAGATGGATCTGATCCAATCGACCATCTACCAACAGGACTTGCGTCGCTTTCATGCCAGAAATGTGAGAGGTCGAGCCTTCCAGGAAGGGGATCCAGTGCTCCGAGTGGATCAACAGAAACAACACAAGCTCGCTCCTTCTTGGGAAGGACCCTTCATCGTCACCAAGGTTCTCCACAATGGGGCATATCGTCTTTACAACGTCGAACATAATATCGAAGAGCCCCGAGCTTGGAACGCGGATCTGCTCCGCCCATTTTACACTTAAAGTTTTTCACTCGGATGAGTTGTAATAAAGTACTTCTGTAGTTCATGGATTTTGAAATATTAGTGTCATAATTCCTCCATAATTTTTGTCACTTTTTATTTTGTACCATAAAATTTTCCCCTCGGTGGGTGGCTTAGCCGCGAATCCGTTTCGCCTAAGTTTGTAAAAATCCTACCGAGTGGTAAGCCAGACTTCCACTCGGAGGCTTAGCCGCGAATCCGTTTCGCCTAAGTTTGTAAAAATCCTACCGAGTGGTAAGCCAGACTTCCACTCGGAGGCTTAGCTGCGAATCCGTTTCGCCTAAGTTACAAAAATCCTCCGAGTGGTAAGCGGACTTCCACTCGGGGCTTAGCTGCAGCCAGTGCTCGCCTAAGTTATAAAAATCCTCACCGAGTGGTAAGCCAGACTTCCACTCGGAGGCTTAGCTGCAGTCCAAGTACTCGCCTAAGTTATAAAAAATCCTACCGAGTGGTAAGCCAGACTTCCACTCGGAGGCTTAGCTGCAGTCCAAGTACTCGCCTAAGTTATAGAAAATCCTACCGAGTGGTAAGCCAGACTTACACTCGGGGGCTTAGCTGCAGTCCAAGTACTTGCCTAAGTTCAACATGCGCTACTTAAGGACGAGGGCAGGTCGATTGCGACCCTCTCCTCTAAACTCGCCATAAGTACAGCGTGCGCTACTTAAGGAGGGGACGAGGTGCAGGTCGATTGTTACCCTCTCCTCGAGCTTAGCCACAAGTACAACGTGAAAATCCCACCGAGTGAAGAGCAAACCTCTCACTCGGGGCTTAAGCTGCAGCCAGTGCTGCGCCTAAGATATAAAAATCCTACAGAGTGAAGAGCAAACCTCTCACTCGGGGCTTAAGCTGCAGCCAGTGCTGCGCCTAAGATATAAAAATCCTACCGAGTGAAGAGCAAACCTCTCACTCGGGGCTTAAATGCAGCCCAGTGCTCGCCTAAGATATAAGAATCCTACCGAGTGAAGAGCAAACCTCTCACTCGGGGGCTTAGCTGCAGCCCAGTGCTCGCCTAAGATATAAAAATCCTACTGAGTGAAGAGCGAACCTCTCACTCGGAGGCTTAGCCGCAGCCTAGTGCTCGCCTAAGGAATAAGTCGACTGCAATGGGCATCTTGCTGTGAACCTGCAAAGGACATTTCGAGCCAAAAAGCAATCATATTCAAACATCAAATCCAAATTTAGGTCGATACCTAAAGGAACCGAAAGTGCTCAGGCGCTAAGCCTGTTAAGGTTTATCGGTTACAATTCCACTCGGCATACCGAGGCAAATTTAAAGTGTCGGGCTTAAAAGAAGTTTTTACCCCTCTGTGGAGGCTGGAAGGAAAGCGAACTCATCAAGGTCGATTCCGTCTGCGATCCAGTGGCTGCAGCGATGAAGGTTTCCATGAAGGACTGAAGTCGTGTTTCTTGGTGTTGGCCACCGGAGAGCCGCCACTTTGTCTTCTCACGCGTCTTTGTAGTGGACTCGGGCCAAACACGAGCAACATCTGCACCGCAACGAGCCGAGGACTTCTTCCACTCCTGCACTCGGTCGGGGACTGCGTTTAGCCGAGCCATCAGCGACTCGAGGTCGATTACGGAGTGTCGCCACAGGCCATAGCGTCGAGTCGATGCGGGGCGTGGCGACCTTGATCTTCAAGATAGTCCACGACAGTGCAACACGGGACTCGGTCGGAAGACACTCATAGCAACTTCATCATTCACCGGAGAATTGGCGGGATCAAGGTTTGGTTCCAAGCTGGCTAGTCTCTTCTTCAAAGTTTGACGAGTGCATGGACAAACATCGAGTCAAGATAGTGGTCGAATGGAAGCATCACAGATTGAAAATGTTTGTCGAGCATAAAGGGTCACCTTGAGCATAAGAAACAGCTTCTTAGCAAGTCCACCGGGAAGGCTTCGGTCATTTTCTTCCCGATCAAGTGGTTGATCTTGTCGGTCGAGTAGTCTTGTCGACCTTGATCGGTCGACTTCCTTGTTGGCAATCCCAAGAGCAGCTTTCAGATTGGTATTTTCTGTTCAAGCTTGGTGGTGAAGCTAACTTCTCGTCGACAAGCTTGGTCTTCTCAGCTAGCTCAAGGTCTTTTCTCTTGGGCCTCCTTCACCTTGCACGCAAGTTCTGACAAGGTCAGATTTTGAAACAAATGAAGGGAAAAAGGAGTCGTCGAGGTCTCCTTGAACATACCTTTGGTCTCCTCCTTCGCCTTCATCGATTCTCTGAACCAGCTTGAGATCCAGGTGGAGCTGAATGTGCTTCTGCTCCATTTCGATATAGCGAGCCGCAAGGTCACAGGATTTCTACAAAGAACCAATCGACAAAATATCAAAGATAATTCACTTCCGAGTGGATAAGAGAAAATCATCGTTTCTAAGACTACAGCGAATGCAAGCATTGACCGTAGTCTCGGGGACTACACCGGTGGGTGCACTCAGCGTGCCCCACTAGTTCTATTGAAGACAGAGTCGACGGTGGACCTCCTAAAAAAAGGCGTATTCTTGATTGTAATCAGCGCCGTGATCGACCCACGATCTCGGGACTACACCAGTGGGTGCACTCAGCGTGCCCCACGGTTTGAAATCCATTACGCCTCGGTCGAATGGCGGAAGAACTTTATTTATAAAGCCTAAGACCATTGCCGGTGATCGACCTTATATAGGGGACTACACCCGGCGGGTGCACTCGGCATGCCCCGCTAACACGGAGTTTTACTCCACACTCCCGATGGGTGATTGCTATAGATTTGGAAGAAAGTTTTGATAGCATATCCTAACAGAACAAGCGATGGCGACTGACCTGGACATTGCTCTGAAGGGCGGAGCTGGCGTCGTAAGCTGCTTGACTCGCGTCCCGGATGGCCTTCACCTTCTCCATCATGACTCCTGCTTGGCGTATCGCTTCCTTAGCAGCGCTGGCTTGGTCCTCTGGGACGTGGTGCGTTGTGAAGAGCGAAGGTTGTGCGGCACTCGACGAAGTGGGATGAGCACTCGTCAACGGCACCGCGAAAGACACGGTGTGTCGAGTGGTGTTCTCCCCCTCCGTGACCACTGTCTCGAGCGCCGTCACATCTTGGGCCGCCTTACCAGTAGATGCCTTCCTACTCCTCCTATGCTTCAGTGGTTCCTCATCCTCATCATCATCATCAGGAAGGGTGATAACGACATTGGATGGAGCTTCAGAAAAGAATCAGAGTTAGAAATCATAAGTCAGTCGACTAAAGACGGAATTAAGAGTATAGTAACAGGATTTGAGGTTGCTGCGTCCTCCATCTCATGGTCGTCAGCCTTGCCTGAGGTCTCAGAAGTTGTAGCACTGAAGTTCTAAAGAATCAGTCGGCTAACTCAAATATCAACCAGAGATAAAGCTTGTACAAAACAAGAAGACTTAAGCAGCATGTTTACCCTGATATGGTGGGGATGGACACCTTCATCTTGGCGGGGAGCTTGGTTGGCTTTTACGAGCCACCTTCGATTTATTGGCGCCTTTTCGATCGGCGCGGAGAAAGCGATCGAGGCGTTTGGTCGACTGCGAGGCAGTCGCAACCCCCTTACCACGTTCAGTCGCTGGGTCATGGACAAGTTTCGACCGCCTTTCCGAGCATGGTGGAGCAACCTCCTCCTCCTCCTCTTCTTCGTCCTCATCATCATCGTCGTCATCATCGTCGTCTTCGGCGGCGTCAAGTCCCCTCCTCCGGCTCTCGCCCCGCTTGCTTCTCCTTCTTGATCGAACTGAGCTCCATTGGGCATCGAGTACAGCTCGGTGAGGGCCTGAAAGACGTCAAGACAGAGATCAATCGACCAGAATGAAATATGACAAGAATACAATGGAAGATAGAACAAACATACCTTGTCTGGAACGCTGTGGTGGTCGAGTGGAGGAATCCTCCTGGATCCACAGGGATTATCCTTGTTCCCGGTGACCGCGGCCATCCACCTTTCCACCGTGGCGTCGTCGACTGCTTCCGGGTGGACCCGAGTCTCGTCTTCAGTTTCGCAATACAACCACATGCAATGGCTCTGGAACTGAAGAGGTTGGATGCGCCGCCTGAGAAAAACCTCCAAAAGGTCCATGCCAGTAGCTCCGTCTCGGACCAACTGCACCACGCGATCCATCAACATCTTCACGTCGGCTCTTTCCTTGGAATCACCTTGAGAGGGAGGATTGTTCCTCGATCCATTGTAAATTGAGGAGTCCACTCGGCTGCCCGGCGTCGACTCATTACAGCGATAGAACCAGGTCATTGCCGACCTCTGGCAGAACTCGGGAAACGTCATGGCTGGGAAGGTGCTCTTGTTCCTCACTTGGATCCCCAAGCCACCACACATTTGGACAACTTGGGTTTTCTCATCGCCTGGGCTCGCCTTCTTCACGGTTTGAGAACGACACGTGAATATGTGCTTGAACAAGCCCCAGTGCGGTCGACAGACCAGGAAATTCTCACACATGGAGACAAACGCGGCAAGATATGCGATGGAGTTAGGGGTGAAGTGGTGAAGTTGGGCTCCAAGAAGTTGAAAACCACGAAAAAAACACTTGGTGGCAAGGAAAATCCATGATCGATATGGGTGGCGAAGCACGCACTCACCCTCTTCCGTGGGGCTGCCACTCTTTCCCGGAAGCCTTGCGGCGCCGTGGGGAATCAGCCCGTCGTTAGCCATGTCAAGGAGATCCTTCTCCGTGATGGTCGGCTGGATCAATCTCCTGGACCCAGCCCTTGGCGGCGAGATCTGAAGCGAAGACCAGCTGCGGCTGGTGGATCTCCCCTTCGCCTTCTCCGCCGCCCGCGCCTTCTTTGCGCACTCTAGCACCGCCGTCTTCTCCTTGACCATGGCTGCGGCGGGGCGAAGAAAGCTTTCTTTGGCGAGGCGGCGCGGTGGGCGGAGCGAGGAGGCTGAGGGAAATGATGAAGCACGATTGAAAACCCTCGCTGGCGCATTTTAAGATCCCTTCAAGTGGATGGCGGGTGGGCAGGTCGGTCTAATCATATCCAAGCAGTTGCATTGGCGCGATCATGGCGGAAAAAGCGGCCTTGAAGATCGGCGTCTATGCCTATCCCATCCGAGCGCCGGTCCGTTACGCCATGCGCTTCCCCAAATTTCGTATGCCATAGAATCCGTGAACGGCAGATCGGTCTGTCAGACGCGAGATTTCCTGCGATCCGTCACTCGGGAACCGGCAAAGTCCAAAAGATCACTCGACGAAAGACAAGAATGGACCGAGCCGACTGAAGAAAAGTTGCTCGTTATCGACAAAGAGGGTCTCGATCCAGAACAACGCATAGCCAGTATGCAAAAGTCAATCGGAAACAACATCAACTCCTTCCTCCTCAAGCCTCAATCCATTAGGGGCTAATGATGGATTCATGTACCTAGGGTAGGGTCATAGGCCTGATCTAAGTGCCCTACCCAAGGACACCCTAGAAGAGATCACCTTCCGATCGACCTACGAGGAACCCACTCGTGACTTGAAGGACTTCGACCATGAAGACTCACTCGACCACGAGCGTCAAGAGGCACTCTGCCTTGCTGTGACTGTAATTGAATAGACTTTATGGTAGTTAAGACACTTTATGTGGGGCGTTACAGTAACACCCAGACTTAATGTACTTTAAACCCTTGATGCGTGGGCTGGCGGGGGTCTGGCGCACTCTATATAAGCCACCCTCCTCCACAGGCGAAGGGTTCGCACCCTGTAACACATACATACATAATCCACTCGACCGCCTCGGGGCTCAGGGCGTGGGGCTTTACTTCCTCAGAAGGGCTGAACTTCGTACATCACTTGTGTTTCCAACCTCTCCATAGCTAGGACCTTGCCTCTCCATACCTACCCCCCACTCTACTGTCAGACTTAGAACCACGACACCGGTAAGAGCCCTGAGTCGCGATGCTCAGGCACCCCCCTTTAACGCGCAAGCTGGGTTGGATGTCGAAACTCTACATCCTCAGGTCCCGACCCTCGAGCTGGTCTCAGCCGTCGCTGGTATGCCAGGTCGCGATGCCATGGACAAGACCAGAGGGTGAGGGCTGGAGAGCCGGTAAGAGCCCTGAGTCGCGATGCTTAGGCACCCCCCCTTTAGCGTGCAAGCTACCGACATCCAGGAAGAAAAGGTGCTCTGGACGGGCACCAAATAACAAGCATGATGGGTGAAAGCATGGCCCTAAGATAAGCATAAGAAGGGTATCGCCCTTTGGGTGGACCCGGCGACTTGAGGATGATGCGGCCGGGGCGCCCCAATAAGGTAAGCTAAGAACATGAAATAAAAGGATCCACGCCACGAGGGCGGACCCACGCGGCACAGGAATAATCGGCCCTAAGGCGCTCCCAGTGAAATGAAACTTGAAAGATGTCACTGATGATGTTGGGGCGAAGGGGTGTTGGTGTCGCGGAGACTCGGTGGGCTCTTGGGGCCGATCCTCACAAGCCCCGGCCGAGGGGCCTCGGGAGGCTCCGGAGGTGCTGGCGGCTCCTCGCGGACCATCTCCATCTCCACCAGGGCTGCGGAATGCCTGATCTCTTGAGCCTCCAGGATGGCCCTCATGAGGCGCTGGTACGCGGCAGCTGCGTTCGGCAAGCCATAAGGCATGCGAACATAGCTGTGGGGCAGACCTTCGCAGTGTCCTACTTGCGAGGGCCAGAGGCGCTCCTGAGACGCGGCTCGGTTGAGCCCCGGTATGTCGATGTAGACGTGCAGCCCACCATCGTCGCCTGGATGGGGGGCCACAGCGGGTAAGCGGCGGCTGCCTCTCATGACTCTTGACTCTTGCAGCTCCTGAATGGCCTTGCTGACGAACTCCTGAGGGTGTGGCCCTCCTTGCCTTGCTCCTTCTTGAGGGAAACGTGCTTCGAAACACGCCTCCACATGGTGCCCAAGCGCCTCCCTCATGACCTCGGTGAGGTCGGCGGCCCTCCAGGGGAGAGCCCCCGAGCCCTGCCTGAGGAGGGCACCGGGAGAGCTTCCCTATGCGATGGAAAGAGGCTCCCTCTGAGCAGGCGCGGGCCCTGAGCGGCCTGCCTCCTGAGGGGCCGGGCTGAACGATGTCTTCTTTTTCTTGGGGGTGGCCTCGGGAAGCCTCCTGCTTCCGCGATCCGGGTCTTCTAGTGATGCGGCCTGAAAGGCTCGCTCCAGGGAGCACACTGCGTCTCTCTCCTCGCAGGGCACCGTGATGACCCCGCCACTTCATGGCATCTTGAGGGCGTTATGGCCGTGGTGGAGTTCTGACCATGAACTTGGACGGCCGCGGGTGCAGGGATGGCGTTATCGGCGGCGAATGTGGGCGACGTCGAAGTCGATGAGCTTGGTATGGTAGTTGTCGCGTGCCCCGAAGGTGACAGGGAGGCAGACCTGCTCAATCGGGACCGTGGAGCCATCGGTGAGTCCGGAGAAAGGCTTGGTTGGCTGAAGCTGACTGTAGGGCACTTGGAGATTGTTGATTGTTTCCACGGACAGGACGTTGAGCCCTGCCCCGCCGTCGATGAGGGTTCTGGTGACTAGCACGTTGCTGATGATTGGGGAACAAAGCATCGAGGGCACTTGAGCTGATCCGCTGAGCTGAACGTGATGGCGCATCTTGACCACGAGAGGCGCGTGACCTCGAGCACAGGGAGGACTGCATTCGCCAGCGCGGCTGCGAAGATCTTGTTGAGAGGTGGGGCTTGAGCTCCACCGGGATGCGGCGATTGCAGCGGTTCTGAAGCCCCCAGCCCCTCGTCGATGGCGGTCATCATTTACCTTGGCTGTGGTGGCGGTGGAGGGAGGCTGCATTCCCTTGCAGGCGATCCTCGCGAGCTGATCCTCCGGCCTCCCTCGCGAGCAGGTCTGCCCAGCGATCCTCGGGAGGTTGGTCGCGCCACCCTTGGCGTGGGCGCGGTCTTCCCAGGCGTCTGCGTTCCTTCCTCCTCCTCGGCCGTAGCCCGGTCGCTTCTGGCGGGGCGTCGACCGACCCTTCCTTCATGCACAGCCGGAGCTCTTGGCATTCATTGGTGTTGTGGGTGTGGAGGTCATGGTACCGCGATACCGGCGCCCTTGCGAGGATTCGGGCTGATCTCGCCCGCTTGGTGTGCAGCTGCTGCAAAGCACGGCAGCCCCTTGCGCTTCACATCCTTGGCCTTGGGCTTCTTCTATTCAGGTCTGCGGCGAGCGTCGAGGAGGAGGCGTCCTTCCTCAGCCACAGCACACTTGGTCGCCAAGTTGAACAGCTCAAGGAGGTTCACGAGTCTTCATGCACCGCCTCCTCCTTCATCTTGGCGTCGCGCCGCCGTCGGAGAAAGGCTGAGATGATGGCCTCCTTCGTTACCTTGGGGATCTTGAGTAGCGTTGTTGAAGCCTTTGGATGTATACGTAGGGTTTCCACAGTTCTTTGCTTGATCGGTGCATGTCGCTCACGGCGGTGGCGATCGCGAGTACCACGGAAGTTGGCGATGAAGCGGTGCGCATCTCATCCCGGGAGGAGATGATGCAGGCGGTTCGAGAGGCAGTGCGGGCCCCATCCTTGGCGCCATGGGAAACCAGTTCGCCATGACCTTTTCATCTCCGTTGGCAGCCTTGATGCCCGGCTCGTGAAATTGGAGGAACTCTGCGGTCGGCCGTGCCGTCGTGGCGAGGCAGGTCGGCTTGAACTTTCAGGCCCTTGCTTGACTGCGTGCTTCGGAGGTGAAGGTGTGGCAGCCAGCTGTGGCCATAGGAGGCCTTGGGCGACGAAGAGCTTAGTCTGCTTGGTCCCCATGCTTGCAGTTGGGAGCAGCGCGGGTCTTGAGCGTCTTTGGCAGCGAGGCGCTTGGGCAGCTTCTCGAGGAGGAGGGACTTCTTGGCAGCTCTGCCCTTGCCGCGCTGGCGCCTGACGGAGCGGGTTCCGCCCAGGGGCCACGCGCCTTGGGGCTAGGGCGCCTTCTTGAAGGGAGGGGCTGAGGCACCCGGAGCTTCATTACCCGGCGGTAGGCGCGGTGCTGCGAGAAGGGCGGCGCGGGGAGCCCCAGCCAGCGGACGAGCTCAGCGACTTCGGTCGAGCCACTCTTCGTAAACGTCGTCGATTAAGCGGTAGCGCAGGAGCTCATTGCGCGATGGCGCAGCTCGAGCCTCCATGGCGCGCGTGGCGCGGGGCGAAGAACCAGCGAGGGTGAGCAAGGTGTGGCGATCGGCCGTCCGCCTCATGGATGGATCTTTGGGGCGATGCTTGCTACTCGTTACCCGCCGGGCGGTGGCGGCGTTAGCGGCGGTGACGAAGAGCAGCGAGCGCCCGCCGGCAGGAGCCGTCTGGCGGCAGCGGGGGCGAGGCGGCTCGGCGCTTCGTAGCGTGCTCAACGAGCGTCGAAATGGATGCGATGGTCGGAGAAGAACAAAACGGAAGGCGAATGCAGCGCACCTACAGCGCGCCAAATGGCGGATTTCGGGTTCCGGCAGACCCTTGAGGTTCGAACACTTGGGTGCGCGCGGAGATTTCGCCCTCTGCCTACCTGCTCCTCGCCGAATCGCTAGGATCTAAACTACGAACAGAACAACACAAGAGACACAGGGTTTATACTGGTTCAGGCCACCATTGTGGTGTAATACCCTACTCCGGTGTGTGGTGTGGTGGATTGCCTCTTGGGCTGATGGTGAACAATACAAGGAGGAACAGCCTCGCGAGGGTCTATTCTTGGTTGGTGCTACTTGGTTCTGGCTCTTGGATTCTCGATGCCTCTATCTCTCTGTCCCTCTTTCCTCTACCCTGGGGGTGGCTAGTCCTATTTATAGGCAAAGGCCCTGGGCCTCTTCCCAAATATCGAGCGGGAAGGGCGCCAACAATTGGCCATTTTGAAGGGGAACATCTGGTACACTTATCCTGACTAAAGTTGGTCCTCGCTTTGCCAAAGGCTCTGGTGGTGGCCTTGCTTGGGCTCCACAATGACTTCCTCCCTGCCGTTGGGCTGGCCTTGGTCTTGTTGCACCGAAATGGATGCCTTTGCTTGATACTCTCGCTGCGCTTGCTCCTTTGCACCAAAGAGGAAAGGAGGACACTGCTGCAGTGGCGCCCGATGGCGCCCACAGGTAAATCATGGCTTGCGTCACGGGCACCTCGCGAGGTACCTCGCCTTGAACTCTCCACCTCCTCGTGAGCCAGCTGATGAGGCCGTGCACGAGAAGCTCCTTGTCGTCACCTTGTGAGGCCAGCCCCTCGCGAGGTCTTGAGCTGTGTTGATGAAGATGGGCCTGTTGGGCAACCTTTGAGCCACGCCGCAGTCGGTCATGAGCGAGCAAGTCAGGGGACCCCGTTCCCAAAGCGCTGACAACAAGGGTGAAGCGGGGAGAGGAAAAGCGAGAGGCAAATGGCAAATAATGTAATCACGAGAGATAGGGATTGCGATGGGTACTTGGTATGTTGACTTTTGCGTTAGCCTCCCGGCAGCGGCGCGAAATCCTTCTTGCTCGTCTCGAGCTTGCGTTGGTTTTCCCGAAGAGGAGGGTGATGCAGCCGCGATGGCGTAAGTATTTCCCTCGGTTTTCGAGAACCAAGGTATCAATCCAATAGGAGGTCACGTGCAAGTCCCTCGTACCTGCACAAAGCGATAGCAACTTCGCAACCAGCGCAGGGTTGTCAATCCCTTCACGGTCACTTACGAGTGAGATCGATAGAGATAATATTTTTGGTATTTTTGGTATAAAGATGCACGAGTAAAAAGTAAAAGGCAAAGCAAATAAATAAAGTGATGGAGATTGATATGATGAGAATAGACCGGGGGCCATAGGTTTCACTAGTGGCTTCTCTCAAGAGCATAAGTATTCTCGGTGGGTGAACAAATTCTTTGTTGAGCAATTGATAGAATTGAGCATAGTTATGAGGTTATCTAGGTATGATCATGTATATAGGCATCACGTCCGAGACAAGTAGACGAAGCGATTACGCATCTACTACTATTACTCCACTCATCGACCGCTATCCGGCATGCATCTAGAGTATTAAGTTAAAAATAGAGTAGCATGTAAGCAAGATGACATGATGTAGAGGAATAAATTCATGCAATATGATAAATACCCCATCTTGTTATCCTCGATGGCTACAATACAATCGTGCCTTGCAACTCTTTACATCCTTGAGTAAGGACACATAAGATTGAACCCAAAGCCATGCACTTCTCCCATTGCAAGAACTACCAATCTAGTTGGCGAACCAAGCGGATAATTCGAAGAGACTTGCAAAGATAACTCAATCATACATAAAAGAATTCAGAGAAGATTCAAATATTATTCATAGATAAGTTGGATCATAAACCCACAATTCATCAATCTCAACAAACACACCGCAAAAAGAAGATTACATCCAATAGATCTCCACGAGAGAGGGGGAGAACATTGTATTGAGATCCAAAAAGAGAGAAGAAGGCATCTAGCTACTAGCTATGGACCCGAAGGTCTGAAGTAAACTACTCACACTTCATCGGAGGGGCTATGGTGTTGATGTAGAAGCCCTCCGTGGTGGATGCCCTCTCTGGCGGAGCTCCGGAACAGGCCCCAAGATGGGATCTCGTGGATACAGAAGGTTGCGGCGGTGTAATTAGGTTTTTGGCTCCGTCTCTGGTCTATTGGGGATACATAGGTATATATAGGATGAAGGAGTACGTCGGTGGAGCTCCGAGGGGCCCACGAGGTAGGGGGCGCGCCCAAGGGGCGCGCCCTCCACCCTCGTGACCTCGTCGGAAGCTTCTTGGAGTAGGGTCCAAGTCTCCTGGATCATGTTCGGTGAGAAGATCACGTTCCCAAAGGTTTCATTCCGTTTGGACTCCGTTTGATATTCTGTTTCCTCGAAACACTAAAATAGGCAAAAAACAGCAATTCTGGGCTGGGCCTCTGGTTAATAGGTTACTCCCAAAAATTATATAAAAGTGGAAAATAAAGCCCAATATTGTCCAAAACAGTAGATAAAGTAGCATGGAGCAATCAAAAATTATAGATACGTTGGAGACGTATCATACCACTCGGCGATACTGGAGCCCTGACTACCACCCCACTACCACAGACTTACTTGGCATCTAACAACTAAGCGGAAGTACCGCTCCTACGGAGGGATAGTACCGCCCCGACGGAACTACCGCACGGAGTACCGCTTCTATTTTTGCTCTCTTGATAGCTTTGTCCCTCGAGCGGAAGTAGAGCGGTGGGCGGTACTACCGCCATGCCTATATCTACTACCGTTGTTTCCTGTAGTTGCTCAACACTAAGCGGAAGTACCGCTGATGGGAGCGGTAGTACCGCTCCGGCGGCACTACCGCCTCCCTGACCTGCTTAGTTGAATGCAATAGCTGAAACTTCCATGCCAGCGGAAGTACCGCTCGCCTGAGCTGTACTACCGCTTGTGCATGGGTTGTAGGGGCATAACGGCTGGAATCTTTCCCCTACTATAAAAGGGAGTCATCTTCTCCAAGTTGACTCACCTCTTCCTCCCCCAAGCTCCATTGTTGTTCAAATGCTCATCGTTGCCCGGTCTCTCTCCCTAGCCTATCAAACTTGTTGATTTTCTAGGGATTTGCTGAGAAGGCCTAGATCTACACTTCCACCAAGAGAAATTTGATTCCCCTACTAATCCCTTGTGGATCTTGTTACTCTTGGGTGTTTGAGCACCCTAGATGGTTGAGGTCACCTCAGAGCCACATTCCATTATGGTGAAGCTTTGTGGTGGTGTTGGGAGCCTCAATTAGGTCGTGGAGATTTCCCAACCTTGTTTGTAAAGGTGCAGTTGGCGCCTTCAAGGGCATCACTAGGGAATCACGACATCTTGCATTTTGCGAGGGTGTTAGGAGAATGTGGTGACCCTAGTGGCTTATTGGGGAGCATTGTACCTCCACACCGCTCTAATGGAGTCGTACTTCCCCTCAAAGGGAAGGAACTTCTGTAACACATCCTCGTCTCCACCGGATCCACTTGTGGTTATTTCTTTCCTTTACTATGTGCAAGCTTTACTTGTGTTCTTATCTCCTGCTTGCTTGCGTTGTTATCGTTGTTAGCATCATATAGGTTGCTCACCTAGTTGCACGTCTAGACAACCTATTTGTTGCTAAACCTAATTTGTTAAGAAAAGCTAAAATTGGTAGTTACCTATTCACCCCCCCTCTAGTCAACCATATCGAACCTTTCAATTGGTATCAGTGCCTTGTCTCTTTATTAAGGGTTTCACCACCCGAAGAGTATGGTTGACAACGGGTAAAGGGTTGACGAAGTACTCGTGGCCATGAAATTGAATTCGGTCACCCGAGACAACTTAAATGAAGGTATGGCTTCACTTAAGACGTCTATGATGACCGACGTCAAGTCCATGTTTAAAAAACTCCTTGAGGGGCTGAAACCTTCTACCGGTCCGTTGCAAGTGGCTAATCCCACCGCATCTGAGTCTGAGGCCAATTCCCTTAAGGAGGCGGCTAAAGCTACTCAAACTTCTTCCCCTCAATTTAAGAATGGGATGGACACACATGTTGCGGTTTGACCCTCCCTCAGTCAATGGAGGGTCGGTCCCCTCACCTCATATTAATAACCTTGGTCCTCCTCCTAAGCTTGTAAAGAATGATTTTGCAAATTGGGTTTTTCATATCAAGTCTCATTTCAATCCCAGCTTGTCGTGGGAACGAACACCTATGGGGCGGGGCCCTTTTGATCCGGCGGGAGGCGGAGATCGCCTGAAAGCGGATCGGCGAGCTCTGTGGCGGTTTACCCGGCCGGGCTCTCGGAGAGATAAAACTCCTACTGCTGCTTTGTGTTTGTATTGCGTTCTGGCTCGAGAGCGTGGGTGTGTTCTAGTTTCGAATGCTTCGAACCCCCTCTATGTTGCACACGGGCCTCCTTTTATATGCTAAAGGGGTCACCGACAGGTGTCAACGTAGGCGAGGGTAAAAATGTAAAAGACGTGGTTGGTACAACTACTTATACAGTGCACCCTACCTAACTCTGACGGCAGGGGACAAAGGCATTAAATGCCCGTCCGGTCGCCCAAACAGTGCAGAAAAGCGACCGTTAGGGGCGCCACCGCTTGCCACGATGGCCATCATGTCATCTCCGCTTGCCACCTCGCACCGCTAGCTGCCTGACTCCTGCGCCCGCGCGTGCACAGAAAGGCCCAGGCGACACGTTGGTGGATCTTGTTTGGGCGTGGGCGCCAAGTGGTAGCCTTGCCGCGGCGAGCGCCTTGCCGCGGTCATTGTCTTGTCGCGTCCGGAAGCTTGTCGCTTACCGGACCTTGCCGGGACGCGAAACGCATCGCGGCAAGTTCCTTGAAATGCCTTGGTTGGCCTTCCCGGCAAGCTCCTCTTGCCGGGGCCTTGACCTTCCTGGCAAGCTCCTCTTGCCGGGGCCTTGTCTTCTCGGCTTAATCACTTTGTTCTTGAATGGCTCCAAAGGAACCAACGGAGGACCTTGGAGGTCACCCGGCAAGCCCTGCCGTGGGGTGCTGCGACTGCCCGTGCACAAGTTCGGGATACTAGGGTACCCCTACTCTAGTACACCGACACAGCTCGATTCATATCATGAGGATCATTGAACAAAGATACTACCCACATGATCCAGACAACCTCACTCCAAGAGAAGAGGTGGACAATCAATACAATCACTCTGCCTTGTTTATTCTTCAAGTCGCGGTGCCTCCCGAAGACCTTTCCAACTTGTGCCCCTTCACTTGTGCAAAAGATTGTTGGGAGCATATTGTCTCGTTGTACAATGGAAGCTCAAGAATTCAATGATACAACTTTGAGGTGGTTCTTGATGAGGCCGATGAGTTTGTGATGAATGAAGATGAGGAGCCTCGTGAACTCTACCGGAGATTGAAAACTCTTGCAATCGCTCTCCAAGATCATGGGAGCAAGGATACAGATGACAATTGGATCAAGCGCAAGTTCCTCAAGTCTATCATGCTATTCAACAAGGCCATGTCCTCCGTGATCCGTCAAAGACCGGATTTCCATACCTTGTCTTCTAGCGATGTGTTGGATGAGTTTATTGCCATGAACATCATGAAAAAGACCGCCGCCAATGCTCTTGCTTGTGTGCAATGATCAAAAACCTCACCCAACCTTGCTTTGAAGGCCAAGGCCATTACGGAAGAAGAATAAGAGGAAGAAGAGGAGGTTTGCCCGAAGACACGATCGTCTCCAACGTATGTATAGTTTTGATTGTTCCATGCTCTTATATTATCGGTCTTGGATGTTTTACAATCATTTTATAGCAACTTTATATCATTTTTTGGGACTAACCAATTGACATAGTGCCTAGTGCCAGTTGCTGTTTTTGCTTGTTTTTTACTTAGCAGAATATCAGTACCAAACGGAGTCCAAACGCGGCGAAACTTTTTGGAGATTGTTTTTGGGCCAGAAGACACCTTGGGGGCCAAGAAAGCACCTGTAAGGAGTCCCGTGGGAACCACAATAAACCATGGCACGCCAGGAGGCCCAAGCGCGCCCTGGTGGGTTGTGGGGCCCATGAGGTCTCCTACTGCCCTCTTAGCCCCATAAATTCCCAAATATTCTAGAAACCCTAGAGAGTCGAGGAAAAACAATTCTAGTCGCATAAGTTCTAGAACCATGAGATCCAATCTAACACCATCACGAGAGGGTTCATCATCCTCATTCTTTGCCTCTCCGATAATGCGTGAGTAGTCCACCATAGACCTAAGGGTCCGTAGGCAGTAGTTAGATGGCTTCATCTCTCTCTTTTGATTCTCAATACAATGGTCTCTTGGAGATCTATTTGATGTAACTCTTTTTGCGGTGTGTTTGTTGGGATCCGATGAACTTTGAGTTTATGATCAGATCTATAAATATTATTTTAGTTTCTTTGATCTCTTATATGCATGATTATTTATAGCCTCGTATTTCTTCTTCGAATCTTTGGTTTAGTTAGGCCAACTAGATCAATTTTTCTTGCCATGGGAAGAGGTGCTTTGTGATGGGTTCGATCTCGCGGTGTCCTCTCCCGGTGACACAAGGGGCAGTGATAACCCACAAGTTTTTGAGGGTAGAGTATTCAACCCAAATTTATAGATTCGACACAAGGGGAGCCAAAGAATATTTGCAATTATTTATAGTTGAGTTGTCAATTGAACCACACCTGGAGATTAAATATCTACAGCAAGGTGATCAACAGCACAATAATATGACAGCTTGATAGTAGTTGTAATAGTAGTAGCAGCGCAACAATAATAGCAACGGTTTCGTAGCAAGAACTACAAAAAAAGACACATCCGTGACATTTTGGCCCAAACGAATTTTTTTCTATCATGCTTATGCGGTTCTATAACGATAATTGTGACAAAACCACGTATCACCATAGATGTGGTGGGATCCTAATTCTATGATTAAAAATCATGACGAAAATGGGCTTTTCATCACAGGCGGTTTGGAGGCCTTTTGCATGACATTCTTTGGGTCGTCCATGACGGAAAAAATCATGGTAGAAGCAAGGCGAGAAAATATCGGGAGTTCGGGATGATGGGTGGTCGGGGCGAGAGATGCTGCTTGTAGTTTGTGTGTTTCTCTCATGTACATGTGTGTGTGCGAGGCATTGGCTAACTGAACCCGAGCGATTGCACTAGCTACGTTACTGAACCTGAGCAATCGGTCCCTTGGCTGTCGCGAACCCGGCGATTCATTATTTCTTGATGAACCAGCGATTCCTTCCTTCTTGCCGCTAAGCGAACCCGGCGATTGATCACTCGCTTCTTGAAGCCGACCGAGCCCTAGGGCGAGACGTGGCCAGCCGATGTTGGGTTGCCTCTCGATGAACAATGGTCGTTTCTACCGTGTGCGCGGTACGTAGAACGAGTCAAGACGTGGTTAGTTGATACGTCTCCAACGTATCTATAATTTTTTATTGTTCCATGCTATTATATTATCTGTTTTGGATGTCTATTATGCATTTATATGCTATTTTATATTATTTTTGGGACTAACTATTAACAAGAGCCCGATGTATGGGTTTACATTTTTTTTCTTGTTTTAGAGTTTCACAGAAAAGGAATACCAAACGGAGTCCAAACGGAATGAAACTTTCATGATGATCTTTCTTGGACCAGAAGCATATCAGGAGACTCAGATATGAAGTCAGAGACTCAACAAGGCGGCCACGAGGGTGGAGGGCGCGCCTCCTACCTCGTGGGCCCCTAAGAGCTCTCCTGACCTAGTTCCTTCGCCTATATACACTCTTATACCCCAAAAACAATCTTGTTTCTTGTCACTAATAGCCTTCTTCTTCAATGGGCAAGATCTAACATGATGCCCTTCAGTTTTGCACTTGAAGCAAACAATCTTGGCCGAATTCTTGGCTTGTTCTTGGCCCTTCTTCTTGTTGATCTTGGATTTCTTCTTATTGTTGGATTTGAATCCAAGTCCACCTTTGTTATTGGGGGATTTTTGCACACTCACGATATTTTTGAGTGTGGCCTTCCCTTCATGACACATTTCCAAGCCTTTCTTCAAAGAAGTGACTTGGGCCTTGAGCTCTTTGATTTCCTCTACATGGTTAGTCTCAACACAAGTACTAGAGGAAGTGTAAGCATCATTTTTTGAGCAACAAGGAAAGGAAAGAAATTCATCACAAGATGTAGCAACATTGTGCATAGATGAATTACGAGGACTAGCACATGGCAAGATAGCATTTTGACTTGAAGTAGTGCTAGTATCCACATGAGGCTCACTAGATGTTACCTTAGTAATTATTGCCTCATGAGATATTTTTAGCACATTATGGGATACTAGAAGATCATCATGAGAGCTTGAGAGCTTCACATGACTTTCTTCCTGTTTCCCATAATTGCTAGATAGCAACTCAAGTTGAGCCTTTAGCTCAACATTCTCCTTCGAAATGGATGCTTCACAAGAAATAGAGTTAGTAGAACAAGCATCATCATTAACAACAAGAGTAGAAGGAAACTTGGTAATCTCTTTTTAATATGAAGCTTTAAGTTGAGCATGAGACTCGGTGAGTTTGATGAGCTCACTCTTAATGACCCTTGAGCCATTGTCGAGGTGCTCAGAGTCCTCAAGGAGTTTAGCATGTGCAACTTTAAGCTTCTTATTTTTAGTTTTGAAATCATTGGCCACCTCAAGAGCCCTATCATGGGATTCCTTTATTCTAGATAGTTCTAGAGCAAAAGTCCCCTCAAGAGATTCCTTGGTGGTTTGTTCAAGTTGAAGAGCTTGAGAGAGGTCCGCGATCTCATTAGCGTAATCATGCTCATGACCTTCCATTTTATCAATGGTGACCTCATGCTCCTCAAGATGAGATTCCAACTCCTCAATGTATTTTTTGCCTTCAATGGCAATAGACATGATTTCCATGAAGTTGGAACGAGCAATTTTATTCTTATGAAGATCTTTGAAAATCATTTCCCTCTTAATTTTTAGGGAGGCAACATTATCATTCCCTTCATCATTATCAACATCATCATTAGCAACAACATAATCAACATCATCATCAAGAGATATATTGGTATCCGAAGTAGGAGATATATACCTTCAAAGCCTTAGCCATAAGGCAAAAGTGAGAAACAAATGATGATGTAGGATCCCTTGAAGCATCATTCAGGACCACATCTTGTTCCATGGAGTGTTGAGTTTTCTCTACATTGTTAGCACAACAACTCGAGGAAATAGAAGCATTTTTATCATGGCAACAAGACATAGGAAGCATATCACCATATGATTTAGTCAAGCAATTTCTACATGATATGCAAGGACTATCAACACTAGCATATGAACCATCTAGAGTGCTCGAAGGGTTAAGGTCCAAAGAAGGACCATTGCAATAAGATTACACTGAAGGATCATCAAGAACAAGCACACTATCATCATTGGAATGACCATCACTACTCACCATAGTATTACCTTGTGGCAATCCACATGTAGATGAAGTAGAAGAAGTTGAGAACTCAACATGGCGGAGGTGGAGGAGAACAATCATCCCCACAAATCTTGGACACACCGTATTTATCTTGAAGCTTTGTCCACGACTCATGAGCATCCTGGAACGGTATGAGTCAAAATATAACTACATTGCTCAAAGCATCGAAAAGCACATTAGAAGCTTGAGCATTGAGATAAGAGTTTTTCTCATTGTCGGTGTCAAAACCGGCAGATCTCGGGTAGGGGGTCTCGAACTATGCGTCTAAGGCTAATGGTAATAGGAGGTGGGGGATACAATGTTTACCCAGGTTCGGGCCCTCTCGATGGATGTATTACCTACTTCCTGCTTGATTGATCTTGATGATATGAGTATTACAAGAGTTGATCTACCATGAGATCGTAGAGGCTAAACCCTAGAAGCTAGCCTATGATTATGATTGTTCTGTCCTCTGAGACTAAACCCCGGTTTATATAGACATCGGAGGGCTAGGGTTACTGAGTCGATTCTGAGAAGGGATCTACATATCCGAATGCCAAGCTTGCCTTCCACATGAAGGAGAGTCCCACCGGACATAGGACAAAGTCTTCAATCTTGTATCTTCATAGTCCAACAGTCCGGCCAAAGTATATAGTCTGGCTGTCCGAGGACCACGAGGAGTCTGGACTAGGGGTGTCGGGACATCCGGACTATCATCGTCCATGGGACTCCAAGACTACTGAAGATACAAGATTGAAGACTCCGTCCCGTGTCGGATGGGACTTTCCTTGGCGTGGAAGGCAAGCTTGGCGATACCGATATGTAGATCTCCTACCATTGTAACCGACTCTGTGTAACCTAGCCTCCTCGGTGTCTATAAAGCCGGAGGCTTTAGTCCGTGAGGACACAACATACATTACAACAATCATACCATAGGCTAGCTTTGGGTTTAGCCTCCTTGATCTCGTGGTAGATCCACTCTTGTACTACCCATATCATCAATATTAATCAAGCGGGGCGTAGGGTTTACCTCCATCGAGAGGCCCGAACACAGGTAAAACATCGTGTCCTCGTCTCTGTTACCATCCGCCTAAACGCCTGATTGAGACCCCCACCGAGATCCGCTGGTTTTGACACCGACATTGGTGCTCTCATTGAGAGTTCCTCGTATGCGTCACCTATAAGCGATGGCGTCTTCAACCAACAACGCTGTCGAGGTGAGACTTTTCTCCCGGACAGATCTTCGTGTTGGCAACCGCATTGCGGGCTAATTAAGCTTGGCCATCTGGAGCAGATCAAAGCTCGCCCCTGGCGTCGGTCGGTCGGAAATCTAAAATTCACGGACGGCGTCGCGGAGACTTGATCTTGACGGGCTCGAGCCACAGCCAAAGCGCGCCCGCCTTTATTACGATGGGCATGATCTAGCTCTGCCGTCGAGCGGTGCCTTGGTAACGCCTGCGAATCCGCTTGACCTTTAGTCGAAGCTGATCGCCAGTCGAGATCGGTGGATGGACACCACCTCGGGGCTTCAACTTCCACGGTGATGGGCGAGCGCTAATCTTGTCCCCATGAAACTTCGTGATTCCGAGTGCGGACTCCTTGCGGACTCCGAACCTCCGCGCCCTACCAATCGATTGATTGAGGCGCGGTTATGGAATTCACCACGCGGACATCTTCAATACTACGCCCTTTGGCGACATCCTAAATTCTCTAAAGCATCTCTCGTTATCGGGAGAGTCTGGCGGACTATGGCGGGATGGTTGAGACTCTGAGCGGCGAAGAAATTCAGCGCCCACCCACCACCCACTTTGTAGCCAGCATGTCGACGATCTAACCGACATGCTAGACTATGACTCCGAGACATCGGCGGTATGGGCGGCGATGCGGAGATGAACAAGAACCGGCGCCTACAAGGCGCAGGAGGACCACCTCGTCATATAGCGTATATATGGTGGATACCCCAAAAGAGAGCGATACTTGAGGACCAGCGGGCGCGGCGAAAGATAACCCGCCGACAAACAACCAAAAGCGGCGGCGCGAGCGCGCCCTAAGTCCCGCCTCGACAACAACAACGCTCCTAAGGACCCCTTGTACAGCGGGGCACAAAAGTGGGCAGCGAACATGCAGATAAGCAACCGTCCGGCTGGGCGAGTCGGATAATCAGTCCAGACCGGCAAAAAGCAGCGGTCGGACGATCTCATGCGGACACACGCGGAGGTAAAACCTTCGGAAAAGACTCGTCAACACTACAAGAAGATTGAAAAAGGAAAAGCGGAAGCTCAAAACAGCGGAGGACACACTCAGAATGAGGTGGAGCAAAGTGCTCAAAACCGTGGATAAATACGGCAATGGCCACCAATCAAAAGAGCTATCTGAGCGCATAATTACTACGAGTGACGGGAGGCCATAGAGCCCCCATCAAAAAATAAAGAGGCTGCTGGTTGGATAGGCGGCGGATGATAGGCCAAATTACGAAAGCGGCGCGCACATAAACCGACTAATGAACACGGAAAGGCAGATGGCCCAGCCAGGTCCATCTCTGGCCAAAGAAGAAGGCCCGAGGAAGCAAGGCAACACGTCAAGTGTCGAAGATAGTGGCACACCCAAATACTGAGGCGCCGCACACCACTATGTTTCACCAATGAGGTCTTTGGACCATGAATTCCCAGCAGGATTTAAACCCATAAACATAGAGGCCTACGATGGAACAACAGACCACAGATGCGGATAGAAGATTATATACTACATATACACATGGCGGAGGAGATGATCTCCATGCCATAAAATACCTACCCCTCAAGCTCAAAGGGCCAGCCCGTCATTGGCTTAAAAGCCTCCCAGAAAACACTATGGGAAGTTGGGAAGAGCTCGAGGGCGCGTTTAGAGCAAATTTTCAAGGGACTTATGTCCGCCCTCAGGATCTGAGATGATCTAAGTCATATAACTCAACGATCCAGGAATCGTAGGCATAAGTGCAGAACAGGTTCCTCACCAAAAGAACCAAATAATCATTGTCCGGACGGCGAAGCCTTAGCAGCTTTTAAACACAACGTCCAGGGCGAATGGCTTGCAGACACCTCGGCCAAGAGAAACCGAGGACAATGTCGCTAACAAACCTCATGACCGCTTATGTGCGGGAGAGGATAGGCTGGCTAGCAAGATCACACCAGCGACCCAAGTACATCGAGATAAGAGATGGAAGCGGAAAATCACGGTAGCGAAAAAGCGATGCGGAATAAAGAAAAAAGCCCAAAACACGGCGATCAGCGCGGATTCAAAAGCTTCATGACCAAACAACAAAACACCGCCTCTTAAGGATGACAGCAATGAGGTTGTCCAACAAACAAGATTTTGGGTCGGATATGTCAAATCCACGTACCCGGAAGGCACGCAAACCACACCCGCCGAGATTGTTGGGTTTTAAACAGTCCGGCCGACTAAGCGCCGAACACAAGGGGCTCGGCGTCAGCGAAGCGATAAACCCCACCAGCGAGCAGGAAAACAAAAGACTTTCCCACAAGAGGTCAAAGCGATAAATTCACTTCATGTGATAATCACGGAAAAATAGTGCGGCACCTTCTAAAAAGAGCCTCATACGGTCCAACCCAGCAGACCATAGAGATTGGATATCAAAACCAATCACTTTCGACCACTGGATTATTCGAAGCGTTAAAGCAGGGGCGGACTGCCACGATATTGGATCCCATAATCGACGGACTACAATTTACTAAAGTCCTAATGGGCGGAGGCAGCGACTTAAACTGCTGTATTCAAACACAATCCATAAGATGGGGATAGACCCACTAAAATTAACACAGCCGCACTTCCTTCAAAGGTGGCGCGGAGCCCTTCGCCAAGTGCACGGGCTCCTTATTACTAGAAGTTGTGTTGGATCACGAACAACTTTTGGCGAAAAACTAATCTTTCATATCATCCCATTTAAAAGTGGATATCAAGCACTCTTGGGGCGAAAGGCTTTTGTCGTTTCAGCGCCATACCGCATTCGCGTCTCTTACACTCAAGATGCCGGTCCACGTGGCATCATTTCGATCTTGAGGTCACTTAAAGACCCGGACACGGATAAACAGTCCGGCATCGATGGGCTAGGGGCTCCCTAGCCGCACACCCATCTGAGGGGCTGCGGCGCTAAACAACCGCAGTACATACAAACCCGCTTCACTTATTTATATTTCTTCTTTCACACATACCTTTTTTACGCACGAGTCGTTTTCAAACTAAAAGTTCCTCTCTTTTCTGAGATGAACAATGTGCACACCCATCGAGGATAACGGCTGCGCAGAGACACCGGTAGCGAGAGCGTGCGGTAGGGACCCGTTGCGAGATTCTTTTGATTAAGACCTGCGTAAACCTTTTCTACTGTCTCTTGTTGTTATTCTTCCTTCGTTTCTTCCTATAACCATAAGCGGACTGGCGTTTTGTCATCGCCGCGCGTCGAGAGGACCATGCCGTACACGGACACTAGGGGCTTAGGGCATTGTTACGCCCATTATGATAAAGACCGAACACCTTAGGGAGTGCTCGGCGTCTCGAGTTAGGCATTATATGCATCAGCTCGAATCATGTCTTTGGTCAAATGTTGGGTTTGCGGCTCACGTGTTTTGCTGCCTTCGTTCCGTATCATCGGCTAACACGGCACCGGAGAACTCTGCGATTGTGCCCCGGTTAATTTGGCGAGCACCTCGATGAAAGCGGCGGTGTCATGATATAGTGAGAGACGATCGACCACTCGATTGACTACGGAATGTTTAGAATTCCCTTTGTGAAGGACCGTTTCGGTCGAGCACACACGCGCCCCAAACTCGGAGATGCGGTGCCCCAAGGGGCTATATCGTAGCCCACCCTCGAACTCCAGCTAAGTGAAAGTGATAAAGCATTATAGTCCGAATTGCCTCGTTTGCTCGCTACCACCTCCTTAACAGGACGAGGCGTCGGATTAAGTGTGGCAGCTATTTTGGCAAACACCCCGCACCTTGTGCGTGGGGATAAACCGAAGACTGCAATCTTCGGGTTATACAAATGTATCATAAGCGGCCGCATAGGAGAAATTTTACTACTTGGGGCGCACAAGTATAAGCAGTTATAGCATAATCATCGTTTTACAAGCTAAAGCGTTCATTTGAACATGACATTTTTGAGCAACTGCGACTCTATTACATGGCGCGACGCATAACTTCCCCAAAATAGTGCTCGGCGGGTAACGGCTTTCATCAAACCACTGGCGGCAATAGCGGTGGCATCCATCTCTGTCAATGTGTCTTCACACGGGCAAGAGCCATCCAGCGCCTTTGATCTTGAGCCGACCGCTTCATCTCCTTGATATGCGGCACCGCTCCAAGAAATTGCTGCAATAAGCGAAGTAGCTAAATCGCCTTGGGCCTCTACGGCGGACATGAGCCACGATGTCGATCATGGCAAGTCGGACAATCTATTCAGCTCGGCCCATTGACCAACCGATCGGTCAGCGGAAGTGTAAGCGATCCGGACTATAAATTGAGACCAAAATAGCTCTTCGTCTTGTGATCCTTACGGCTCCGGAAGTGCTCAGCGGCATCGGCCGCACTTGCCGCTAAGTCCATATCACGGATCCTCCGGACCCCACGGTAGCCAAGTTGAGCATACTTTTGATCCGTAAACCGGCGGCGCAGCGAAAAAGGCTTGCGACCACAATATCTCCGGCTGGCGCAGCTCCTCCTTCATAGCCGCATTGCGAGCGGGCATCCTTAGCCTCGGCGGTGGCCTTCCCAGTCTTCCCGCTCCGATAAGCGCTCCTTTTCAAGAGCCTCATTGCGGTCGGCAGCATCTTTTAATTTCTGGCCAATTCAGCCATCTCTTCCTGCTTAGGCGGTGTGCAGCCTTTTCGACTTTCAACTCCTCGGCGCCCTCGAGGCAGCCGCGTCACTCCCTCGGGCTTGCTCCTTAGCTTGAGCAAGTTCGGCTGAAAAACTCTCCACAGCAGCGGCACCGTCTATATCACATCATATAATTTATCGAGAGGGGCTTTGACCCCTTAATAAGCGGCGTGGAGAACTCATTTACCTTGCGACTCGTCAAATCGCGGTTGACAAAGTCACGACGTCCGCATACGCCACGTCAAGTTGCCGCATTAACTCGGCAACTCCACTAGTCCGGTTAGCCCTCGGACTATCCGCCACCTGCATAGGAACGGCGATATCCATTACTTGCGATTTTGATCCTCGGCACGCTGTCATTTTCGACAACCTACCGAGTCTCTGGGGCTACTATCTATACAGGGCGCACTTTTACGTGCAAAACTGTCAAAAAAAAAGGTGCGTCATTCTTGCGTACCTCAAATCCTGCCAGCAAACTCGTAGCGGCATTACGCAATCTGCTCTCGGCGGACGAAATCCTTTCAATCACCATACGCATCAAAGCACGGTGATCTTCTGAGATGGACGCCCTCTCAAGCAGATTCTTCAGTTCTCCCGGCCGGATACTAGTGGGTGCCGAACTCTCCGGCCCCTCCAGACTCGGGGACACCCTCCGTGACAATACTTGAGCTCGTCGCCCCTATCGGCCTTGCGAGCGGGGCGTTCACTCTCCATCATCTCCGGCAGAAGATCCCCCGAAGACGAACTCATCTGAGAAGGCTGCAAATCCGAACTACAAGATAAAATTTTTGGTTACCCACAGAAGCACAAATGGAGGTATTTTCTCACTAATGAACTCCCCTTTTCCTACTCACGGCTCGCTGGAGGGCTGGTCCTTTAGCGACGATTGTATGTCCGGATTCTCCCCGGACGCCGGACCCCCCGGTGAAGATCTCTTCCCCCGTTTAGGGGCTTTGGCCTCCGGATCTTCGGAGGCGGTCCTCTTCTCCCCCTGGAGGGAGGGGTGTTTGATTCCCCCCTCTTGAGGCGCCCTTTGCGCAATAATAATAACTCCTCTATTTTCCCTATCGCTCCCTTCTCAGGCGCGACCTCCAACATTCGACCAGCCACGGGCTCCGGTCACGGTCTCTGGGAGGCCGGACACCTTATCGGCCGATCGCGCTACCCTCCTGTGAAGAGTAATGGGTCGGGGCGAACTCTAAGCGAGATAAGCAAGCGTCCGGACTCTGAGCTATTTACACGAGTATCCGGGCGATTGCGGCTTAGGCTTGCGTCCTCGGTCAATTCGGACCGCTACTGCGGTCCGAAGAACAACATACATCTCCACGGGTGTCGCACCCATGAAGTGTTGGAGAATCGGGGTCCCTCGGATTGAACTCCCATAAACGGAAGGGCGGCGTTTGCGAGGCGAAGATGCACGATTAGCATAACTGCATCACCACGACCAGATTGATCTCCCTCGCTGGAGGTCTCGAATCCGGCCTGCAATGAGAGCACGTCTTGAACGGCCCCCAATTGAGCCCTGGTTGACCCACGACATCGATCGGCGTGGAGGTCCCAGGCGGAATGAAGGCGGCGGCTTTGCTTGCTACCCGCCGGAGGCGGTAATATAGAACCACTCCTGCTGCCACAATCCGAGTTCCTCTTGGAAGGAACCCTCGGGCCCGAGGCATCGGCCCTTACCTTATAGCGCCCGCGCCTCCTCTTGGCGCCCCGATCATCTTGGCTCCACATTAAGGTCTTGACCCACAGGCGAAGTGGGGAGTGGCGGAGGAAGGCCATGAGCGATAATGAATGCGGAGATATGGAGGATGGACTCGAGCCAAGTCGTGAAAATCCAGCCCGTAGTAGAACATGAGCCCTCTCACGAAGGGTCCGTCGGAAGCCTAAACCCGGCGGAGGTGGGATCAAAGACAACATACTCACACGGGCTCGGGCGGGCACGCCTGCCCTTGCCCAGGCGAGCAGCAACTGTCTGCGAAATCTCGTGGGGCCAGTACTTGGCCTCCGCAGCTTTAACACGTCCTCCTCCGTGGCGGAGGAGGGCATCCTGACCACTGAGGTCGGGCGGACATGGTTGAGAATCCAGCGCTCGAATCTGGGGCTCTGGGTGTTGGAACTTCGGGCGACAAGGAGATTCGATGCAGTTGAAGAAAAGGAATGATCCTTGGTCCTCTTATAAAGGGAAAAAATACCAGAGTCATCTCCGTGACCGTTAAGGATTCACCTTCGATAGAGGCGTGGCGGCAGACGCAGTTGGGTTACCCATGCGTATTGATGAGAATCCCGGAATAAGGGAAACACGATCTACTTGACAAGGCGTGCCAAGGAAATCGCTTCCGCTAAGCGTCTTTGAGGTGGTATAGTAAAAAGCGACTCAAACAAAGGCTTGGTAGCGGTGTGATGTCACACCGCAAAATCGTCGGCGGATCGGATGGTGTACATTTTATTCTCTCTACGGTGGAATGTGGAATTTATTTTGCGAGCGGACACTATCTGGTGTTCATGATCTTCTCTGGATTATTCAAGGGAGGAACCCGCCTTGCAATGCCGAACATTATCTTGCCGCGGACTTATCGTCATTGAAGCCTGGTTAGAGGAGCTCTTGAGAAGTCTGGACTAGGGGTGTCCGGACAGCGGACTATCATCGTCCGCCGGACTCCAAGACTCTGAAGATACAAGATTGAAGACTCGTCCCGTGTCGGATGGGACTTTCCTTGGCGTGGAAGGCAAGCTTGGCGATCTGGATATGTAGATCTCCTACCATTGTAACCGACTCTGTGTAACCCTAGCCTCCTCCGGTGTCTATATAAACGGAGGGCTTTAGTCCGTGAGGACACAACATACATTACAACAATCATACCATAGGCTAGCTTTGGGTTTAGCCTCCTTGATCTCGTGGTAGATCCACTCTTGTACTACCCATATCATCAATATTAATCAAGCGGGGCGTGGGTTTTACCTCCATCGAGAGGGCCCGAACACAGGTAAAACATTGTGTCCCTCGTCTCCTGTTACCATCCGCCTAGACGCACAGTTCGGGACCCCCTACCCGAGATCCGCTGGTTTTGACACCGACAGACCCCTAATCTAGGACTCCCTCAGTAGCCCCTGAACCAGGCTTCAATGACGATGAGTCCGGAGCGCAGATTATCTTCGGCATTGCAAGGCGGGTTCCTTCTCCGAATACTCCATAAAAGATTTTGAACACAAGGATCATGTCCGGCTCTGCAAAACAAATTCCACATACCACCGTAGAGAGCACAATATTCCACAAATCTAGCCTGCTGACAACTTTTCATAGCATGACATCACGCCATGGCCCGGTCATTATTCGAACCGTTTTTCTCAACCAGCCACTGCACATATTGCGAGGCGGTTTCCTTGGCACGTCTTGTCGAAGCAGAGATCGTGTCCCCTTATCACGGGGTTCTCATCAATACGGGTGTGGGTAACCCAACCGCGCCATCAATTGCGGCGCTTGGGGAATGAGCGATTTTACGGGACAAGTAGGGAGGCGCACAGTTTCTACCGCCTTTATAAAGGGATAAGGATTCCTCTTTTTCACCCACGCCTTCTTCTTCCTCCGCCCATCCATTCTCGCCGCTCGAGCTCCAGCGCCCAAGTTCTCACCTTCTCCGCAAAGCCATTCCAAACATGTCTGGAGCGGGAGGCAAGTGGATGGTCTCCTCTGTTACGGAGGAGAACATTACGAAGCTACGGGAAGCCGGATACCTGGCCGGGAACATCGCGCACCGGCTTCCGGATGTAGGGCAGATCGTCCCTACTCCAGAACCCCACAAGAGGGTTGTATTCCTGGCTCACTTCGTCCGCGGACTGGGATTCCCCCTCCACCCATTTATCCGCGGGCTCATGTTCTACTACGGGCTGGACTTCCATGATCTGGACCCTAATTTCATCCTCAACATCTCGGCATTTATCATCGTGTGCGAGGCATTCCTCCGCATCAAGCCCCACTTCGGCCTGTGGCTGAAGACCTTCAACGTGAAGCCAAAGGTGGTGGTCGGCCAAAAAACGGAGTGCGGAGGCGCCATGGTGGGCAAGATGCCCAACGTCACTTGGCTCGAAGGCTCTTATATGGAGACCATGAAGGGGTGGCAATCGGGGTGGTTCTATCTCACCGAGCCGCGTGGCGTAAGCTGGCGGCCCCAATTCGTCTGGCATCCCATGCAACTCACCTCTGGAAAGAAAAAGGGCTTTGCTTTGGGGTTTGCAGTGGAGTGACGGACTCGAGCTGTGTCAAAAATATGATAAGCAAGAAAATCAAGCTTGTCAACGTGGTCCAGGTCATGCTCTTCCGCTGGATCCTTCCGTGTCAAAGACGGGCATTCAATATGTGGGAGTTCGACCCGGCCGAACACCAGACGCTGCGAGGGCTCTTCGACATGACACACAAAGACGTCTGGAAGGTGCTGGTCAAGGCTGTCGAGGTACCTCCTCCCATTACCGAGGACCACGCACTCAGCGCAAAGCGCCCCGCCAATCCGGTAAGCTCTCTATATTTTACAAGATGCTCCTTTCCCGGTATATTAGTGGGAGAATCGAGCCCCCACCAATTAAACAAAATTTGGGTAGTGGCGGTGAGCGGATCATTGTCGGCTCCACTACCCGAAGATCCAGCAAAGACTCTTGAGGGAGTCCTAGATTAGGGGGTGTCCGGATGGCCGGACTATAGCCTTTGACCGGACTCCTGGACTATGAAGATACAAGATTGAAGACTTCGTCCCGTGTCCGGATGGGACTTTCCTTGGCGTGGAAGGCAAGCTTGGCGATATGGATATGTAGATCTCCTACCATTGTAACCGACTCTGTGTAACCCTAACCCTCTTCGGTGCCTATATAAAATGGAGGGTTTTAGTCCGTAGGACGAACAACAATCATACCATAGGCTAGCTTCTAGGGTTTAGCCTCTCTGACCTCATGGTAGATCTACTCTTGTATTACCCATATCATCAATATCAATCAAGAAGGAGTAGGGTTTTACATCCATCGAGAGGGCCTGAACCTGAGTAAAAACATCGTGTCCCTTGTCTCCTATTACCATCCGCCTAGGCATGCAGATTAGGGACCCCTACACGAGATCCGCGGTTTGACACCGACAATGGTGCTTTCATTGAGAGTTCCTCGTATGCCGTCATCTTTAGGCGATGGCTCCTTCAATCATCAACAATGATGCGGTCGGGTGAGACTTTTCTCCCGGACAGATCTTAAATATTCGGCGGCTTTATACTACGGGCCAATTAAGCTTGGCCATCTGGAACAGATTGAAGAGATTCGTCACTGGCCATCGGTCAGATTTGGAAGATTTGAACTATCTGGTGGCGTCGCGAGACTTGATCTTGGCGTGTTAGAGCCCATAGCCTTGTTGCACTATCACGAAGGGCATGATCTAGCTCTGCCCGGACGGTGCCACAGAGGCCACACATGTGTCGCTCTAACCGCTAGCTCCACTCGCCCGATCAGGGCGGGTGGCTGGACACCGCTGGGGCTGCTACCTCTCTGGCGATTGAGCCTAACACCAACCACTCGTCGCTGCGGCTTCGTGACTCAAGGTGTCGGACTCCTCTCCGGACTCCGAACCTTCCGCTACCTTGTCGAATCCGATTGGGCGGCTGATCATGGAGCTCACTCATGGACATCTTTCGGCACTTTTCGCCCTTTGGCGACATCCTGAATTCACTAAAGTCTCTCTCTTTATCGGAGAACCTGGCGGACTATGGTCGAGGAAGGCTGAGATCACGGACGACAAAATTCAAAGCCCACCCACCACCCACCGTAGCCCTGCCGATGATTTAAGCGACATGCTCGACTTTGACTCGAAGACATCAGCGGCATGGGCGGCGATGCGAGAGGCGACCAGAACCAGCGCCTCTGAGGGCCTTTGAAGGCCACCTCGTCATCTGACATTTACATGGTGGACATCCCAAAAGATGGGAATGGCGATGGAATAGCGGAGGATGACCCTCAAGAAACAGCCTAAGCGTCGGCGTCGTGGTGCTGCTCTAAATCCGCCACAACAAAATTGAGATTACGGCATCCGGAGACAATAACACCACAGGGCGGTCTGCGAAGACAACCCCTCAGGCAGGATTCAGCGCGGGAGGATGGAGAAGCCAGCCCTCATGAGAGGCGGCGGGAGAGAGGTAGAGGGCGATAATTACATGCCTCCCTCTCGAAGGCGAGGCAAGCCTTGACAATGGCCAATTTGTGAGTGCACGAGGATCGTGTCGAACAAGGCGTTTCAAGCGTGGGCTTATGGCCCACGACAAGCAGCCTCAAGAAAAAGCAACGGCAGCTTGGGCTGACCAAGACTTGCTAGCCGAGCGGATGGACTGAAGTCCTTGCGGCCGAAGAGTATGAACTCGAACGCCCCTCCAAGAGCTACCCAAAACGCAGGTTGCTACCCCGATTAGAGGAGGAAGCACCTAAACCTACATCACCAGCAGATGATACGGCCGACCGGCAACCTCGTGGCCGCGACAGAGAGGCCTTTCGGCCCTCTACTCAAGCCGCACCCCGGCGCCGCTCAAAAAATACCAAGGCGCAGGGAAATGTGCCAGACCTGCGGGATATATTGGAGGACAAGGCAAAGCAAACAAGATCGATCTACAGATCGCGTGGGCGCCCCATGATACGTGATGATAACTGTCACGCTGGACATGGCAATTCCGGCCAGGCCGAACATAGTAGACAAAGCTCATTTGAGCTGCGTCATGATATAGCCCGATCTGAGCCGCCGCGCCCACTATGCTTCACGAGATGAAGTGATGGATCGCCGAATCCCGAGGGTTTCAAACCCGTAAACATTGGATCATATGATGGCGCAGCCAGATCCTGCGATGCGGATCGAGGACTATCTCCTTCATATCCACATGGCCCTTGGTGATGATCTACCGCCATCAAATACCTCCCACTCAAGCTTAAGGACCAGCTCGGCATTGGCTCAACAGCTTGCGTGAGTCAATCGGCGATTGGGAAGACTTGAAGTCACATTCCTCGACAACTTCGAGGCACCAATGTGCGACCACAGGCGCCGATGACCTAATCCACATAATTCAGCAGCGGAGAATCAGCCAAACAATTACGGACCACGGTTCCTAACCAAGAAAAATCAAATCATCATTTGTCGAATCAGAGGCCCTTGCAGCCTTGGACATAACATCCGTGACGAGTGGCTTGCGGCACCTAGGACAGGAAAAGCGAAATCCATGGCAGCCCTCACAACACTCATGACCCGCTTCTCCATGGGAGAGGATAGGTGCTAGCTTCGTAGTAACAACATGACCAAGAGCCACAGTAATTCGGATACCAAGGACAGACAAAAGGCAGGTCCGTCATAACAAGCACAAAGCGCGCGTGCTGGCGATAATGTTGAGATCTGGCGGTCGATGCGGATTGAGAGCTCAAACCGGTCAGCGGAAAAAGCCATTCAAAAGAAATACTCCAGGCCCGTCAATTTGGACCGAATACTCGATCGCTCGTGCGGATACATGGCACCCCAAAAACCAATAAATCACAGCGAGGATTGTTGGGTGTTCAATGACGAGGAAAGCTAAGCGCCAAAAACAATGACAAGGGGCTGCATAGCGATGACGAAGAAGTAGCCCGGCCGCCCGAACAATAGAGACGAAGGGCTTTCCCCACAAGTGCGGACGGTGAACATGATATCATAACCCACATACCCAAAGGGAAGCGGAAGTGTGCACTAAGTAGCGTATATGCGATGGAGCCGATCGCCCCAAAGTTCAATCCGTGGTCCTCCTGCCCGATCACTTTTGATCGAAGGACCACCCACTAGTATCGCCATGGCGGATTCGCGCGTAGTTCTAGACCCAATCATTGGCCAGTTCACCTCACTAAAGTCACGATGAGCGTCGGCGGCCTTTGAACACCTTTATCGAGGATACGGTCGCAAAATGGGCATAGACCCCTCAAGGATTAAACCCACAAAGGCGACCTTCAAAGGCGTCATACCGGTGTAGAGGCCAAGCTATGCGAGCTCCGTTACACTTGAAGTGGTCTTCGGATCACGGATAACTTCGAGCGAGAATTAATCTTGACATAGTCCCGTTCATGCGCGGCTATCATGCCTTGCTCGGACGAACCGCATTTGTAAAGTTCAATGCGGTGCCGCACTCTGCATACCTCAAGCTCAAAATGTGAGGCCCTCGAGTCATTACGGTCAGCGGAAACACGAGCGCCCTCTCCGAGCGGAGGAGCATCTGGCGGCCCTCATGGCGAAGTACAAAGTAGCCTCTTAAGGCAATTCTCGAGTCCGGCTATTAAACGTCCGAACACCGTCAAGCGCGCCTGGAGTAACCAACAACAAGACCGCCTGGCACGTTTCGAGCACACATAGCAATGCGGCCCCAACCCCAGCCCTCGCGAAAATGCGAAACCAGTACTACGCGTACATAATTATGCTCTAGAAATACCATGGGCATAGGGGGAAGGGCATGAGCACGGCAGGCCCAGAATGCGGCTCAACCGCACCAGGGGCTCCCAATTGTGTCATTATTCTTTTTTCTCTTACTTTCAGGACTCATTTCTCAAGAAGCCACATCCGGCGATAGAATCGCGAACACGATACAACAGCCGAGGGAAGCGGCTTCGTCGAGTGTCGGTGGTCTCTATAATGAAGCGATATACTTGTTTTACATAACATCCATGCAGCTCGCTCCTAGAGGAGACATGTCAAATAGTCCGATCCCTTGCTTATCGCACTATTTGTATCGTTACCTTATACATGCAGCTTTTTTGAATAAACAATGCATAGCTTTTGCCTATTATTGCATTCCCCTTTTTTTGTTTTATCTATACATGTTCACTTATGACATGTTGCACCCGTACGTTTTGGTACGGCCAAATACACTAGGGGCTTAAGTACCCCAAAATATGGTGTGACAAGTCCGAACACTTTCACAAGTGCGGCACTCCGAACTTATAGCATTATATACATCGGCTCCGAATCATGTCTTGGGTCAATAGTTTGGTTTGCCCGGCTCCCATGTTTTGGTACCTTACGTTCCATTATATCGGCTAAGGTAGCGCTGGGAGAACCACTGCGATTGTGCCCCAGTTGAGCTGGGTTAAGCACCTCAATGGAGAAAGCTAAAACTGACCGTCATGATAGGGCAAGAGCGATTATTGTTAGAGAGGTTTTTCGAGTCCCTAAAGACTTATGCCGCTTAGGCGAGAGTCGGCTTTGTTCGGCCAGGCGTGGATAAGCGCCCGAACTTCGGTCTTCGAATACTAGGGGCTTCGCCAAAATTTAAAATTATAGAATTCTATGGCTAAGTGAGAGTGTTCAAGCATTATAGGCGGTTGCCTTGTTACGTTCGTTGGCGCCTCCTCGAAGGACCCAAGAATGGGAAAAGAGCGCTCAAGTTTATCCGAACACCCGGCACTTTCGTGGCATGAGGTAGAAGCCGACGACTCGCCATCTCTCAAATTTAATAAGCGGTCGCCTGAAGGTAACATTTAAATTCACAAGCGTTGCTTAGCGCATATGAACAAGTTTTCAAGCGTACAGGATAACAAATGCGAGTTTACTCAAAAATTACATCTTTGGAGCATTCATCTGCTATAAGGCGGGCACCCTTCAGGACGTTCTCATAATACATCTCGGGCTTGCGATATTCCCTGCCCGGCGGTGGAGCGTCCGTCATAAGCTTCTTAGTGGCCATCTTGCCCCAGTGCACTTTAGCATGGGCAAGGGCCCTACGGGCACCTTCGATGCAGACAGAGCATTTCACGACTTCAATCCATGGACAGGCATCCACCAGCCGCCTCGCCAGCCCGAAGTAGCTCCCAAGCATGGTTTCCTCGGGACGCAGCCGAAATATGAGGCCCTTCAAGGCCTGTTCGGCCACCTTATGGAGCTCGACTAGCTGCTTCAGCTGGTCGCTCAAGGGCACCGGGTGTCCGGCCTCAGCATATTGAGACGAGAACACCTTCTCTATCGAGCTCCCTTCCTCGGCTCGGTAGAATGCTACAGTGTCGGACACGCTGAGGGGCAGATCTGCGAATGCTCCTGGAGAACTCCGGATTAGGGTAAGTAACAAGTAATTCAATTTCACGTGCTTGCTTTGCATGAAGAATGCCTTACCCGCCGCAATCTTCTTTAATGCCTCAATTCCTTGGAGGGCTTTTTGGGCTTCGGCCTTAGCGGCTTTGGCGCTCTCACGAGCCGAGGCGAGCTCGGACTCTCGAGTCTTCGAGTCACGCTCCAAGCTCTCGTGTTTTTCCATGAGAACCTGGAGCTCTTGCCGCACCTCTGCCACCCCCGCCTCCTGCTTCTCTCGCTCGGTGCGTTCTGCGGCCGCATTGCCTTCGGCCTTGGACACCGCTTCCTTCAGGGTCGCCACCTCGTTCGTGGCACCTGCAATTCTCACGTTATTCCTGTTATTTTTTGCAACCACATCTTTTATATACTTTCATAAGGTATTGATTGCCTTCCTTGTCCTTGAGCTGCTTCTTGGCAAGGCCGAGCTCGTTCTCGGACCGCTCGAGGCTCTGCTTCAATGCATCGACCTCCATGATCGGTCTGGCGGAGGTCGGCAGCGCAGCTGCATTCCCATATTGACATGCTTATGTTAGACTCCTGCGTATATCTTTTTAGATCCTCAGTTTGGCTTTTCTTTCCGAACACCAAACTGAGCATCAGGGGCTACTGTCTATGCGGTAATATTTCTACATATCTTAATACTTACCTCAAAGCCTATTAGAAGGCTGGCACAGGCTTCAGTCAGCCCGCTCTTGGCGGACTGAACTTTCTAGATCACCACACTCATAATAGTGCGGTGCTCCTCGTCGATGGAGGCACCGTTAAGCGCCTCCAGCAAATTATCCGATGCCTCCGGTTGGACGGAGGTCACCGCGTCATGATCTCGCCCTTCTTATGAAGGGGACGCTGCCGGACTCGGAACCACCGAAGGTTCGGCGCGAGTCGGCCTGAGCTGACTTAGAGTCCTTTGGGGTTTGATCCCCCTTGTGCCCGAAGTCCGGGAGGTTGCCTTGCGGCACCTTCGGGACCTCCTCCTCCTCCTGGCTGGGCCCCTTTTGGGACCCCACCTCGGCATCACCTGCAGCGCGAGGAGAGGAGACGGCCGGAAGTGAAGTGCTATTCATGTCCGACGAAGCCAGGGAGCCGCTCGTTGAAGTGTCGAGCCTGTCCTTGGGCGGGCTGTAGGGTTATATTCGGCGTTAGGAGATTCTATGTGGCAAACAAAACGCCATGAGTTATTCTGGTATCCGGACACTTACGATGTCGCTAGGGGCTTGGTCCTCGGTGGCCACTCCTCTTCGCTGTCGTCGGTGTTGGTAGAGCAGTCCAGAGGGAGGGTCCTTCCCCTCTTGGACCCTTCGGCCTCCCCCGTTGGGGCGGCCTTCCTTTTCTTCTCTCCCCCCGCTGGGGGAGAGGCCTCTTTTTCCTCCTCCTTGCCTTCGCGGGAGGAGTCCGCCTTGGTGTCGTCGGACGATGAGTCCGACAACACCTGGCGCCGGGAACTCATTCGAGTTCCCGTGGCCTTCTTCTTGGCCTTCTTCTCCGGCACCACGTGAGGTGCCGGAACCAGCAACCCCGTCAATCGAGGCGTCCGCTGGAGTCTTCAGCAAGGCCGGACGGTTAACCTGCGGACTTCTTCTACCGAACTGTCAAAGGTAAGGAGTTTAGATCCCGCATAGAGTCAAACTATGGAAAATAAGTGTCCTGTAAAGGATAAAATAGCTTACCTCGTCGGCTTGGCGCGGCGAAGCTGAACCCGCGATCTTACATGGCGGATCGGGCAGCCTCGGCGCCTTGAACAGCACCTTCCGGGCATCTTCGTGCGTAGTGTCGAAGAGCACGCTCAAAATGAGTGCTGTGCGGATCAAACTCCACAAGCTAAAACCCATTGTTGGCACGGGAGGATCCGGCGGATGAGCATGACTGGACTACGTTGACGAGCTTGATCTTCTTGTTCACAAGGTTTTGGGCCTTGATTTGGAGTCCGTCGGCTCTTGAATTACCCCATGTCGGGCCCTTCTCTTTCGGGAGGTGAGCTGTGTGGGGATGCCAGATCGGAACTCGGGGGCCGCTGCCCATTCAGGGTCACGCGGCTCGGTGATGGTAGAACCACCCCGATTGCAACCCTTTGATGGTTTCCATGAAGGAGCCCTCGAGCCATATAACGTTGGGCATCTTGCCCACCATGGCGCCTCCACACTCCGCCTGCTGCCCCCCCCCCCACTAACTTCAGCTTGACATTGAAGGTCTTCAGCCATAAGCCGAAGTGGGGCTTGATGCGGAGGAAGGCCTCGCACACGACGATGAACGCCGAGATGTTGAGGATGAAATTCGGGGCCAGATCATGGAAATCCAGGCCGTAGTAGAACATGAGCCCCCGGACAAATGGGTGAAGTGGAAAACCCAGTCCGCGGAGGAAGTGGGAGAGGAACACCACCCTCTCATGGGGCCCGGGGGTGGGGATGAGCTGCCCCTTGTCGGGGAGCCGATGCGCGATGTCGCCGGACAAGTATTCGGCCTTTCGCAGCCTCTTGATGTGTCCCTCCGTGACGGAGGAGGCCATCCACTTGCCTCTCGCTCCAGACATGGCTGGGGAAGGTTGAGGCGAGATGTGCGGGCTTGGGCGTTGGAGCTCGAGTGCATGGAAATGGATAAGCAAAGGAGGAAGAAGGCGTAGGTAAAAAGGTGGATCCTATCCCCTTATATGGACGGACGAAACTATGCGTCCCCACCAGCCTGGTAAAACTCGCTTATCTCCCAAGCGCCGTAATCAATGGCGTGGTTGGGTTACCCATGCCCGTATTGATGAGAATCCCAGAATAAGGGGACACGATCTCTGCTTTGGCAAGACGTGCCAAGGAAACCGCCTCGCTAAACGCGCTGAGGTGGAATAGTGAAAACGATTCAAATAAAGGCTTGGCCGTGGTGTGATGTCACGCCATGAAATACGTCAGCAGATTGAACTTGTGTAAATAATATTCTCTGTATGGTGGTATGTGGAACTTATTTTGTAGAGCAGGACACTATCCTTGTGTTCAAAATCTTCTATGAAGTATTCGGAGGAGGAACCCGCCTTGGAATGCCAAAGACAATATGCACGCCGGACTCGTCGTCATTGAAGCCTGGTTCAGGGGCTACTGAGGGAGTCCTGGATTAGGGGGTGTCCGGATGGCCGGACTATAGCCTTTGGCCGGACTCTGGACTATGAAGATACAAGATTGAAAGACTTCATCCCGTGTTCAGATGGGACTTTCCTTGGCGTGGAGCATGCAAGCTTGGCGATCTGGATATGTAGATCTCCTACCATTGTAACCGACTCTATGTAACCCTAACCCTCTTGGTGCCTACATAAACCGTAGGGTTTTAGTCCGTGGGGCTAACAACAATCATACCATAGGCTAGCTTCACGGGTTTAGCCTCTACGATCTTGTGGTAGATCTACTCTTGTACTACCCATATCATCAATATCAATCAAGCAGGAGTAGGGTTTTACCTCCATCGAGAGGGCCCGAACCTGGGTAAAAACATCGTGTCCCTTGTCTCATGTTACCATCCGCCTAGACGCACAGTTCGGGACCCCCTACCCGAGATCCACCGGTTTTGACACCGACAACTCTCTTAACGGAGATGTTGTTTTTGGCGCCCTACGAGGTGCCGGAGAAGAAGGCCAAGAAGAAGGCCACGAGGACCAGGAAAGGTCTCCGGCGCAAGGTTGTATCGGACTCATCGTCCGAAGGCACCGAGGCGCTCCTCCAATGAAAACGAGGAGGAGGAAGAGGAAAGTCTCCCCCCCAACCGGGAGGGGGGACAAGAAAAGGAAGGCCGCTCCGTCTGGGGAGGCCGTATGGTCCAAGAAGGGAAAGACCCTCCCTCCGGACCACTCCACAACAGCTGCCTACAGCAACGAGGAGTGGCTGCCGAGGGACAAGCCCCTCGCGATGTCATAAGTATCCAGACACTATAATACTTCCGGCTTGTTTTGCTTTATTGCTTCTTATCATGTTAAATATGATCGTGCAGTCCATCCAAAGCCCACCTCGACGTATCCTCCTCGGATGGGTCTTTGGGCCAGTCGGCGATGAACAGCGATTCACTCTCGACAGCCACCACCCCCCGGCCCACGGATGACACCGAGGTGTTGTCTCAGAGGATACCGGACCAGGGGGAGACAGTACTGGAGACGCCCCAAGGCGAAATCCCCAACGCCAGACACATGGGGGGAGACCCCCATGGATTCTGATGACGGGTGCCGTAGCAAGTTTGGCCCCCAGCCGGATACTGTGCCAGAACCTCCAGTGGTTCCGGATTTAGGCAGGCAACCCCTTGCTAAGGGGGGCGAGCCGCCTGTGCCGATGACCTCTGTCCATCCAGAGGCATCAGACAACTTGCTGGAAGCGCTTCAGGGCGCTTCCATTGATGAAGAACATCATACTCTTATGAGCACGGTGATTGAGAAGGTTCGGTCTGCCAAAAGCGGATTGGCCGAAGCCTGCGCCAGCCTCCTAACAGGCTTTGAGGTAAGTAATTAAATTATGAGAAAATATCCCAGCATAGACAGTAGCCCCTGATGCTCTGTTTGGTGTTTGGAAAGAAAGGCCGAACAGAGGATCAAATAACATCCACAGGAGTCTAATAAGAGTATGTCTATGTGAATAAGTGATGACCCACAAGTGTTGGGGATCTATCATAGTCCTTTCGATAAGTAAGAGTGTCGAACCCAATGAGGAGCAGAAGGAAATGATAAGTGATTTTCAGTAAGGTTTTTTCACGCCCAATATGCGACCCTATCCAAGAGGAACTCGAAGGTACCACCAAGGATAGACCCGCATATTGAAATGCTTTTGCAAGGTGGATATCATTACATCAACATTACATAAATAGATGGGGATACATACAGGAGGCATACAATGCCACACGAATACAACATCACATCATATACAAGATCAACATCCAACTATGGATGAAACAGAAACAGAAACTCAAACGACATCCACCCTGCTAGCCCAGGCTGCCGACCTGGAACCTATCCCCTGATCGAAGAAGAAGCAGAAGAAGAACTCCAAACAAGCAAACATCGCTCTTGCGTCAAGATCATCGCATAACCTGTACCAGCAACTATTGTTGTTGTAATCTGTGAGCCACGAGGACTCAGCAATCCCATTACCATGGGTATCAAGACTAGCAAAGCTTAATGGGAAAGGAAGGGGTAAAGTGGTGAGGTTGCAGCAGCGACTAAGCATATATGGTGGCTAACATACGCAAAAGAGAGCAAGAAGAGAGCAAACGGAACGGTCGTCAACTAGTAATGATCAAGAAGTGATCCTGACCTCCTACTTACGCCAATCATAACATAGAAACCGTGTTCACTTCCCGGACTCCGCCGAGAAGAGACCATCATGGCTACACACATGGTTGATGCGTTTTAATTCGGATCTGGTGTCAAGTTATCTACAACCGGACATTAACAAATTCCCATCTGCCACATAACCGCGGGCACGGCTTTCAAAAGATAATACCCTGCAGGGGTGTCCCAACTTAGCCCATGATAAGCTCTCGCGATCAACGAAGGATATTCCTTCTCCCAGGAAGACTCGATCAGTCTCAGAATCCCGGTTTACAAGACATTTCGACAATGGTAAAACAAGTCCAGCAAGACCGCCCGATGCGCCGACAATCCCGATAGGAGCTGCACATATCTCGTTCTCAGGGCAACACCGGATGAACACTACGTACAACTAAAACCAGACCTCGAGTTTCCCCAAGGTGGCGCTGCAAGTGGCTCTGGTTCGGACCAACACTTAGACAAGCATTGGCCCTGGGGGGCTATAATAAAGATGACCCTTGGGTTAATTACTCCCAAAGGAAAGGTAGGTGGTGGTGAGGCAAATGGTAAAACCAAGGTTGGGCCTTGCTGGAGGAGTTTTATTCAAAGCGAACTGTCAAGGGGGTCCCATAAATCACCCGACCGCGTAAGGAACGCAAAATCCAGGAACATAACACCGGTATGACGGAAACTAGGGCGGCAAGAGAGGAACAAAACACCAGGCATAAGGCCGAGCCTTCCACCCTTTACCAAATATATAGATGCATTAATAATATAAGAGATATTGTGATATCCCAACAAAATCCTGTCCACCATGGAGCAATCTTCAACTTCACCTGCAACTAACAACGCAATAAGAGGGGCTGAGCAAAGCGGTAACATAGCCAAACAACGGTTTGCTAGGAAGGGTGTCAAAGGTTAGAGGTTCATGGCAATTTGGGGAGGCTTGAAGAATAAGTGATAGGAAGCACAGTATAGCGATAGAACGAAGCAACTAGCATAGCAATGATAGTAGTGAGATCCAAGGTAGCAGTCATCTTGCCTGAAATCCCGCAAGGAAGAAGAACGAGTCCACGAAGAAGATGAAGCCACGAAGACGAACCACACATAGACGAACGCATCCTCACGATCGCAACGAAACAGGAACTATCGAGAAGAAGCACACAACATGGTAAACACACCACACATAGACAAGACATGATGCACAACCAAGCATGATGCATGACAAAGCTAGATGAAGCTACTCATGGCAAGAGACGATGCAAACAAGAGCAACACATCAAACCAAGTTTAAATGAGGCCGGGAACAACATATAACAATTCCGGTAAGTCCTCATATGCAAATTTAGAAATTGGTCCAGATCTGAATAAACCTTAAGTTGGAGTTGTTAAACAGCAAGTTAAGATGCACCAAGATGATCTACACGAGATTCTAGTCAAGTTACATATAAAGTTCATTTAATTCGGAGCTACGGCCTAGAAGATATGAGCAAAACAAGTTAAACATGGCATTGATGCAAAATACATGCAAACATCAAGCAAACACTCCAAAACATGGATGCAACATGATAATATGAAACTACATGCAAAAACAAGCAAGTTTCATATAGAGCACACTCAAAACGGAGCAACGGTTCAACACATACACTACAAGTTTAAAGGACAAGCTGTCCAAAACAGCAACTAGGCATATTGCAAGCACCAAAACAACAAGCTACTCTACCACAATATGAAAACAAGAGGCATGGACATGATGTACAGGTAATGCATGACAAAACATGAACACTGAGCTATCTCCAGAAATCACTAGAACATGCTCAAAAGGACATGGCAAGATTGCAAATAATAACAGTTTACAGACTTGGCAGAAATAACATCAGGTTGCAATGTTTAGAGCTATCAAACAACATGTCACAGGAACTTATCATGGAAAACAAAGGCATGGAATTAATCTACTAATTGCATATAACAAAAGTCCCTTACTGACCATGAGCCAAAAAGGCATAGAAAATATGATGGCACCCATGTAAACATGGCAAAAGATATGACAGATTCATACATGGCAGGAACAGCAATAAGTAGGCATGTTCGTGAGCTTGAACCACTCACCACAGAGAAATACATGGCATGGCAAGGCAACCAACAGTAAGAAGACATGTTTGAGAAGCTAAGCATGGCAAGAACAAGTTCATAGGGTGCATGGGTCACTAGCAAAGCTCATGGCAAAACTGAACTTAATGTTAACAGGCTGACAGCAACATTATTTAGCAAGTTTGGAGCAAGACAACAACATGTTACAGCAGGCTATAAGTGCAACTAGGGGCATGAATGGATAGAGCATGGCATTTATAACAAAATATCCTTAGTGAACATCTCCAGATTATGCACAGAATGACTTGTAGAAGCAGGTTTACATAGCATCCTCATATAGCATAAACAGTCTAGCAAAACAGTAACAGCAAGTACCCTACTTAAGAAGCTTGATTCACTCAGTACAAGAATCACAAAAATACATGGATGGCACCACTGTAAATATGGCATGACAAATCTCAAAACACATGTAGATCTCAAGTTCATAGGATGCACACATCAAATGCAACAAAAATGACAAATCAACAAGTTATAACAGTTTCAGCAGGTTAACATCACATAGCACCCTTGCAACGATGATTAGGACATCAAGATCGACTCAAACAAGCATGGCACAATGGAATGAAGTGAAGAGCATCTCACAATGAACAATTTGATATATTACACGCACAAAACGGAGCAGTATGCATGGAGTTATGATGCGTTGAACAGGGCATGATAATGCAAATAATTACGTGACTTGGTGGGAAAATGGACCTCGAGGGGAAAAAGTCAACTCGCCGGAATCTTCGCCGGAGAACGGCCGGAGTAGACGAGGTATACGCCGGAGCTGCGGGGAGAGGTCGGGGAGGACGGATCTGGGGGCGAGGTCGCCGGATCTGGCCAAAGCCGCGCTGGAGGCGGCGGGGCCGCGGCGAGCTCCACGGCCGAGGCGGCCTTCCATGGCGGCGACGGCGGTGGTGCAGAGCGAGAGGCGGCGCAGGCGCGACCGCGCCGGCGAGGGGCGGCGGGCGCGGGGAGCGCTGGCGGCGGCGCTGGGCGGCGCGGTGAGCAGCGCCATGGTCATGGTGCGGCGGCGGATGGGCCCGTGGCTCCGATCCGGCTCCTCATGGCTGGGCGGTGAGGCGCGGAGGAGAGAGACGACGGTGACACGTGGCGGCGTCCGGTTGGGCGAGGAGCGGCAGCGCACATGTCCGGGCAGCGGGGAAAAATTGTCCGGCGGCGGAGAGGAGCGATTCTAGGGTTTTCATCCGCGAATTTGGAGGGGAAGGCACCTATTTATAGGTAGAGGGAGCTAGGAGAGTCCAAATGAGGAGCGGTTTTCGCCCACACGATCGTGATCGAATGACCGAGAGCATGGAGGGGGATTTGATGGGTTATTGGGCCACTTTGAAGGGGTGTTGGGCTGAAAAGAGAAAAGGGCTTTTGCGGTTACCCGGTTAACCGTTGGAGTATCAAACGGACTCCAAATGGCACGTAACTTGACAGGCGGTCTACCGGTGGTGTACCAAGGCCTCTTGGCAAATCACGGTCCATTCCGAGAATGTTTAACACCCGCTCACAACGAGAGACAAAAGGGGGACGCCGGAGGACATAGGAGTGCCGGATTGCAAAATGGGCAACGGGGAAAATGCTCGGATGCATGAGACAAACATGTATGCCATTGCGATGCACATGATGACATGATATGAAATGCAGATGATGACATGGCAAAATGCAACACGCAAGCACATGACATGGCAAGGATGGCAAATAACTGGAAGACACCTGGCGCAACGAATCCGGGGCGTTACAACTCTCCTCCACTAACAAGAGATCTCGTCCCGAGATCTTAGGACCGAGACGGAAGGGAAAAGGGATGAGGTGAACAAGAACTCAAGAGAAGAAGCAAAGAATCGAGAGCACTCGAGAAGAAGAGAGGAATGACGAGAAAGACGAGAATCGAAAACTCACGAAATCAGAAAGACTCTGAAACCACTCCGGTTAGAACGAGATAAGAAACGAATAAGACTGAAAGGATTTAGGCAGCACTCCAGCTGAAACATGGAGGAATAGAACATGAGCTTGAGAGGATGGAATGATACTTGATGAAGACGTGACACAAAACCTCCGGAAAGGATTTAAAGAGTTGAATGAAATGAATGGAGAAGAAAATGACAACTTGTGCCACGAATGAAATAGAGAGCATCCTTAGAAGGAAGGTTTAAACGGAGTTGTTGAGAAAATCAACAACGAAAGAATTGCTTGTGTGGACCTATAGATAACATCTCAAAATTTTTGAGGTGATAACCGACCACGAGCGAAAAAGATGGAAAAGATGAGAAGAACAAAGAAATGCAAAACTCCATTTCAGACGAATACGGGGAATTAAATGCACTTTGAGATGCAAGAAAGAAAGATTCTTGAGCTCCTCCAAAAGAACCTTGATGAACACTTTGAAGAATGAATTAAATCATGAAGAACCACCATGAAGAACTCCGGTGACAAAAGGATGATGAGATAGAATGAAGGATGAAAGAATAAGATTAAAGCTTGCGATGATTTAGATGGGGTTCCCGACGAAATGGCCGAGGAAATTTGAACTCCGGAAAAGAAAAGACGAAAACACTTGGAACTGGAAATTTATTCATCAAGAACAAACTCCGAAGGAAGGGATTACTCGCTTGGATGAAATAAGAATAAGATTTATTGTATGCTTATCCTTCATCAAATTAAATTGATGACAAGCAATGGATTTTGCATACTACTTATTCTTCTTGAAAAAGAATTGAGAAGTGACATATCGCAAACTTGAGAAGGTCTTCATGAACCACCGGTAGGATTGGAAAGAATGAATGGATTAAAAAGATAATCAAGGAAAAAGAATCTTGAACGAACCACCGTAAGAATTCAAAAAGACTGATGAAAGAGAATGAATCACCGGGAAGAATTAGAAGAACAAATATGCTATAGGGAATTTAGATGCAAAAGAACAAAGAGATCATGAGCTGATTAAAGAATATTTGAACGAAGCACCGGGATAATTGGATAACGGTAGCTAAAATGTGAGGACGAAGAATTCTTCTGGAATGATGGCCTCCGGCGAAAAGAAACGGGAAAACAACTCCTGACATACTCCGGATGGGTAAGAAAACAATATCTGACAAATGGAATAATTCGAGAGGATAGCATGAAGCTAGAACCATGAAACTTCGAGAGAACGAACAAGATTTAAGAGGAACTCTTCTTCGATCTTCAAGTTACGACGAGAAACAGCGCCAAAATTTGTTGAGATACTCCGGGAGAATGAAAAGAGGAAAAGTTGAACCAACAATGAAAAGAATTTGAAAGCGATCTTGGAGATGGCATCTGGCTGATGAAATTCATTCTTACGTCAAACTCCGAAAAGAATTTGAGAATAGCTCCGGGAAATTAGAAGAGTCAGGTAAGATCCTGGGAAAAGACCTGTGGGTTAGGGCCCACTAAAGAGAAAAACACCGTTGGAAAGGATTGTTGAACAGATAGATGATGCATCGGAACAATTGAAATATTTGAATGAGGTGACAACCTCGAATTAATTGGAACACAGACGAATCTCCAGAAATGTCTTGAACTTCGGAATGATTGAATGGCGAGAGGCAAACAAGCAAGGAGAACACTTGATCCAAGGAAAAGAATGTGATCAACCGAAAACTTGAATTGAGTGCACCGGAAAAGAGATGAAGACTGTCAAACAAAAGAGAATTCACCGGTTGAAATAAATGATGAAAGACTGAAGAGGCTCCGCACGAATGAAATTGATGGTCAAAAGAGACTCAGGCTCCGGGAAGAAGAGGGTGGGAGGGCGGGAAAAACAAAGGGAACTTGGAAGGGGGAATCGACGAATATCTTGAAGAGAAAACACCAGTTGAAATCATTGAGGAAAGAAAGCAAAGACTTCGCACGAGTAGGATGGATACTCGATTACAGACTCCGGTTCCGAGAAGGAAAAGGGTGGGTGGGTGGGAAAAGAAAACAACTAAGGATGGGAAAAAAACAACGACGTCGGAGGAAGAACTGAGGATTGATCTCGCGAAAGACAAAGAGGTTCGAGTCGACTTGACGAGAGATGCACTGGACAAAATAGGATGGACAACTCACGAAACTAACCACGTGATCCTAAAGAAAAATTTGAAGGGAGTAGTTCAAAACACCTACGTCAAGGTTCCTCACCAGAGCAACGAAGGGGCTGAGGAGTAAAAAGAATTCCTACTCTCCGATATAACTAGACTCCGAAAACAGTTTTCTTCTAGACTCAACAACGGCCAAACTACACGATCAATCAAGGGGGCTCCTAAGGTCGGTCGAGGCTCTGATACCAACTTGTCACGCTCAATATGCGGGTCTATCCTTGGTGGTACCTCCGAGTTCCTCTTGGATAGGGTCGCATATTGGGCGTGACAGGTTTTCTCTGCAAGCACTGAAATTGTAGGTGACAGATAGTTTTGTGATAAGATAAAGTGTAACGAGTAACAAGCAATGAAAGTAAATAAAGTGCAGCAAGGTGGCCCAATCCTTTTTGTAGCAAAGGACAAGCCTGGACAATTTCTTATAATGAGAAAAGAGCTCCCGAGGACACATGGGAATTATCATCAAGCTAGTTTTCATCACGCTCATATGATTTGCGTTTGGTACTTTGATAATTTGGTATGTGGGTGGACCGGTGCTTGGGTACTGCCCTTACTTGGACAAGTATCCCACTTATGATCAACCCCTATTGCAAGCATCCGCAACTACAAAATAAGTATTAAGGTAAACCTAACCACATCATTAGACATATGGATTCAAATCAGCCCCTTACGAAGCAACGCATAAGCTAGGGTTTAAGCTTCTGTCACTCTAGCAACCCATCATCTACTTATTACTTCCCAATGCCTTCCTCTAGGCCCAAATAATGGTGAAGTGTCATGTAGTCGACGTTCACATAACACCACTAGAGGAAAGATGACATACATCTCATCAAAATATCGAACGAATACCAAATTCACATGACTACTAATAGAAAGACTTCACCCATGTCCTCAGGAACAAACGTAACTACTCACAAAGCATATTCATGTTCATAATCAGAGGAGTAATAATATGCATTAAGGATCTGAACATATGATCTTCCACCAAGTAAACCAATTAGCATCAACTACAAGGGGTAATCAACACTACTAGCAACCCACAGGTACCAATTTGTGGTTTGGATACAAGATTGGATACAAGAGATGAACTAGGGTTTTGAGAGGAGATGGTGCTGGTGAAGATGTTGATGGAGATTGACCCCCTCCCGACGAGAGGATCATTGGTGATGACGACGGTGATGATTTCCCCCTCCTAGAGGGAAGTTTCCCGGCAGAACAGCTCTGCCGGAGCTCTAGATTGGTTCCGCCAAGGTTTCGCCTCGTGGCGGCGGAGTTTCGTCCCGTAAGCTTGCCTCTAATTTTTTTAGGGTAAAAGCCTTCATATAGCAGAAGATGGACACCGGAGGGCCACCAGGGGGCCCAGGAGACAGGGGGCACGCCCCCCACCCTCCTGGCCAGGGTGTGGGCCCCCTCCGTGTTTCTTTCGCCAATAATTTTATTAATTCCAAAACCGATTCGTGGAGTGTCGGATTTCGAGCTGTGCGTAATAGGTTTCAATATTTGCTCCTTTTCCAAATAGAATTCCACCAGCATTCCCCTCTTCATGGTAAACCTTGTAAAATAAGAGAGAATAGCCATAAGTATTGAGATATAATGTGTAATAACAGCCCATAATGCAATAAATATTGATATAAAAGCATGGTGCAAAATGTACGTATCAATAAGCAGGCATCGCTGTTGGCCGCTGCCGCTCGTACTATGGAGGTCTCTAGACTGAAGCGGGACCTGGAGCAGAACGAGGAAGAGCTCAGCCTCATGAAGAGGCAGCTCGAATAAAACAAAGGTACACCATGCCCCGTCTGTATGTCATATAAAGGAAAAGTTGTTGATGCTAATAGAAGCTTCATGAATTTTAATAGGGGCCACGACCTAAGTGGCGGCCCTTAGGAAGGCGCTGTCCGAGGCCGAAGACAAAGCAGCCAAGGAGCGCATCGAGTGCGAGAAGCAAGAGGCTCGAGTCGACGAGGTCCAGCAAGAGCTCCAGGATTTCGTCAAAAAATACGAGTCCTTGGAGCGTGACTCTAAGACGCAAGAGTCCGAGCTTGCGAAGGCCCTCCAGAGCGCACAAGATGCCAAGGCCGAAGCCCAAAAGTCCCTCCAGGAGATTCAGGCGGCTAAGAAGATAGCGGCGCATAAGGCATTCATTATGCAAAGCAAGCATGTGAAGGAGACTTTCCTTTTACTTACCCAAATTCGAGCTTCTCCAGAGCGTCAGAGACTGCCACAAGAACATATCGATGTCATGAGTTCTACCGAGCCGAAGAAGGGAGCTCGACAGAGAAGTTGTTCTAGTCTCAATATATTGGGACCGAACATCCGATGCCCTTGAGCGACTAGCTGAAGCAACTGGTCGAACTGCACAAGGCGGCCGAACTGGCCATGAAGGGCCTCATAGTCTGGCTGTGGCCGGGCGAGCCCCTGCCCAGCAGCTACTTCAGCCTTGTAAAGCGGCTGGTGAGTGCCTGTCCGCGGCTTGAAGTCGTTAAGCTTTCAGTCTGCATTGAAGGTGCACGCGGGGCCTTCGCCCGTGCGAAAGTGCACTGGGCGAAGATGGATGCCGAGAAGCTGGTGACGGAGGGGCCACCGAAGGGCAAGAAGCACCGCTACCCTGAAAAGTATTATGACGGTGTCATGAAGGGCGCCCGCCTTGTGGCGGAGGAATGTGCTAAGGATGTAATATTTGAATGAATGTACTCATTTGATCCTGTAATATGAAAGCAAGTTCATGTGCGCTATATAACGCTTGTTGATTTAAAATATTACCTTATGTGCGGCCGTTTATAAAATCTGGGAGTTGGCCAGTCGTCAGCTTGTGCCCCCATGTAACTAGTACTGGGGTGTTCGGGATAAATCTAAACACTCTTTATCCAAATTTTTGGTCCTTTAAGGAGGTGTTTAGCACATCGAACAAGGCAACCGGACTATACAGCTTTATCACTCTCACTTAGCCATAGAAGTCTACAGTTTTAAATTTTGGCGAAGCCCCTAGTATTCGAAAGGCTGAATTTGGGGCGCTATACACACCTAAATCGGACAAGGTCGATTCCTTGCCTGAAGCGGAAAAAACTTTTAAGGATTTGAGACCTCTCGAATAGTGACCAGCTCTCACCGTATCATGACAGTCAGTTTTTGGCTTTCTCTACTGAGGTGCTTGTCCGGAAGAACCAGGACACAATCGTAGTAGTTCTCCCTGTGCTACCTTAGCCAATATAGCGGAACGTAAGGCACCAAAACATGGGAGCCGGGCAAACCCAACTATTGACCCAAGACATGATTCGGAGCTGATGCATATAATGTTATAAGTTTGGGGTGCCGCACTGTCGAAAGTGTTCAGACTTGTCTTGCCATGTTATGGGGTACACTGAAGCCCCTGGCGAGCTGGATGTACCAAAATGTATGGGTGCAATTTGTAATAAATAAGCAGTAAAGGAAAAGGATAAAGAAATGTAATAGTAAGCTGACGTTGTACATTATTTTCCATTGTTATTTGAATAATACGTCAAGGTGTATGTGTACTTGTAGCGCGATAAGCGGAACAGGACCGTTTGACACGTCCTGACCAAGAGCGAGCTGCGTGTGGGTATGTAAAACAGGTATAGCGATCGTTATCAGAGACCACCTGGGGATTCCCTTGTACGCCAAAGCTTCTTGTCTCCTTGGTGTTTCCATCCCGTTATGGGTCCGATAGTCGGGCTATCGGAAGAGCCTCCCAAAAATAGGGACCTGAAAAAAAAGGTGTGAAGATATATGGATCCTGGGGCGGTTGAGCCGCATTGTGGGCCGTGTCATAGCCGTGCCTCTTCCTATGCCCATGGTATTTTGAGTGCATAATTATGTACGCGCGGCACAAATTTCGCCGGTTGACTGGGACTAGGACGGAGGCCAAATTGCTAGGCGAGCTCTGGACGTGCCGGACGATCCTATTGCAGGGTACTCTAGGCTCGCTTGATGGTGTCTGAGGGCTTTATCACCGAATTGGCGGTCTGCCTAAGAAGGCTGCTCTGTACTTCTACTGCGAGGGCCGCAGTGTGCTCCTCCGTGCGGAGCGAGCGCTTTGTGTTTCCATTAACTGTAATAACCCCGCGAGGTCCTGGCATTTTGAGCTTGAGGTATGCATAATGCGGTACCGCATTGAATCTGGCAAATGTGGTTCGTCCGAGTAGTGCGTGATAGCCACTGCGAAAGGGGACGATGTCCAAGATTAACTTCTCGCTTCGGAAGTTGTCCGGGGATCCGAATACCACTTCCATTGTGATTGAGCCCGTGCAACAGGCCTCTACACCTGGTATGACACCTTTAAAGGTGGTTTTTGTGGGTTTGATCCTTGAGGGTTGATGCCCATTTTACGACCGTATCCCGACAGAGCAGGTTCAGCCTGCTGCCACCGTCCATAAGGACTCGTGCGAGATGGAATCCGTCAATGATGGGGTCGAGGACCAATGCGGCCGAACCGCCATGACGGATACTGGTAGGATGGTCCCTGCGATCGAAAGTGATCGGACAAGATGACCATGGGTTGAACTTTGGGGCGATTGGCTCCGTCGCATAGACGTCCCTTAGTGCACGCTTCCGTTCCCGCTTGGGAATATGGGTGGCGTATATCATGTTTACCATTTTCACTTGGGGAGGAAATTTCTTATGTCCTCCTGTGTTCGGCGGCCGGGGCTCCTCTTCATCATCGCTGTGCAGCCGCTTTTCCTTGTTTTCGGCATTCAACTTGCCGGCCTGTTAGAACACCCAGCACTCTCTGTTGGTGTGGTTGGCTGGTTTGTCGGCGGTGCCGTGAATTTGACACGAGCGATTGAGTATGCGGTCCCGACTGGACGGGGCCGGATTGTTTCTTTTAAATGGATTTTTCCGCTGGCCGAACTTAGAGCCACCGAATCCGGCATTGACTACCGTGTCTTCGGCGGTGTCGCCATTGTTGCGACGCTTATGTCTGTTGCGTCGTGGCTTGCCGTTGCTATCTCTGGCATCTGAAGTGCCAGGATTTCTTGATGTGTTGTTGCTACGAGCCACCCAGCTACCCTCGCCCGCACAAAAGCGGGTCATGAGTGTCATGAGGGCTGCCATGGATTTTGGCTTCTCTTGGCCAAGGTGTCGAGCGAGCCACTCGTCGCAGATGTTATGCTTAAAGGCCGCTAAGGCTTCGGCATCCGGACAGTCGACAATTTGGTTCTTTAGTTAGAACTGCCCGCACTTCGGCCGACTCTCCGGGCTGTTGGGTTATGTGACTTAAGTCATTAGCATCCGGTGGTTGCACATAAGTGCCCTGGAAGTTATCAAGGAATGTGTCTTCCAAGTTTTCACAACTGCCAATGGAGTTTGCCAGCAGGCTGTTCAGCCAATGTTGAGCCGGTCCTTTGAGTTTTAGTGGGAGGTACTTGATGGCATGTAGATCATCACCGCGGGCCATGTGAATGTGGAGGAGGAAATCTTCAATCCATACCGCGGGGTCTATTGTACCATCATATGATTCAATGTTCACGGGTTTAAACCCTTCTGGGAATTCATGATCCATTACTTCATCAGTGAAGCATAGGGGGTGTGCGGCGCCTCTATGCCGGGCTACATCACGACGCAGTTCAAATGAGTCTGGTCTGTTGTATTCGGCCCGGCCGGATTCACTTTTAGTATATCTGACGTGACGGCCATCGTCACGCGTTGGGGCGCGCCCCCGTGATCCGTAGATCGACCTTGTTTGTCCTGCTTTGTTTTCCAATATGTCTCGCAGGTCCTGTGTGTAGCCCCAGGCCTTGGTGTTTTTGTTTGATTGGCGTCGGGGTGCGGGCTGGTGTTCGGGCATCATGCGCTGGTAGTGTAGGCTTTAATGCCTCCTCCTCGAGTTGAGGTAGAAACCTGCGCTTTGGGTAACTTTTGGTTGGGCGCTCGAGTCCGTATTCCTCGGCTGCCAAGACCCCAGTCCATCTATCAGTTAGCAGATCTTGATCAGCTTGAAGCTGTTGTTGGTTTTTCTTCAGGCTTTTTGCAGTGGCTATAAGCCGGCGTTTGAAGTGCTCCTGCTCGACAGGATCCTCAGGCACGATGAATTCTTCGTCGCCGAGGCTCACCTCGTCTTCGGAGAGGGGCATATAGTTGTCATCCTCTAATTCTCCATCCGTTGCCTGTTCTTTAGGGCTAGCTTGCCATCCTCCCGCTCGGCCTGCACGAGGCCTGGCTGGGTGGGATTGTTTTTGTCTTCAGCACCATCCGGATTATTACGTCTCTTGTGCGGGTATCGCTATTTTTGCTTTGGCGGGGCTTAGATCGGCGCCGATGACGCCGGTGCTTACATTGCTTCTCAAGGGTGTCGATGTCAAAACCGGCGGATCTCGGGTAGGGGGTCCCGAACTGTGTGTCTAAGGCTAATGGTAACAGGAGACATGGGACACGATGTTTTACCCAGGTTCAGGCCCTCTCAATGGAGGTAATACCCTACTTCCTGCTTGATTGGTCTTGATGATATGATATTACAAGAGTTGATCTACCACGAGATCGTAGAGGCTAAACCCTAGAAGCTAGCCTATGATTCTGATTTTCCCCTACGGACTAAACCCTCCAGTTTATATAGACACCGGAGGGGGCTAGGGTTATACAGAGTCGGTTACAAAGAAGGAGATCTAACATCCGGATCGCCAAGCTTGTCTTCCACGCAAAGGAGAGTCCCATCCGGACACGGGACGAAGTCTTGAATCTTGTATCTTCACGGTCCAATAGTCCGGACAAAGTATATAGTCCGGCTATCCGGATAACCCCTTATCCAGGACTCCCTCAGTAGCCCCTGAACCAGGCTTCAATGATGATGAGTCCGGCGTGCAGATTGTCTTCAGCATTGCAAGGCGGGTTCCATCTCCAAATACTCCAAAGTAAACCTCGAACACTTAAATCGTGTCCGGCTCTGCAAGACGATTTTCACATACCACCGTAGAAAGAACGATATTCCACAAAATATAATCTGCTGACAACTTTAGATAACGTGACATCACACATGGTCGAAAGGGTACGGGTAACCCAACTGTGATATTAACGTGGCGCTTGGAAAATAAGCGATTTCATCAGGCAAGTAGGGAGGCGCACCGTTTTTGCCACCTCTATAAAGGGATAAGGATCTCCCATTTTTACCCATGCCTTCTTCCTCCTTTGCTCATCCATTCTTGCACCCTCGAGCTCCAAAGACTTAGTTCACGCCTTTCTCCGCACAGCCAATCATGTCCGGAGCGGAGGCAAGTGGGTGGCCTCCATCGCCAAGGAGGAGCACATTACGAGCTCCGGCGCCGACATTTGGTCAGCAGATATCGCGACCGCCCCCGGACGCAGGCAGATTATTCCGACCGGACCCCACGAGAGGTCGTGGTTCTCGCCCACTTCGTCCGCTGGACTCGATTCCTCCACCCATTTGTCCGCGGGCTCATGTTCTATTACAAGCTGGATTTTCATGATCTGGCCCCTAACTTCATCCTCAACATCTCGGTGTTTATCATTGTGTGCGAGGCCTTTCTCCGCATCAGGCCCCACTTTGGCCTCGTGGGCTAAAGATCTTCAACGAATCCAGAGATAGTGGTCGGCCAACAGGTGGAGGCGGTGGCGCCATGGTGGGCAAGATGCCCAACGCCACCGCTCAAGGCCTTTGCGCAGACCGTGAAGGGGTGGCAATCGGGTGGTTCTACATCACCGAGCCGCTGCGGACGCCAATCGGGCGGCAGCCCCGAATTTTGATCCGCATCCCCTGCAGCTCACTTCGAAGAGGAAGGGCCCGCCTGGGCGATCCGCGAAGTCGACCGACTCTTAACTATGTCAAAAACATGATAACCAGGAATATCAAGCTGGTCAATCTGGTCCAGTCATGCTATTTCACGGATTCTCCCGCGGCGTAGACGCGCATTCAACCTGTGGAGTTCGACGCGCCCAACACCGATAATCGCAAGAGCTCTTTGACACGACGCACAAAGATGCCTGGAAGGTGTTGTTCAAGGCCAGCGAAGTTCCTCCCCCCACCTCTGAGGACCGTGGACTCAGCGCCAGGCGCCGGGACAACGCGGTAAGCATTCTATATTTCGCAAGGTGTGCCTTTCCTCAGTATATTCGTGGGAGAAACTTAGGCCACTGTGCTGATTTTAATAGGAATATGTGGCGATGGCGGAGGAGATCGACTGTCCGGCTCCGTTGCCTGAGGACCCAGCAGACAAACTGCTGACGTAGATGCTAGCTCCGGCACCCTATGAAGTGCCAGAGAAGAAGGCCAAGAAAAAGGCCACGGGGACTAGAAGAAGTTCCCGGCGCAACGTGGTGCCGGACTCATCGTCCGAAGACACCGGGGCGCACTCCTCCAACGAAAATGAGGAGGAGGAGGAGGAGGAAACCCCTCTCCCCGAAAACAAGGGGGGAGAAGAGGAAGGCCACCCTTTCCGGGGAGGCCGAAGGGTCCAAGAAGGGACGGACCCTCTGTCGGTGTCAAAACCGGCGGATCTCGGGTAGGGGGTCCCGAACTGTGCGTCTAGGCGGATGGTAACAGGAGACAAGGGACACGATGTTTTTACCCAAGTTCGGGCCCTCTCGATGGAGGTAAAACCCTACTCCTGCTTGATTGATATTGATGATATGGGTAGTACAAGAGTAGACCTACCACGAGATCGAGAGGCTAAACCCTAGAAGCTAGCCTATGGTATGATTGTTGTTCGCCCCACGGACTAAAACCCTCCGTTTATATAGGCAATCAAGAGGGTTAGGGTTACACAGTAGTCGGTTACAATGGTAGGAGATCTACATATCCAGACGCCAAGCTTGCCTTCCACGCCAAGGAAAGTCCCATCCGGACACGGACGAAGTCTTCAATCTTGTATCTTCATAGTCCAGAGTCCGCCAAAGGCTATAGTCCGCCATCCGGACACCCCTAATCCAGACTCCTCAAGAGTCTCTAACCAAAGCTTCAATGACGACGAAGTTCGCACGCATATTGTCTTCGCATTGCAAGGCGGGTTCCTCCTCTGAATACTTCATAGAAGATTTTGAACACAAGGATAGTGTGTGGCTCTGCAAAATAAGTTCCACATACCACCGTAGAGAGAATAATATTTACACAAGTTCAATCTGTTGACGTATTTCATGGCGTGACATCACACCACGGCCAAGCCTTTATTTGAATCGTTTTCACTATTCCACCTCAGCGCGTTTAGCGAGGCGGTTTCCTTGGCACGTCTTGTCAAAGTAGAGATCGTGTCCCCTTATTCCGGGATTCTCATCAATACGGCGCAGTAACTCCAACCACGCCATTGATTATGGCGCTTGGGAGATAAGAGAGTTTTACCAGCTGGTGGGGACGATAGTTTCGGCCCATCCATATAAGGGATAGGATCCACCTTTTACCTACGCCTTCTTCCTCCTTTGCTTATCCATTTCCATGCACTCGAGCCCAGCCGCCAAGCTCAAGACATCTCGCCTCAACCTTCCCCAGCCATGTCTGGAGCGGGAGGCAAGTGGATGGCCTCCTCTGTCACAGAGGGGCACATCAAGAGGCTGCGAAAGGCCGGATACTTGTCCGGTGACATCGCGCATTGGCTCCCCGACAAGGGGCAGCTCATCCCCACCCCCGGGCCCCATGAGAGGGTGGTGTTCCTCACCCACTTCCTCCACAGACTAGGTTTTCCACTTCACCCATTTGTCTGGGGGCTCATGTTCTACTACGGCCTGGATTTCCACGATCTGGCCCCGAATTTCATCCTCAACATCTCGGCGTTCATCGTCATGTGCGAGGCCTTCCTCTGCATCCAGCCCCACTTCGCTTATGGTCAAGACCTTCAATGTCAAGCCGGTAGTGGGGCGGCCGCTAAGCCGGAGTGTGGAGGTGCCATGGTGGGCAAGATGCCCAACGCCCTATGGCTCGAGGGCTCCTTCGTGGAGACCATAAAGGGGTGGCAATCGGGGTGGTTCTACATCACCAAGCCGCATGACCCTAAATGGGTAGCGGCCCCCGAATTCCGATCTGGCTTCCCTACACGACTCACCTCTTGGAAAGAGAAGGGCCTATCATGGGGTGATTCGGAAGAGCCGACCGACTCTAACTCTGCCACAAAACCTTGGTGAACAAGAAGCTCAAGCTCACAACGAGTCCAGTCATGCTCATCCGCGGATCCTCCCGTACAACAACGGGCCTTTAATTTGTGGGAGTTTGATCTCGCACAACACCAAACCTTGAGTAGGCTCTTCGATACTACGCACGAAGATGCCCGGAAGGTGCTGTTCAAGGGCGCCGAGGTTCTCGTGATCCGCCACCAAGATCGCTGGATTTAGCTCACAGCCATTCCAGCCGGCGAGGTAAGCTATTTTACCCTTTACAGACACTTGTTTTTCATAGTTTGACTCTATGCGGATCTAAACTCCCTTTACCTTTGACAGTTCGCAAAGACGCCCGGCAGGTTAATCTGTCTGTTCCCTTGCCAGAAGACCCAGCGGATGCCCAATTAACGGGGCTGCTGATTCTGGCGCCTTACGTGGTGCCGAAGAAGAAGGCCAAGAAGGAGGCCACGGGAACCCAAAAGAGTTCCCGGCGTCAGGTGTTATCGGACTCATCGTCCGATGACTCTGAGGCGGACTCCTCCCGCGAAGACGAGGAGGAGAGAAAAGAGGCCTCTCCCCCATCGGGGGAAGAGAAGAAAAGGAAGGCCGCCCCAACTGGGGAGGCCGGAGGGTCCAAGAAGGGGAGGACCCTTCCTCCGGACTACTCCACCAACGTCGACGACGGCGAAGAGGAGTGGCCACCGAGGACTAAGCCCCTGGTGACATCGTAAGTGTCCGGATACTAGAATAACTCATGGCATTTTGTTTGCCGCATAGAATCTCCTAACGCTGAATATACTTCGCAGCTCCGCCCAAAGACGGTTCGACACTTCAACGAAGCGGCTCGGCTTCGCGGACGTGAATAGCACTTCACTTCCGGCCGCTCTCTCTCCTCACGCCGCGATGACGCCGAGGTGGGGTCCCAAAAGGCCCAGCCAGAGGAGGGGGTCCCGGAGGCGCCACAAGGCAACCTCCGGATTCGGGCACAAGGATCAAACCCCAAAGGGCTCTAAGTCCGCCCCGGCCGATCGCACCGAACCTTCAGGTTCCGAGTCCGCAAGCGCCCCTTCAGAAGAAGGGCGAGATCGCGACACCGTGACCTCCGCCCAACAGAGGCACCGGATAATTTGCCGAGGCGCTTAACGGCGCCCATCAACGAGGAGCACCGCACTGTTATGAGTGTGGTGATCCAGAAGTTCACCGCCAAGAGCGGGCTGATCAAGCTCGTGCCAGCCTTCTAACAAAGCTTTGAGGTAAGTATTAAGATATGTAGAAATATTACCGCATAGACAGTAGCCCCTGATGCTCAGTTTGGTGTTCGGAAAGAAAACCCGAACTGAGTATCTAAAAAGATATACGCAGGAGTCTAACATAAGCATGTCAATGTAGGCTGTGCTGCTGACCTCTGCCGCACTGACTGCGGAGGTCGATGCATTGAAGCAGAGCCTCGAGCGGTCCGAGAACAAGCTCGGCCTTGCCAAGAAGCGGCTCGAGGACAAGGAAGGTAAGTAATACCTTATGAAAGTATATAAAACATGTGGTTGCAAAAAATATCAGGAATAACATGAGAATTGCAGGGGTCACGAACGAGGTGGCGACCCTGAAGGAAGCGGTATCCAAGGCCAAAAGCAATGCGGCCGCGGAACGCACCGAGCGAGAGAAGCAGGAGGCGCGGGTGGCGGAGGTGCGGCAAGAGCTCTGTGCTCGTGGAAAACACGAGAGTTTGGAGCGTGACTCGAAGACTCGAGAGTCCGAGCCCGCCTCGGCTCGTGAGAGCGCCAAAGCCGCTAAGGCCGAAGCCCAAAAAGCCCTCCAAGAAATTGAGGCATTAAAGAAGATAGCAGCAGGTAAGGCATTCTTCATGCAAAGCAAGCACGTGAAAGTGAATTACTTGTTACTTACCCGAATCCGGAGTTCTCCAGGAGCATTTGCACATCCCCTTGCAGCAGGTCCGACGCTGCAAGATTCTACCGGGCCGAGGAGGGAGCTCGACGGAGAAGGTGTTCTGGTCTCAAGATGCCGAGGCCGGACACCCGTGCCTTTGAGCGCCCACCTGAAGCAGCTAGTCGAGCTCCATAAGGTGGCCGAACAGGCCATGAAGGGCCTCATAGTTCGGCTGTGGCCCGAGGAAACCATGCCTGGGAGCTACTTCGGGCTAGAGAGGCGGCTGGTGGATGCATGTCCATGGATTGAAGTCGCCAAGCGCTCCGTCTGCATCGAAGGTGCCGGTAGGGCCCTTGCCCGTGCTAAAGTGCACTGGGGCAAGATGGACGCTGAGAAGCTTGTGACGGACGCTCCACCGCCGGGCAGGGAATATCGCAAGCCCGAGATGTATTATGAGAACATCCTGAAGTGTGCCCGCCTTATAGCGGGTGAATGCTCCAAAGATGTAATTTTTGAGTAAACTCGCATTTGTTATCCTGTACGCTTGAAAACTTGTTCATATGCGCTAAGCAACACATGTGAATTTAAAATATTACCTTTTGTGCGGCCATTTATTAAATTTGAGAGATGGCGAGTCATCGGCTTCTGCCCCCATGCCACGAGTGCTAGGTTGTTTGGGATATACTTGAGCGCTCTTTTTCCATTCTTGGGTCCTTCGAGCGAGGCGCTCAACGCAACGAACAAGGCAACCGGACTATAATGCTTGAACACTCTCACTTAGCCATAGAATTCTATAATTTTAAATTTCGGCGAAGCCCCTAGTATTCGGAAGACCGAGTTCGGGGCGCTATCCACGCCTGGGCCGGACAAAGCCGACTCCTCGCCTAAGCGGCAAAATCTTTAGGGACTCGAAAAACCTCGACAATGATCGCTCTCGCCTCTATCATGACGGGTCAGTTTTAGCTTTCTCCACCGAGGTGCTTAACCCAGCTCAACCGGGCACAATCGCAGGGTTCTCCCAGCGCTACCTTAGCCGATATAACGGAACGTAAGGTACCAAAACATGGGAGCCGGGCAAACCCAACTATTGACCCAAGACATGATTCGGAGCCGATGCATATAATGCTATAAGTTCGGAGTGCCGCACTTGTGAAAGTATCCGGACTTGTCACACCATATTTTGGGGTACTTAAGCCCCTGGTGTATTTGGCCGTACCAAAACGTACGGGTGCAACATGTCATAAGTGAACATGTATAGATAAAATAAAAAAAGGGGAATGCAATCATAGGCAAAAGCTATGCATTGTTTATTCAAAAAAGTTGCGGTAAAAGCAGAACGATACAAATAGTGCGATAAGCAAGGGACGGACTATTTGACAAGTCTCCTCCAGAGCGAAGCTGCGGATGTTATGTAAAACAAGTATATCGCTCGCTATAGAGACCACCGACACTCGACGAAGCTCGCTTCCCGGTTGTTGTATCGTGTTCGGTGATTCTACGGTCGGACAGGCTTTTGAGAAAGGAGTCCCGAAAGTAAGAGAAAAAATAAGAATGACACAATTGGGAGCCCCTGGTGCGGTTGAGCCGCATTCGGGCCTGCCGTGGTCGTGCTCCTTCCGCCTATCCCCATGGTATTTCCAGAGCGTAATTATGTACGCCGTAGTAATCGGTTTCGTGATTTTCGCGAGGGCTGGGGTTAGCCGCATTGCTACGCTGCGCTCGAACGCGCTGTGGTCTTGTTGTTGGTTACCCGCACGCTTGACGGTGTCCGGACGCTTAATAGCCGGACTCGAGAATTTCTTTAAGAGGCTACTTTGTACTTCTCGCCGCGAGGGCCGCCAGATGATCCTCCGCTCAAGAGAGCGCTCGGTGTTTCCGCTGACCGTAATGACTCGAGGGCCCGGCATTTTGAGCTTGAGGTATGCGAGCGGCACCGCATTGAACTTTGCAAATGCGGTTCGTCCGAAAGCAAAGGCGTGATAGCCGCTATGAACGGGACTATGTCAAGATTAATTCTCGCTTCGAAGTTATTTGGTGATCCAAGACCACTTCAAGTGTAACTGAGCCTATACAGCTTGGCCTCTACACCTGGTATGACGCTTTGAAGGTCGCCCTGAGGGTTTAATCCTTGAGGGTCTATGCCCATTTTGCACAATCGTGATCCCGATAAAGCAGTTCAGTGCCGCCGCCGGCCCATCGTGACTCTAGTGAGGTGAAATCCATCAACGATTGGGTCTAGAACCATCGCGCGAATCCGCCATGGCGGATACTAGTGGGGTGGTCCCTTCGATCAAAAGTGATCGGGCAGGAGGACCACGGATTGAACTTTGGGGCGACTGGCTCCATCGCATATACGTCCCTTAGTGCATGCTTCCGCTCCCTTTTGGGTATGTGGGTTGCATATATCATGTTCACCGTCCGCACTTGTGGGGGAAAGCCCTTCTATCCTCTATTGTTCGGCGACTGGAGCTCCTCTTCGTCATCGCTATGCAGCCCCTTGTCATTGTATTCGGCAGTTAGCTTTCCTACCTGCTTGAACACCCAACAATCCCTGTTGGTGTGATTGGCTGGCATTTCAGGGGTGCCATGTATCTAGCACGAGCGATCGAGTATTTGGTCCAAATTGGATGGGCCCGGAGTATTTCTTTTGAATGGCTTTTTCCGCTGACCGGGTTTGGAGCCTCTGAATCCGGCATTGACTGCCGTATCCTCAACATTATCGCCATTAATGCGGCGCTTGTGCTTGTTGCGACACGACCTGCCATTGCTGTCCTTGGTATCCGAATTACCAGGGCTCTTGGTCATGTTGTTACTACGAGCTAGCCAGCTATCCTCTCCCGCGCAGAAGCGGGTCATGAGTGTTGTGAGGGCTGCCATGGATTTCGCTTTTCCTCGTCCCTAGGTGCCGGCAAGCCACTCGTCGCGGATGTTATGTTTGAAGGCTGCAAGGGCCTCTGCATCTGGACAGTCAACGATTTGATTTTTCTTGGTTAGGAACCGTTTCCAGAATTGTCTGGATGATTCCTCTGGCTGCTGAATTATGTGGCTTAGGTCATCGGCGTCTTATGGTCGCGCATAGGTGCCCTGGAAGTTGTCGAGGAATGCGGCTTCCAAGTCTTCCCAACAACCGATTGACTCTGCTGGCAAGCTGTTGAGCCAATGCCGAGCTGGTCCTTTAAGCTTGAGTGGGAGGTATTTGATGGCGTGTAGATCATCACCGCGGGCCATGTGGATATGAAGAAGATAGTCCTCGATCCAAACCGCAGGATTTGTTGTGCCATCATATGATTCAATGTTTACGGGTTTGAAACCCTCGGGGATTCGATGATCCATCACTTCATCTATGAAGCATAGTGGGTGCGGCGCCTCTGTATTGGGCTGTATCACGATGCAGCTCAAATGAGCTTTGTCTACTGTGTTCGGCCCGGCTGGAATTGCCATGTCTGGCGTGACGGTTATCATCACGTATCGTGGGGCGCCCACGCGATCCATAGGTTGATCTTGTTTGCTTTGCCTTGGCCTCCAATATATCCCGCAGGTCTGGCGCATTTCCCCGCGCCTTGGTATTTTTTGAGCGGGGCCATGGTGCGGCTTGAGTGGAGGGCCGAAAGGCCGCTCTGTCGCGGCCACGAGGTGGCCGGTCGGCCATATCATGCGCTGGTGATGTAGGTTTAGGTGCTTCCTCCTCTAATCGGGGTAGCAGCCTGCGTTTTGGGTAGCTCTTGGACGGGCATTCAAGTTCATACTCTTCGGCCGCAAGGACTTCAGTCCATCTGTCGGCTAGCAAGTCTTGGTCAGCTCTAAGCTGTTATTGCTTTTTCTTGAGGCTGCTTGCCGTGGCCATAAGCCTGCATTTGAAATGCTCTTGTTCGACGGGATCCTCGGCACGACAAATTCGTCGTCGTCGAGGCTTGCCTCGTCTTCGGAGGGAGGCATGTAATTATCGTCCTCTACCTCTCTATTTGCCGCTCTCTCATGAGGGCTGGCTTCTCCATCCTCCTGCGCTGAATCCTGCTGGAGGGGGTTGTCTTCGGCATTGTCCGGGGTGTTATTGTCTCCCGTGCCGGAATCTCCGTTTTTGTTGTGGCGGGATTTAGAGCGGCGCCGCTGACGCCGGCGCTTAGGCTGTTTCTTGGAGGGGTCATCCTCCATTATTCCATCGCCATTCCCATCTTTTGGGATGTCCACCATGTAAATGTTGTATGACGAGGTGGCCTCCAAAGGCCCAGAGGCGCTGGTTCTTGGTCGCTCTCTGCATCGCCGCCCATACCGCCGATGTCTTCGGTCGAAGTCGAGCATGTCGGTTAAATCATCAACAATGGCTACGAAGTGGGTGGTGGGTGGGCTTTGAATTTCTTCGTCGTCCATATCCCAACCTTCTTGACCATAGTCCGTCCAGCGCTCTCCTGATAAAGAGAGAGACTTTAGTGAATTCAGGATGTCGCCAAAGGGCGAATGCTGAAAGATGTCCGCAGCAGTGAACTCCACGATCAACGCCCAATCGGATTCGATTGGCAGGGGCGCGTAAGGTTCGGAGTCCGGAGGGGAGTCCGGCACCTTGGAGTTATGAGCCTTGCAAAGGACAGGGATGGTGTTCGGCTCAATCGCCGTAGAGATCGCAGCCCCCAAGGCGGTGTCCAGCCACCCGTCCTCAATCAGCGCAGTCGGCTCCGAGCTCAGGGTCGGAGCAGACACTGGTGCAGCCTCCATGGCACTGTTCGGCGGCAGAGCTAGATCATGCCCATCGTGACAAAGGCGGGCGCGCTTGGTGTGGCTCAACCCGTCAAGATCAAGTCTCCGCGACGCCACCGTAGTTCAAACTTCCAAATCTGACTTGATGGCCTGGGGCGAGCTTTCAATCTGCTCCAGATGGCTGCTTAATTGCCCGCAGCAAAGCCGCCGAATCACGAAGATCTCGCCCAGGAGAAAAGTCTCACCGACCGCATCGTTGTTAATGATCGGAGGAGCCATCGGGCCTAAAGATGACGCATAGAGGAACTCTCAATGAAAGCACCGATGTCGGTGTCAAACCGTGGATCTCGGGTAGGGCCCCGAAATCTGTGCGCTCTAGGCGGATGGTAACAGGAGACAAGGGACACGATGTTTTTACCAAGGTTCGGGCCCTCTCGATGGAGGTAAAACCCTACTCCTGCTTGATTGATATTGATGATATGGGTAGTACAAGAGTAGATCTACCACGAGATCAGAGAGGCTAAACCCTAGAAGCTAGCCTATGGTATGATTGTTGTTCGTCCTACGGACTAAAACCCTCCTGTTTATATAGGCACCAAGAGAGGGTTAGGGTTACACAGAGTCGGCCACAAAGGTAGGAGATCTACGATCCGTATCGCCAAGCTTGCCTTCCACGCCAAGGAAAGTCCCATCCTGGACACGGACGAAGTCTTCAATCTTGTATCTTCATAGTCCAGAGTCCGCCAAGGCTATAGTCCGCCATCCTGACACCCCTAATCCAGACTCCTCACCTCCCCTCCCGACCACTCCACAACCGCCCGCTTATAGCGAGGAGGAGTGGCTACTGAAAGTGCAACTAATCCCGGGTGGTTTTGGTAATTAATAACAACATATATATCATTGAACTAATAGTTTCTTGAGAATCATTTCGAAAGTTCAAGGATATGGGTATGGCAATGATCAAGAAGTGGACCCTCAAAATGCTAAGGCAAGCATTGGCAAAAGCTCAAGACTCCATTTTTGGTTTAGTGATCCAAGATCACATTGAGTCTATAGGAAAGCCAATACTATTAAAAGGGATGAGGTTATGTTAATGATCCGTTGCTCAAAGTGCTTAGTGATACATCTCCCAAACCATCAGCAATCTTTCATTCCAACATACACTCATAAGTAATCTCGGTCCCACCGATTTCCTAAACTCACCACACCGAGATGAACCACCTCACCACAAAGCCAAACCCTAGAAATTTTGGATTTTCCGATTCTAAACTCGGTCTCACCGAAACTAGTGTTGCCAAGCTTCAGAATCCTTCATCATCAAATCGGTGTCACCGAGATGATGAAGTCGGTCCCACCGAGATTGGCAAACCCTAGTCTTTGGAAGAATCGGACTCACCGAGATTGTATTTTCGGTCCCACTGAAAATCCCAACGCTCACAAGATTTGAACTTTCGGTCTCACCGAGTTGTCAACTTCGGTCCGACCGAGATTGGTCAAATGTGTGTAACGGTTGGATTTTGTGTGGAGGCTATAAATACCCTCCACCCCCTCTTCATTCGTGGAGAGAGCCATCGAAAAGAACTACCACTCCTACCTTACATTTCGAGAAGAAAACTACCTACCCTTGTGTTGAGATCAAGTTGCTCCACTCCCACCATATGAAACTTGATTTCTAGCCTTCCCAAGTTGCTTTCCACTCAATCCTTTCTTCCACCACAGCCAAATCAGTGAGGAGAGTTGAGTGTTGGGGAGATTATCATTTGAAGCACAAGAGCAAGGAGTTCATCATCATCAACACCATCTATTACCTTTTGGAGGGTGGTGCCTCCTAGATTGGTTAGGTGTCGCTTGGGAGCCTCCACAAGATGTGGAGTTGAACCAAGAAGTTTGTAAGGGCAAGGAGATCGCCTACTTCGTGAAGATCTACCCCGAGTAAGGCTAGTCCTCCGTGGGCATATGCCATGATGGCATAGACAAGGTTGCTTCTTCGTGGACCCTTCGTGGGTGGAGCCTCCGTGGACTCTCGCAGCAATGTTACCCTCCGTGGGTTGAAGTCTCCATCAACGTGGATTGACGATAGCACCACCTATCGGAACCACGAGAAAATCTCCGTGTTCCAAATTGCGCTTGCTCTTCTCCACCTCTCTTTACTACATGTGCAATTTACTTTCCGCTGCCAATACTCTAGAATTGCATGTGTAGGGTGATACTTGACTTGATCATCATCTTGAAATCTGCCAAAACTTGTCTTTATCAAAAGGCTGAATTTTTATATTGTCAAGTAGTCTAATCACCCCCCCTCTAGACATACTTTCGATCCTACAAGTGGTATCGAGCTTTGGTCTCCATTGTATTGGTTTCATTGCATTGACTCCATAAGCTTGGTTTCACAACCTAGAGAGTATGGCGCCTAGTGAGGGTAATTTTCAGAGAGGTCCTTACTTTGATGGTTCAAACTTTGCTAGTTGGAAGCATAAAATGAAAATGCATATTCTTGGACATAACCCCGCCGCATGGGGCATTATTTGTGTTGGCTTGCAAGGTGAATTGCAAGGATCGTGAAGCTACAAATGATGAATTATGGATGTTGCAAAACAATGCTCAAGCTTGTGACATTCTCTTCAATGCTTTGTGTCCCGAGGAGTTCAACAAAATCAGCCGCCTTGAGAATGCAAAAGAGATTTGGGATACTTTGGTCGAAATGCACGAAGGTACCGAATCCGTGAAGGAATCAAAGCTAGATGTTCTTCAAGGTCAACTTGACAAGTTCAAGATGAAGGAAGGTGAAGGAGTCGCTGAAATGTACTCTAGGCTTGCTCTCATCACAAATGAGATTGCCGGCTTAGGAAGCGAAGAAATGACCGACCGATTCATCATCAAGAAGATTCTCGAGCTTTGGATGGAAAGTATGACACCGTGTGCACTTTGATCCAAATGATGCCAAACTACAAGAATCTCAAGCCTACCAAGTCATTGGAAGAATTGTTGCTCATGAGATGACACTTAAAGATAAGGAAGAGCTTCACAACAAGTCAAGTGGTGCTTACAAAGCTACAAGTGATGCTCCCACAACCTCAAGTGACAAGCTAGTTTCCAATGAAGAGATAAGCCTAATGGTGAAGAACTTCAACAAATTCTACAAGAGTAGAAGCAAGGAAAGAAGCTCAAAGTCTAGATCATATGATGAAAAGAGATCTTCTAGTCGTGATCGAAACTGCTACAATTGTGGAAGACCCGGACACTACTCAAATGAGTGTTCGCTCCCCACAAGAGAAGAGAAGAATCTCCAAGAAGAAGAAGCTCAAGAGAAGAGTCACCTCGGAAAGAGAGAAGGAGTAGAGATGATCGTTATGAACGAAGATCCTCTCGGAGAAGCAAGGATTCGGAGAGGAAAGACAAGTCATCAAGGAGCTACACAAGAAGAAAACATCAAGCTCATGTAGGTGAATGGGTCTCCGGCTCCGACTCCGACAATCACTCCGAAAGAAGCTATCACTCCAACTCCGAATACAGTCAAGATGAAGGTGTTGCCGGTCTTGCTCTTGTGTCCTCCAACTCCAACTCCTATGACTTATTTGATTCACCAAATGAGGGAATTGGAAGATGCTTCATGGCAAAAGGCCCCAAGGTATCACACCCTGAATTTATTGACTTTGATAGTGATGAGGATGACTTGCTTGGTGAAGATGAGCTTTTACATGACAAATCTAGTGAGCCTAGTAATGATGAACATGCTAGTAGTCTTTATAGTCGAGAAGAGTCAAATGACAATGCTATGAAGGAGATTGAGCGTTTAACTAAAGAACTAAACACTCTTAAGTTAGCTCATGAAACAACTCAAGAAGATCATAGAGAGCTCCTAAGATCTCATGAGAAGCTACGCTTCGAGAAGCTCAATCTAGAGCAAGAACATGAGTTCCTAAAAGCAATCAATGACGATCTTCAAAGAAGAGTTCTTCATATCTTGCCAAACAACTTCTCTTGTCTAATTTCTTGCCACCTATTAAAACTAAGCATGACAAGCATAAGAAAATTCTTCATCTAGTAGTAACAATAACCATGCTAAATCTAATATTGTTGCTTCTAGTAGTTCTCTTGATTCCACTAACAATGTTTCAAGCCAAGTTACACTTGAGCAAGAAAATAGTTTATTGAAAGGGATTATAGAGAAAGGTGTCTACAAGAGCCTTGCCGAAGCAAGAACTTTGAGGAAATTGTTCGCAAGCAAGGAAGGCACCGGAAGAATCAAGGAATTGGTTTTGAGCGAAAGTTCAACGCCGAGGGTGTTGAATGGGAAGAAGGTCAATATCCCACTCCAAAGTTTGTTTCTCAAAAGGAGAAGTATGATCCTACTTCTTCCAATGTGGAACAAGCTCAAGATGACCTTCCACCACAAGACCACAAGCTAAAAGGCAAGGACAAGCTTCAAGAGGAGATTGATGCATTTATTAAAGCACCTAAGGCCATGGTCAAGTGGGTTCCCAAGGAAACGCCAAGTTCTACTTCACAAGCTCAACTACTACCCCAAGGATTCCCATCAAGATGATGTGGATCCCAAGAAGAAGAACTAGAGAGTTCTTGAGGGTGACTCCGCCAACATACTTCACTCACATTCATTTTGGCAAGAACTTGTGCAATCAACTTCCACATCTTGCACTAGTTCATGGAGTCACAAACCCTCTTGTTGGTAAGTCAAGGGACAAGGTAATCATTGCTTTCATGGACACCATTTATTGTGAACTTCAATCTATGTCCATGGATATCCTTGTTTGTTCCTTGTGGGACTAACCCATGTAGGTATTGAAAGTGCCCAATCCAAAGGATTGCTCCCAACTCTTGATGATCTTCATCAACATTGAGCATCCACATCTTCAACATCTACATGAAGTCTTCTACGACGACCCAAGGTTAGTTTGACCCTTTAAAAGGGGTTCTCACATCTAGGGGGAGCTTTGCTCTAAAGAATTGAGCTAAAGCATCTTCAAATGATGTGAACACATTAATGCTTTATGTAAAAGTGGTAACCCCACTTGTGCTTAAACGATGAGTATGACCTATGATCAAATGTTCTCATTTGACTCCTAAGTCAATATACTCATATATAGATGACCTAGTCATCGACAAATTGTGTGATAGTAGCTAGAGTTTTGTTTGTGCATGTTTGACACATATTTCATTTGCTATCTTATTGTGTGAGCATGTTGGATGCATAATTTTATCCATTCGAGGACCTCCATTTGTTGCTATTGGTCTTTTGGATTTTTCTGACCAAATGGATGGACAAGAATGCCTAAGTTCCTCCCCTGGCTATCTATGCTTTCTTGTCTCAAATTCTATTCATGCTTATATCACAAACTTTGAACAAGTCATTTTCGGACCCACCGAGTGAGGAGCACTCGGAGCCACCGATCCGTCAAAGGCTAAACTTCCAAAACCTTCTAAGTATTTTCGGCCAGACCAACCCACTCAAACTCGGACAGACCGAAAGCACTTGGATTGATCTAGGTTTTCACCTCGGTGAAACCGAAGTTGTAAATTTCGGCGTGATCGAAATGTGTAATCGCCTCAGAGTTATCCATCTCGGTGCCACCGAAGTTTTACAACTCGTCCCACCGACACCGAGGGGTATATATACTCGAGGGCAGCGCGCATTGATTCCTACTTCAAAACGCCGCCTCAAACCCCTTGCCGCCGCCGCCGTGGTCTCCGGATCGCCTCCGTTGTCGCCTCAGCGCGCCGCAGTCTCCGTCGCCGTCAACGGACATTCTCTCCGCGCCATTGCCGCCAGAGAGGAACTCCACCAAGTTAGGTGAGTTTCGATCCTCTCGTGCTCCCATCTCCGATTCAATGCACGATAGGTTTGCCTAGCATCTTGCCACGCTTGAGATCTTCCTAACACCAGATTAGTTCCTTTGAACGAAATTGAGTAAAGGTTTTAGGTTAGGTTTCCGCCGAACACATCTCGGTGAGACCGATTTACATTCTCGGATGACCGATTTGGCCTCTGGCCATTGATCTTTGCACCTTTCGTCCAACCGAAGTTGTGCAAATCGGTGCGACCAAATGAGGATTTAGTGAAACCCTAGTGTTTTCGGCAGACTGAAACCCACATCGTCCAACCGAAAGTGGTGTGAATGCTTCGTGAACACTTCGGATTCACCGAATTTTGAACTCGGTCCGACCAAATGCATTCTCGTGAAAACCTAAAACTGAAATTTGAACTCATTTTTTTTGCAAAATCTTCGCAGTTTGTGATAACTCTTCTACTCGCCTATACCTAATCTATTCACAGGTTGTCACCATGTCGATGCCGTGACAGCCGTAACAGGTCTGAATCTCCAATTGCTGAAATTCCAGAGGCGTGCACTAGTCCCGAGGCCAAGCAGCTTTTTCAGATGATGGTGAGAGGAGCACACCAAGTGGTTTGCCTCCTGCTGCCACCAGGGCGTGAAGAAGAAGAATTCTGATGAAGAAGATTCTGATTTCATTGCTGAGGAAGAGATCTCCTCCAAGCCAAAGAGGAAAGTTGTTGCCAAAGAGCATCAAGGGCAACAAACCAAGAAAGGCACTAGTAAAGTGAAGAAATCCACTGTTGCCAAGAAGCTGAGTATGGAAGAAGAAACTTCGAGCAAAGTGAAGAAAACTTCCAAGAGGAAGAGGATTGTGCATGATGAAGCAGCTGAAGAAGATGAGGATGAGGAAGCACCCCAGCCTCCTCCTCAGAAGCCTAAGTTCATGGGTGATGCCATCGTAGGCAGAGCACCTTCAAAGTCTAAGCCATCTGCTCCAAAGAAAGGCAGCTCAAGCCAAGTCTGCTGCCAAGCCCAAGAAAACTGTCAGAACATTCCAGCTTCAGAGAAGAAGAAAGACAATGTGCCACCAATGAGTCGATGATGAGGCACCAGATTCTTGAAACTTCGCCGAGACTGCCAATTCACAATGATGCTCATCCTCGAGCTGAGAACATGAAGGAAAGAAAGGATAGAGGTCTCGTGCTATGGAGACAAGCTGATCCATATGTCTGTGAGGAGAAGGACTGCTGTTGATCCAAGATTCCACACCAGAGAGCAGCAGGACTTCTATGAGACTGTGCTCATGGACAAGAAGCCCATAGTTGCAGACACTCGCTATGTTGACTGGGCATACATTGATAGTGAAGAGCACAGAGACTTCTTTCCACATGTGCATGAGAGCTTCACTGCATGTGGTGTTGCAGATTTTGTTGGTCAGAAGTTGACAGATTGGAATGATGAGATGATCATGCAATTCTATGCCACGGCTCATTTCTATCCAGATGGAAAGATCACATGGATGACTGAAGGCCAAAGATTCTCTTCAATTGTTGAAGAATGGGCAGCACTGCTGAATGCTCCAGTGCAGAGAGAGGATGATGTTGATGTCTATGGTATTCCCAAGAAGAACCATGAGTCTATGAGGAATATGTACAATGAGGTACCAGCTAAGGATGTGGAAATCTGAAGCTCGCTCGTTGTATCATCTCCGTGCAGTCTACCTACCACAAACACAATTTCGAGGCATACCTTGATGCCCAAGTCTGGAGATCATCGCATGATAAGAGGATATTCTATCAACATGCTGCATATACTTGATCAGAAGGCACCTTTCAAGGTGATGGACCTGATAGTAGAGACTATCAAGAGGACTGCAGCAGACCAGAAGAGGTCGTGTGGATTTGCCCCGCACATTCAGATGCTTATCAATGCCAAGTTTGGCACGGGCACCTACTTGTTGGATAGACCACATTTGCCACTGCAGCCTGAGCATGAGGACAATGAAGTTGTGATGGATGAGGATGACCCAACGTCTGTTGAAGGTCAAGCTAAGAGTGAAGCTGCCAAGCAAGCTAAAGCCGAGAAGGAAGCAAGAGCAGCAGCAGCCTAAACCCAAGAGTGTTGGAGAGCAGCCCTTGAAGCTACCTGAGGATTGAACAATGCCCGCCAAGATTGTGCGCCTCGTGAGAGTCTTGAGAGGATTGTTGAAGACAAGATCCATGCTCGATGTGAAGTCGATCAAGTGCAAGTCACCACAACAAGCTTGAGGCAGATATCGAGGAAGCAAAGAGGGAGAAGGAAGAGCTCATGCGTGAGATGCAGGATGACCTAGTCCAGATGATTATGAACAGCCTGCTCCGGTTCCTACCAGACCCGATCACCGCTATTCCAAAGGATGTACACCAGACTACAACCTCAAAGACCTCCCACAGCTCCATCGGCCCAGCCCAGCTCCAAAGGACCACCTCCAGCTCCACAGACATCAATCAAGTCTTCACGATGCAGCCATCTCAACTCCATCAACCTGCATAGAGCCGCCAACAGAGTCCCCAGTGACGCTTAGCTCTATACCTTTCGAACTTTTTGGTAACTTGTTGCCAAAGGGGGAGAAATTGTATAGATCATAGGACTTCGAGAGAGAGAGAGTGCTTTGTCTTTGCGCTTTTGCTCTTTCGCTTCATTTGCGGTCTTTTGAGATACTTTTGAGATTTTCGAGACATTCCGTGTGTTTGATACTACGCTTGTTTCTACTTTGATGAGTGCTTGGTCGCATTATGCCTTAATGTGTGCTTAATGCTTATCATATGCTATTCATATCTTGTATGACCATTTACTCATGTCTTGGTGATTGGGTGCATGCTATTCATTCTTATCATTTTGTGCGCTCCACCAAGATGTATGTGACATGGAAGAGTGACCCATGATCCTAATCAATTGTGCATTTGCATTCAAACACAAATCTTAAATAATGCACAAATTTAGGGGGAGCTCTTGCTTATCACATACTTCTCAAAGCGAATTTATATTATTCATTGATTATATCCTTTGTCGAAGTTTTGATCTATATGTTGTCATCAATTACCAAAAAGGGGAGATTGAAAGTGCAACTAATCCCGGGTGGTTTTGGTAATTAATAACAACATATATATCATTGAACTAATAGTTTGTTGAGAATCATTTCGAAAGTTCAATGATATGGGTATGGCAATGACTCAAGAAGTGGACCCCTCAAAATGCTAAGGCAAGCATTGGTAAAAGCTCAAGACTCCATTTTTGGTTTAGTGATCCAAGATCACATTGAGTCTATAGGAAAGCCAATACTATTAAAAGGGATGAGGTTATGTTAATGATCCGTTGCTCAAAGTGCTTAGTGATACATCTCCCAAACCATCAAGCAATCTTTCATTCCAACATACACTCATAAGTAATCTCGGTCCCACCGATTTCCTAAACTCACCACACCGAGATGAACCACCTCACCACAAAGCCAAACCCTAGAAATTTCGGATTTTCCGATTCTAAACTCGGTCTCACCGAAACTAGTGTTGCCAAGCTTCAGAATCTTCACATCAAATCGGTGTCACCGAGATGATGAAGTCGGTCCCACCGAGATTGACAAACCCTAGTCTTTGGAAGAATCGGACTCACCGAGATTGTATTTTTGGTCCCACTGAAAATCCCAACGCTCACAAGATTTGAACTTTCGGTCTCACCGAGTTGTCAACTTCGGTCCGACCGAGATTGGTCAAATGTGTGTAACGGTTGGATTTTGTGTGGAGGCTATAAATACCCTCCACCCCTCTTCATTCGTGGAGAGAGCCATCGAAAGAACTACCACTCCTACCTTACATTTCTGAGAAGAAAACTACCTACCCTTGTGTTGAGATCAAGTTGCTCCACTCCCACCATATGAAACTTGATTTCTAGCCTTCCCAAGTTGCTTCCCACTCAATCCTTTCTTCCACCACAGCCAAATCAGTGAGGAGAGTTGAGTGTTGGGGAGATTATCATTTGAAGCACAAGAGCAAGGAGTTCATCATCATCAACACCATCTATTACCTTTTGGAGGGTGGTGCCTCCTAGATTGGTTAGGTGTCGCTTGGGAGCCTCCACAAGATGTGGAGTTGAACCAAGAAGTCTGTAAGGGCAAGGAGATCGCCTACTTCGTGAAGATCTACCCCGAGTAAGGCTAGTCCTCCGTGGGCGTATGCCATGATGGCATAGACAAGGTTGCTTCTTCGTGGACCCTTCGTGGGTGGAGCCCTCCGTGGACTCTCGCAGCCGATACCCTCCGTGGGTTGAAGTCTCCATCAACGTGGATTGACGATAGCACCACCTATCGAAACCACGAGAAAAATCTCTGTGTCTCCAAATTGCATTTGCTCTTCTCCACCTCTCTTTACTACATGTGCAATTTACTTTCCGCTGCCAATACTCTAGAATTGCATGTGTAGGGTGATACTTGACTTGATCATCATCTTGAAATCTGCCAAAACTTGTCTTTATCAAAAGGCTGAATTTTTATATTGTCAAGTAGTCTAATCACCCCCCCTCTAGACATACTTTCGATCCTACAGCTACCCAGGGGCAAGCCCCTGGCGAGATCGTAAGTATCCGTACTCTGTAATACTTTTAGTGCGACCTAGCTTCATAGTTTGTTATAACGCCAAACACGCATATGCAGTCCGGCCAGGTCCCATCCCGCGGTATCCTCTTCGGATGGGTCTCTGAGTGATTCAGCAATGAATTCGCTCCCAACGGCCACCTCCCCTCGGCCTGCGGATGACACGGAGGTGTGGTCCCAAAGGGTACCAGAGTAGGGGGAGGCGGCTCTGGAGATGCCCCAAGGCGAAATTCCAGACACCGAGCACATGGGGAGTAAGATCCCCATAGATTATGCTGACGAGAGCCGCAACAAGTTGGGCTCCCAGCCAGACACTGCACCGGAACCTCCAAAGGTTCTGGATTCGGGTAGGCAGCCCCTCGCTAGGGAGGGTGAGCCGGCCGTGCCGATGACCTCTGTTGCGCCAGAGGCCTCGGATAGTCTGCTGGAAGTGCTTCGCGACGCTTCCATGGATAAAGATCACCGAACTCTTATGAGTATGGTGATTCAGAAGGTTCGGTCCGCCAAAAGTGGATTGACCGAAGCCTGCACTAGCCTCCTGACAGGCTTTCAGGTAAGTAATCAAAAGTGTGAGAAATTATCACCCAATAGACAAGAGTCTCCTCGACACTGCTTGGTGTCTGGAAAGAAAAGCCAAATGGAGGGTCAACTTTAAATCACAGAATCTAACAAGATGTGCCTATGTGAATAAGCAAAGCGGTGCTGCTTGTCATTCCGCTCAGACAGCCGGAGGTCACCGGACTCGAACGGGACTCAAGCAGTCAAGAGGAGCTCAGCCTCACGAAGAGGCAGCTCAAGAGAACAAAGGTGAGTGCTACCCCGCTCATGTGTCGATAGAGGAGAAAAATTGGTGATGCTAACAAAAGCGCCATGATTTTTAATAGGGCCACAACCAAGTGGCGGCCACGAGGAAAGCGCTATCCGTCAAGACAAGGCGGCGGAGAGCGACTGAGCGTGAAAAGCAAGATGCTAGGGTGGGCGAGGTAAGAAGAGCTCCAGGAGCTCGGCAAGAAGTTCGAGTCCTTGGAGCATGACTTCAAGATGAAAGAGTCTCGAGCTATGCGAAGGCCCTTCCGAAGCCTGAAGACGCCAAGGCGAAGCCCAAAAGGAAATCCAGTGCCAAGAAGATAGCGGCGGTAAGGCATTCATTATGCAAAGCAAGCATGTGGAGGAGACATTTCTTTTACTTACCCGAATCGAGCTCTCCACGGGCATTCGCAGATCGCCACGCAAAGATATCGGATGCCACGGAGTTCTACCGCGTCAAGAGGGAGCTCAACGGAGAAGCTATTCGGTCCCAAGATGTCGGAGCCGAACACCCAATGCCTCTGAGTGACCAACTGAAGCAATTGGTTGAACTCCACATGGCGGCCAAAGTGGCCATGAAGGACTTCATAGTTCGGATGTGGCCTGGTGAGCCCCTGCCCGACAGCTACTTCGGCCTTATAAAGCGGATGGTAAATGCCTGTCCACGGCTTGAAGTTATCAAGCAATCCGTTTGTATTGAGGGTGCCCGCCGGGCCTTTGCCCGTGCGAAAATGCATTGGGCCAAGCTGTATGCAGAGAAGCTGGTGAAGGATGCACCGCCGGAGGGCAAGGCGCATCACTACCCCGAGAAATATCATGATGGCGTTATGAAAGGCGCTCGTCTCGTGGCCGATGAATGTACCAAGGACACAATCTTTGAGTGAATGTACTCATGTCGTCTTTGTAATATGAAAACGAATTTGTTTGCGCTATATGGCGCTTTGTTGATTTAAAATATTACCTTTTGTGCGGTTGTTTATAAAATTCTGAAAGTAGGCCAGTCGTCGGCTTCCGCCCCCACATAACTAGTACTGGGGTGTTTGTGGAAAACTCAAACACTCTTTATCCAAATTTTTGGTCCTTGAAGGAGGTGTTTGGCGCAGCGAACAAGGCAATCGGACTATGCAGCTTATAACACTCACTTAGCCATAGAAGAATACAATTTCAAATTTCGGCGAAGCCCCTAGAATTCGGAAAGCCGAATTGGGGCGCTATACATGCCTAAATCGGACAAGGCCGATTCCTCGCCTGAAGCGGAAAAAATCTTTAAGGATTTAAGACCTCTCGAACAGCGACTAGCTCTCGCCGCATCATGACAGTCAGTTTTCGGCTTTCTCTACTGAGGTGCTCGTCCGGAAGAACCGGGATACAATCGCAGTAGTTCTCCCTGCGCTACCTTAGCCGATATAACGGAACGTAAGGTACCAAAACAAGGGAGCCCGGCAAACCCAACTATTGACCCAAGACATGATTCGGAGCTGATGCATATAATGCTATAAGTTCGGGGTGCCACACTATTGAAAGTGTTCGGACTTATCTTGCCGTATTATGGGGCACCATAAGAAGCCCCTGGCAAACTGAACATACCAAAGTGTATGGATTCAATATTAAATAAACATTTTTAGGGAAAATGTGAAGATAGGAATAATAAGATAACGCTATATATTATTTCCCATTGTTAAATAATACGTCCAAGCGTATGTGTACAATTAATGCGTTAAGCAGAAGCAAATAGGACTATTTGACATGTCCTATCCAAGGGCGGGCCGCATGTGGGTATGTAAAACAGGTATAACGATCATTGATGATACCACCGAGTATTCCTCGTGCGCAAAGCCTTTTGCCTCCTTGGTTTTCCCTCCCGTGATAAGCCCGATGATCCGGTTCTCGAGGGGCTGCCCAAAGTAGGGTCCCAAAAAGAAAGAAGGTTATTTAAAGTATGTGGCGGTTGAACAGCACTGTGGACCAGCGTCACCGCTGCGCCCGCCTATGCCCATGGTATTTTGAGTGCGTAATTGTGTACGCGCGGCACAAATGCTGCCTGAATGGGGCTAGGGCGGAGGCTGGACTGCTAGTCGCGCTCTTGGCATGCCTGGCTATCCTGTTGCAGGGTACTCCGGACTCGCTTGACGGTGTTCGGGGTTGTTGTCGCCAGATTGGTGGTTTGCCAGAGAAGGCTGCTTTGTACTTCTGTCGCGAGGGCCGCAGTGTGCTCTTCTGTACGGAGAGAGCGGTCCATGTTTCCATTGACTGTTATAACCCCGCGAGGTCCTGGCATCTTGAGCTGGAGGTATGCATAGTGTGGTACTGCATTGAATTGAGTGAATGCGGTTCATCCAAGCAGTGCATGATAGCCACTACAAAAAGGGACGATATCAAAGATTAAATCCTCGCTTCGGAAGTTATCCGGGGATCCGAAGACCACTTCCAGTGTTATGGAGCCCGTAAAATGGGCCTCTACTCCTGGAATTACACCTTTGAAGGTGGTTTTGGTGGGCTTGATCCTTGAAGGATCGATGCCCATTTTGCGCACTGTGTCCTGATAAAGCAGGTTCAGGCTACTACCACCGTCCATAAGGACTCGCGTGAGGTGGAATCCGTCGATGATTGGGTCAAGGACCAATGCGGCTGAACCGCCGTGACGGATGCTGGTAGGGTGATCCCTACAGTCAAAAGTGATCGGATAGGCTGACCATGGGTTGAACTTTGGGGTGACTGGCTCCATAGCATAGACGTCCCTTAGTGCTCGCTTTCGTTCCCGTTTGGGAATGTGGGTGGCATAGATCATATTTACCGTTTTCACATGGGGAGGAAATTTCTTCTGTCCCCCCGTGTTCAGACGCCGGGGCTCCTCGTCATCGTCGCTGTGCAGCCCCTTGTCCTTGTTTTCAACATTTATTTTGCCGGCCTGTTTGGACACCCAGCAATCTCTGTTAGTGTGCTTGGCTGGCTTATCAGGGGTACCGTGAATTTGGCACGAGTGATCAAGTGTGCGGTCCAGACTGGACGATCCCTGAGTGTTTCTTTTGAACGGCTTTTTCCACTGATCAGATTTTGAGCCACTGAATCCGGCGTTGATTGCCGTGCCTTCGGTGTTGTTGCCATTGTTCTGATGCTTGTGTCTGTTGCGCCGTGGCTTGCCGTTATTATCGCGGACATCTGAAGTGCCGGAGGTTCTAGGCGTGGTGCTACTGTGAGCCAACCAGCTATCCTCGCCCGCGCAGAAGCGGGTCATGAGTGTCGTGAGGGCCGCCATGGACTTCGGTTTTTCTTGGTCAAGGTGTCGGGCGAGCCACTCGTCGCGGATATTATGCTTAAAGGCTGCCAAGGCTTTGGCGTCCCGACAGTCAACAATTTGGTTCTTTTTATTTAGGAATCGAGTCCAGAATTTCCTGGCTAACTCTCCGGGTTGTTGGGTAATGTGACTCAAGTCGTCAGCATCCGGTCGTCGCACGTAGGTGCCTTGGAAGTTGTTAAGGAACACGTCCTCCAGGTTTTCCCAACTGCCGATGGAATTTGCCCGCAGGCTATTCAGCCAGTGTCGGGCCGGTCCTTTGAGTTTAAGGGGAAGATACTTGATGGCATGTAGATCGTCACTGCGGGCCATGTGAATGTGGAGAAGCAAATCTTCGATCCATACCACGGGGTCTTGTTGTGCCATCGTATGATTCGATGTTTACGGGTTTAAACCCTTCTGGGAATTCGTGATCCATTATTTCGTCAGTGAAGCAGACGGGGTCTGCGGCGCCTCTATGCCGGGCTATGTTGCTATGCAGTTCGAATAAGTCTGGTCGGCTATGTTTGGCCCGGCCGGACTTGTTGATAATGTATCCGCATGACGATCATCGTCACGTGTTGGGGCGCGCCCCACGATCCGTAGATCGATCTTGGCTATCCTGCCTTGTTTTCCAGTATGTCTCACATGTCCTGCCTATTGCCCCGGGCCGTAGTGTATTTGCGTGGGGGTGCGGGCTGGTATTCGGGCTGATACGCTGTTTTATCCCGGCCACGAGGTGGCCGGTCAGCCTCGTCCTGTGCTGGTAGTGTGGGCTTTAGGGCCTCCTCCTCGAGTTGAGGTAGCAAGTTGTGTTTTGGGTAACCTTTGGGGTGGCGCTCGAGTCCGTATTCCTCGGCTGCCAAGACCTCAGTCCATCTGTCTATGAGCAGGTCTTGATCAGCTTGGAGCTGCTGCTGCTTCTTTTCAGCTTCTTGCAAGGCTATAAGCCGCCTTGAAGCGCCTCGCTCTACTGTGATCCTCACCACGCCGAATTCATCATCGCCGAGGCTCACCTCGTCTTCGGAGGGGGCATGCAATTATTCTCCTCCAAGTATCCGTCCGTCGCATGTTCGTCTGGGCTAACCTGCCGTCTTCTTGTTCGGCCTGCTCGAAGGGAGGCTGATCGGGATTGTATTCACCTTCGGCACCATCCGGATTGTTTTCGTCTCCTGTGTCGGTATTGTTGTGGCGGGGCTTGGAGCAGCGCCGATGATGCCCAAGCTTTGATTTCTTCCTTGAGGGGTCATCCTCCATTGTCTCATCGCCATTAGTTTCTTTGGGAGTGTCCACCATATATATATCATACAAGGAGGTGGTTGTCCAGCGCTCCGTGGGCGGTGGTTCCTGTTCTTCTCCTGCATCATCATTCACACCGTCGATGTCTTCAGAGTCGAAGTCAAGCACGTCGGTCAAATCATCGATAGTGGCAATGAAGTGGGTGGTGGGTGGGGAACGAATTTCTTCATCGCCTGCTTCCCACTCGAGCCGGACATAGTTCGGCCAAGAGTCTCCTGACAGGGAGATAGACTTTAATGAATTCAGCATGTCACCAAAGGGCGAGTGCTGGAAGATATCCGCAGCGGTGAACTCCATTACCGGAGCCCAACCAGATTCGGCGGGCTCGGGGGCGCGCGGTCTGGAACCTACAGCCGGACACAAGTCCGGGGGTCCAGTGACAAAGACTTCCTTGGGGGTGGAGTCCGTGTTTGGCTCTACTGCCGATGAGTATGTGGCCTCCATGGCGGGGCCCATCCACCCGTCCTCGGACGACATGATCTACCCCGGATTTAGGTCCGGAGCTCTTGCAGGTGCGATATCCCGAGTATTGTCTGACAGCAGGTCTAAGCCGTGCTCGTCGTGACTGTCCGGCACTCCTGGCGTAGGCCCTAAACCGAACACGAAGATCTGTCCGGGGAGAAAAGTCTCACCCTGGACCGTGTTGTTGTTGATGATCAAAGGAGCCATCGAGCCTTGCAGCGACGACACAGAGGAACTCTCAATGAAAGCACCAATGTCGGTGTCAAAACCGACGGATCTCGGGTAGGGGGTCTCGAACTGTGCGTCTAAGGCTAATGGTAACAGGAGGCAAGGGACACGATGTTTTACCCAGGTTCAGGCCCTCTCGATGGAGGTAATACCCTACTTCCTGCTTGATTGATCTTGATGATATGAGTATTACAAGAGTTGATCTACCACGAGATCGTAGAGGCTAAACCCTAGAAGCTAGCCTATGATTCTGATTGTTCTTCCCCTACGGACTAAACCCTCCGGTTTATATAGACACCGGAGGGGGCTAGGGTTATACAGAGTCGGTTACAAAGAAGGAGATCTAACATCCAGATCGCCAAGCTTGTCTTCCACGCAAAGGAGAGTCCCATCCGGACACGGGACGAAGTCTTGAGTCTTGTATCTTCACGGTCCAATAGTCCGGCCAAAGTATATAGTCCGGCTGTCCAGATACCCCCTTATCCAGGACTCCCTCAAAGGGGATTATCCTCTGTTGCCTCATCGCCATCGCCTTCTTTGGGCGTGTCCACCATATATATATATCATATGATGAGGTGGCTGTCCAGCGCCCTGTGGGCGGTGGTTCCTGTTCTTCTCCTGCATCGTCATCCATACTGTCGATGTCTTCGGAGTTGAAGTCAAGCATGTCGGTTAAGTCATCGACAGTGGCTATTAAGTGGGTGGTAGGTGGGGAACGAATTTCTTTGTCGCTCGCGTCCCACTCAAGCCGGACATAGTTCGGCCAAGAGTCTCCTGACAGGGACATAGACTTTCATGAATTTAGCACGTCGCCCAAGCGCGAGTGTTGAAAGATATCCACGGAGGTAAACTCCATGATCGGTGCCCAATCAGATTCGGTAGGCACGGATGTACGCGTTTCGGAGCCTGTGGCCGGAGACGAGTCTGAGGGTCCGATGACACAGGTCTCATAAGAGGTGAAGTCAGTGTTCGGCTCTATCGCCGCTGAGTGTGCGGCCTCCGTGGCGGGGTCCATCCACCCGTCCTTGGATGGCATGATCTGTTTCGGATTAAGAGCCGGGGCAGTCGCAGGTGTGATCTCCCGAGCAGCGTTCGATGGCAGATCTAAGTCATGCTCGTCGTGACTGTTCGGCGCACCTGACATGGGCTCGAATCCGTCAAAGATCGAGTCTCCGTGGATGTCGGCAGTGTAGTTCAAGCTTCCAAACCTGACCTGATGGCCAGGGGCGTAGCTATCGATCTGCTCCAGATGGCCAAACGAGTTGGCCCGCAATACGAAGCCGCCGAAAACGAAGATTTGTACGGGGAGGAAAACCTCACCCTGGATCGCATCGTTGCAGATGATTGAAGGAGCCATCAAGCCTTATCGTGACGACACAGTGGAACTCTCAATGAAAGCACCAATGTCGGTGTCAAAACTGGCGGATCTCGGGTAGGGGCCCCGAATCAGTGCGTCTAAGGCTAATGGTAACAGGAGGCGGGGACACAATGTTTACCTGTGTTCGGGCCCTCTCGATGGAGGTAATACCCTACTTCTGCTTGATTGATCTTGATGATATGAGTATTACAAGAGTTGATCTACCACGAGATCGTAGAGGCTAAACCCTAGAAGCTAGCCTATGATTATGATTGTTCCTGTCCTACGGACTAAACCCTCCGGTTTATATAGACACCGGAGGGGGCTAGGGTTAGACAGAGTCGGTTACAGAGAAGGGATCTACATATCCGAATTGCCAAGCTTGCCTTCCACGCAAAGGAGAGTCCCACCCGGACACAGGACGAAGTCTTCAATCTTGTATCTTCATAGTCCAACAGTCTGGCCAAAGTATATAGTCCGTCTGTCCGAGGACCCCCTAATCCAGGACTCCCTCACTCATCCTCTAAAGATAATCTCTGGGGATCCTTTAGAGGAGAAAAACCCATATCTACAATTCGCTCTAAATTTGGGTCCATGACCCTAAAGAGATTAAGCATGCGAATTACCTAAACATCAAAATTTGTGTCATCTAAACTAAGAGTGTCACAGAATCCTAATCCCCTAGTTACTCTCTAGGCGGTTAAGCCTAAAAAAGAGAGACGAGGCTCTGATACCAACTGAAAGATCGTGGATGTCGCCTAGAGGGGGGGTGAATAGGCGCTTTAAAATAATTACGGTTTAGGCTTGAACAAATGCCGAATAAAACTAGTGTTTAATTTGTCAGGCACAAAACCTAAATCAACTAGGCTCACCTATGTGCACCAACAACTTATGCTAGGCAAGACAAACAACTAAGTGATAGCAAGAAATATAGCATGAAACACTATGGCTATCACAAAGTAAAGTGCAAAAGTAAAGGGCTCGGGTAAGAGATAACCGAGGCACGTGGAGACGATGATGTATCCCGAAGTTCACACCCTTGCGTATGCTAATATCCGTTTGAAGCGGTGTGGAGGCACAATGCTCCCCAAAAAGCCACTAGGGTCACCGTAATCTCCTCAGGCCCTCGCACAATGCAAGATGTCGTGATTCCACAAAGGGACCCTTGAGGGCGGTCACCAACCCGTACAAATGGCAACCCTTTGGGGCGGTCACCAGTACCCGCTAAATTGCTCGGGGTGATCTCCACAATCTAATTGGAGACACCGACGCTTGCCCAGAGCTTTACACCACAATGATTGAGCTCCGAACACCACCAACCGTCTAGGGCACCCAAGCACCCAAGAGGAACAAGCTCTAGGGTACCAAGAACCCAAGAGTAATAAGCTTCTCAACTTGTAACTTCCACGTATCACCATGAAGAACTCAAACCGATGCAACTAATGCAACGGCAAGGGCACACGGAGTGCCCACGTCCCCCACTCTCAAATCCCACCAAAGCAACGAAGCTATGGAGGAAAGAGAGAGGAAGAAGAAGAAGGAGAACACCAAGAACTCCAAGATCTAGATCCAAGGGGTTCCCTCACAAAGAGGAGAAAGTGATTGGTGAAAGTGTGGATCTAGATCTCCTCTCTCTTTTCCCCTCAAGACTAGCAAGAATCCATAGAGGGATTTAGAGATAGCAAGCTCGAAGAAGGTCAACAATGGGGGGAGAACACGAGATCAAAGAGATAGGGTCCAATGGGGAAGAAGACCCCCTTTTATAGGTCCCCATGAATCTCCCTGTTATGTGCGGAAAACTGTAGGACCGGTACAACCGGTGTAAGTACCGATAAAACCGGTCAAAGCAGAGGAAAAAACCTACATGTAGGAAAATCCCTAAGCGGTACAACCGCCCGGGGAACTGGTAGTACCGGTTAAACTGAAACTAACTAGTACAACCAGCCCACAACTGCTCCACAACAGAACCCAGTTCGGTGGTAGAGCGGTACAGGGCCGGTACATCCGTCGGACCAACTCTGGAGCGGTACAGCAGCCCCAAACACCGCTAGTGCCAGTCAACATGTACAACCAGTGTAAGAAGCGGTACAACCGGTCTATGAAAAACAAGTAAGAGTAAAACATCCATAACTTTCGCATACGAGCTCCGAATTGAGCAAACTCAAGCTTGTTGGATAGAGGACAACAAGAGATATCTAAAAGTGATTGACTAAATTAAGAACAATCAATGGAGAATAAAATGCCAATGATATAGAGATGTGAAACCTCTATGAATGAAGAACATAAAATGCAAATGATATAGAGATGTGAAACCTCTATGAATGAAGAAGAGACAAAAATTCCAACATCAAAAACATCATAGAAGATGCACAACTCCGTTTTCGATGAACTCGAGCTTGTCATGAAGATGACCATAAGCTCTAAAACTCACAAAGAGAAACACCAAACAAGAACCAATAAAGATGATGCAAGGATGCAATGGCTTGAGCTCTCTACAAATGACAAGATCAAGCTACTAACTTGAGAGCCCCCTCGATAATAAGGCAGTCGATCCTATAACTCGGTCTCCTAACTACCACCATGAGACCCGTAAAATAGAAAACCTATCAAGGGAAAACCTTTGGCTAGCACATAGTCTGCTTGAGCTAGATGATGACGATCTTGACTTCCTCAAGTTGGACCACCTTTCTTGATTGCATTGGCTCAATGAAGACTAGATGATTGCTCCCCCATACTCCATTATGGGTGAGCCACTCTTCGGCACATCTTCACAAGTCCATTGCCACCACAATGGACGGCAAGCTTCAAGCATGATTGCTCCCCCATACTCCATGTGACACCCCAAAATTTTAACCTTGTTTTATTAATTAAATTTTGCCAGGAAACTTAAACTTTCATTTTCTGGATTTATTTTTGATCTCAGAACCTCTCTTTTCTTCTAAGTTATGGAGTTTTTACCCCAAGTGAAAACTTTTCAATCGTTATTGGACATATTTCCCCTCTCAAATAAAACAATTCTTTTATCAGTGGGATTATTTATATAATTATTTTTCCCTGAGCCTTATTTCTCTAAAATGGTTTTTCATAAGTTTTAGGGTTCCATTTGCACTACAACCCTTTGATAAATTCATTTAAAAATCCCACCAAAATTTGGGGATGACATATGATGACCCTAAATCACTTTTATGTTCCTTAGTCATTAGGAGATTTTGAGTTTTACCACAAGTTTTTAAATCTGGTCAAATTTCACTTTTGCACTGCAACCTATTTAAATATTTCTTTAAAACTTCTACCACAATTATGGGATGTTAATAGGAGTATATTACTCAACTTTATGCAAAAACCCAGTGATATTCTTTGAAAAATTTGAGTGAATCAACCTCATTTTCATTCTGGTCCAACTTGATGATTTGTACTGCAACCATATTTTAACTTGCTCCTTTACCCATGATTATTTTTCCTGCTTATAGACCACCCTGCAAAATCTTAAGTCCAGGAGAGTGAACCCGTTGGAGGATTTTAAGTGCATGCAATCATGCCTTTTTCTTTCTGTCCAAAACTGGAGTTTTGCAAAACTTACACTAACAAATTTCTAGATTTTGCCAACTAACTTTACCACCCTCTTATTCATCCAAAGAGACTATGATCTGGGTATTTTGGCCACCCCAAGAGTCGCCTAGATGCCATTAGCATTCTGTCAAACACTTTGAGTGCATGGACGGTTTTGACATGGTTTTTGTTTTGCTCTGTGACCTTGCACCTTTGGACAAACTAGAATGTCCACTAAACTCCTAGACAACCCTAACCCAGGCCTGCTAATCCCCAGCCTCATCCTAATCCTCTAGCACACACTGACATTTCGTCGAGCGCCTGGCGTGCACGCTCTGGCGCGCCAGAGCGCTGCTTTGCACGCGTCGTCGCAATCGCCGCGCGGCCCCACCGCCGCCTCCATGCCCGTCCTGGCCTCTCCCCTCTCCCTGCCGTCGCGCCCCGACTCCTCCCTCGCCGCAGAGCCGCCTGGACCCCCCGATGCTCCATAGCGCCGCCACCGCTAGCCGCCGATGGCCGCAGCAGGCCACTGCCATGGACGGCGCCGCCCGAGCCACACCCACACGCCAGCTCGCCATCTTGAGCAGTAAGGAGCTCGTCAGGATGCGCCGGCCAGCTCCACGTCACCCTGCTAGCTACAGCGAGGCGGTTCGCCGGCGTCCTTATTCACCGCCGCAGAACCGACCTCGTTGCGCTATAAAAGGAGGCCCCCGAGCTCGTCCAGCCACTGACGCAGCCTCAGACCATCACCTCGAAGCCCCCACGGCCAGTAATTGTCGGGGGGAAAGCCTTCTCCCCCGTCTCCGGCCGGTTCGGCCGCCGCCACGCTCCTGTCCATTTCGTCGCGAGCAGGCCCTCTCCCACCTTTCCAGCACCACCATCCTCCTCCCCTCAACCTTGCGGAGCTGCCCAGCCTTTCAAACACAGTCGGGAACCACCATAGCCCGAGCCCCTAATTCCTCCCGAAGCTACCTCCGCCACGGAGCTCGCCGCCGGCGACTCCCTTCACCCCCGCCGACCCAACAACCACCAGGAGGACCGCCCCGGCCTGGCAGATCCATCCCTGCCCTTAGATCCCCGTGGGGAGCCGCCGTTCATCGGCGGCGATCGCCGGAACCCCGTCCTCGCTCGGACAAAGGAGGGAGAAGACGCGGGCGACTGGTCAAACCTGACCAGTGGGCCCAAGGGACCCACTGTCAGTGACCAGCCCTGCCGCCACGTGTTTTAAGTGGAAGCTTAAAAGCAAAGTACGCCTTCGACGTGTTCAATTTTCGAAATGTTTTCTTTTCTTTTTCTGTTTTATTAAAAAACAAGAAATTTGACTAAACTTTGACTGGCTATATATTTTTAAATAAAACTCCAAATGAGTTGATTCTTTTTCCTACCTCTCTCAAATTTAGTCTAGTTTATTTTAAGATTTATTTGAAAAATTTCCAAGCAACTTTTTTGTACTGTTTTTAAAGTATGTGTTATTTCAATATTTTTGAAAATAGGAATTTGGAGGGGAGATTATAACTTTCAAAAGTTTTGGAGAGAACCTCACCTCTCCACACCTTGAAGGCAAGCATTCTGAACCCTGGCATAATATTTTTGTGTGTTTGTTGACACGATTATAACACCACCTTAATACGGAGAACTCGTTATTCTATGTGGTGACACGATCATTTGCATGAATGCATATTGGAGATTTCCTTGCTGTTGGAAATGGGTATACTTGTGATGGTAATCGTCCTCGTATGCCTTCCATGCATGCCGGAAAAGAACCCGGGAAAACCACTGCCTTGGGTAGGCGTGAGCTTGTCTCCGATCTTCGTCGGGACGGTTATGTCCGGTATGGCATAGTGAGGTATAATGAGTGGTGATTTTGTTGGTTGAAATATATATTGGTTACGCATATCATGCAGGGAATTTTAAAACCTCCTGAGTCGACCGTAGATCAAGTCTTATTACAGTAACCCCCATACTTGTTTCGTACTGCCACTTGTCCCTGCAGCAGGTAGGGTACGGTTCAGTAAGTTGTCAACCCCTTCTAGCACACACCGTACAGAGAGGCCATGGTGGAAGATACCGACTGCAGCCGGTAGGCAGGCCACCTGGTCCGGGGGCATGGGTGTTTTCGGTTGGGACCGACAGGGGGGCACCCCTTAGAGCGCGCGATATAAATTTGATCCCATGCTATTTGAGGTTGTAGCCTCCCCACTTAGAGTTTTGCTTGACAGGTGTCGTGGGTGATTCCAGACACCGGTAAGTTAAGCTCGTGTGTGCAAGTCAGGTGTGTTTTCAATTAAAAGACCGAGGGCGGAATTAGTCCCGATGGACTAAAGAAATCCGTTACTCGTGGGTAAAGAGTACACCCTCTGCAGAGATTAAATCTATTCGAATAGCCGTGTCCATGGTTAAGGACTACAGTCTAGGATGGGTCACGTGTCGGTCTTAGTGTTGGTCTTCGGAGGAGAAACTGCTAAACCAGAACATGGATCATGACTTGTGACTTGTGTTGATTATGATTATTATGGACTAACCCCTTTATAATATTTGAAGTACTGAGTATTCCTGGGACGGTTCTACCTCCTGGATATTCACTATGATTGTTTTTCTTATAAGCCCTTTATGTGGTGTCGCTGAGACGCCCGACTGTGGCATGCTTGTTATTTCTATTGTTTATAAGTCCTTTATGTGGTGCCGTTGAGACGCCCGACTGTGGCCTGCTTGTTAATTTTTACTTTATAAGCCCTTTATGTGGTGTCGCTCAGACGCCTGACTGTGGCATGTTGTTATTTATTTACCTTATGAGCCCTTTATGCGGTGTCGCCCAGACGCCCGACTGAGGCATGCTCGTTATTTACTATCCTTTCGAGGTGTCGCTTCAAACACCCGATCGGTGCATTTTATTACTACTCTGTTATAGCATATCCATGTTGCATATAAATAACCTACTTGCATGCATCAGGGATTTATTTTATAACTAACATTATGATCAGAGAACATTTCAGAGCATGATTATCATTTGTTATATTATACCCGTGTTCATAATGTTTGCGAGTACATTCAAAGTACTCACTGGCTTGTCCCTGGCTATTGTCTTGGCCAGATTTCTTGCTTGGAGAGGAGCATTGCGATGACAGCCCCGGAACCTAAGCAAATGGTGGTAGCAGCCTCGCAAAGATAGGAGTTAGCCTGGTCAGCTGTTCCTGTGGGAAATGGAGCCCCATAGACACTGATGATCCACAAACCGCTTCCGCCATCAACCTCTAGAAACCATTTGTTGTACTCATAGGCCAGAATGGTCTTGTACTACATATTTTGTTTTTTTGCTTGGAATTTCTGTATCAAGTTGGTGGCTCAACACCTAACAGTAATCCTGGGGCTGGTGAGCACAAGGGCCATTTTCTGGAAATTAATATCCCGAAAATCCGGTCCTGACAAACTTGGCATCAGAGCCAGGTTGACCATTGGCTAATCCTATCTCAGTCAGGTCAACAAACCTAGGTTAACCAACCCCACCAAACCTTAACCTAACCCCGACCAGGCTTCTCGCGTAAGATAGCCACACAGTGACCCCGACACCTTTGGCAGTCGGTGCCCAACCTATCAGCCTAGCCTGTCGATCACGCGCCAGTGACTGACCCCTAAATTGTCCCATTCGTAAGCGTGCGAAGGAAGAATCCGTCCCCTTTTTCTATAAAAGGGCACGCTAGCCTCAACACAGCACCTCACAAAATCTTTCCCAAACCAAGCCATAATGCCTGGCCCCGTAATGCACAATGAGACCACCACAAACAACCTTGGAGGTTTTGTGACCGTGCTAGCAAACCTCACCCGCCGTGCCTTTGCATTAGAAGAGCCTCCAGAATATGTTGTGTACCAAGGACCCATGAGCGGTGAAAGCCGTCAATTCTGGGCCACCGTGCACCTCTATGGTAGGGGTCTATCTCCAGAACGCCCCTACAGGTTCACCGAAAGGACAACTTCCGTTGAGCCACAAGCCATCCAACTAGCTGCTTGAGAGGCTGTGGTACAACTCCGACACTTGTCGCCCAGAGTTAATTGTCGCTCGTTCTGCTACTACCCCAGTCGTGACGGGTATAGTAGACCACCCCAGGTCGCCAACGAAGATCACGAGACGGATCCTGCATTGTTGCATCTGGTGCGCTATGTAAGTGCACTAGAGGATCTATTCGATCAAATCACTCTTGATCTGATCGCAGCTCATGGTGAACTGATACGCCGAGCCCCGGCAAGAGGAGAAGATGAGCCCAACACCAACAACCCAGTCGTGTTATTTGGACAACCGATCGAGTCCTTGAGGTCAGCCCTAGTCATCGACCAAAATACCTTGATGACCCCAGAAGTGCTTCGTCGCCTTTTGGGAACACGCTCCAGCGGGATTCTGGCCAACAATCCCCGAGATGGTCATCACCGCTACCCCGAACCTGCAGTCCCTCAACCCCCTCCAGCTAATCCCGACGGTGAAAACCGTGGAAAAGCCTCGACGTCCACAAGGCAAGCCCGCTTAGATATTAACGAGGTAGACTAGAGTCGCTCGAGTAGTACCGAGTCTTAGTATGTCCACACCCTGTAATTGTGTGATCTTCTGTAATTGTGTGATCTTATATCACCATAATTAAATGATGTTTGCTTGTGCGCCCCTGTTTTTAATAGTAGCCGTGCATAAGTATGTTGGTGTGCGATTGCTCTTTTTATTCTGGGCCTAGCCACCAAAAACCAACCTCGACGACACAAAAAAATTTGTGCTATGAGTAAACTTTTAGTTTCAACTAACAGGAAAGCGTATTTTCAAAACAACCCTTAACAAATCTCGAGGACGAGATTTTTCTTAAGGGGGGTTGTGTTATGACACCCCAAAATTTTAACCTTGTTTTATTAATTAAATTTTGCCAGGAAACTTAAACTTTTATTTCCTGGAATTACTTTTGATCTCAGAACCTCTCTTTTCTTCTAAGTTATGGAGTTTTTACCCCAAATGAAAACTTTTCAATCATTATTGGACTTATTTCCCCTCTCAAATAAAACAATTCTTTTATCAGTGGGATTATTTATATAATTATTTTTCCCTGAGCCTTATTTCTCTAAAATGGTTTTTCATAGGTTTTAGGGTTCCATTTGCACTACAACCATTTGATAAATTCATTTAAAAATCCCACCAAAATTTGGGGATGACATATGATGATCCTAAATCACTTTTATGCAAAAATATTCCTTAGTCATTTGGAGATTTTGAGTTTTACCACAAGTTTTTAAATCTGGTTAAATTTCACTTTTGCACTGCAACCTATTTAAATATTTCTTTAAAACTTCTACCACAATTATGGGATGTTAATAGGAGTATATTACTCAACTTTATGCAAAACCCCAGTGATGTTCTTTGAAAAATTTGAGTGAATCAACCTCATTTTCATTCTGGTCCAACTTGATGATTTGTACTGCAACCATATTTTAACTTGCTCCTTTACCCATGATTATTTTTCCTGCTTATAGACCACCCTGCAAAACCCTTAAGTCCAGGAGAGTGAACCCATTGGAGGATTTTAAGTGCATGCAATCATGCCTTTTTCTTTCTGTCCAAAACTGGAGTTTTGCAAAACTTACACTAACAAGTTTCTAGATTTTGCCAACTAACTTTACCACCCTCTTATTCATCCAAAGAGACTATGATCTAGGTATTTTGGCCACCCCAAGAGTTGCCTAGATGCCATTAGCATTCTGTCAAACACTTTGAGTGCATGGACAGTTTTGACATGATTTTTGTTTTGCTCGGTGACCTTGCACTGGACAAACTAGCATGTCCACTAAACTCCTAGACGACCCTAACCCAGGCCTGCTAATCCCCAGCCTCATCCTAATCCTCTAGCACACGCTGACATTTCGTTGAGCGCCTGGCGTGCACGCTCTCAGCGCGGCCAGAGCGCGCGTTTTGCACGTGCGTGCGCACGAATCGCCGCGTCCCACTGCCGCCCCTCCACGCCCGTCCTGGCCTCTCCCCTCTCCCAGCCATCGCGCCCCGACTCCTCCCTCACCGCAGAGCCGCCTGGACCCCCCCTGACGCTCCACAGCGCCGCCGCCGCTAGCCGCTGACGGCCGCAGCAGGCCACTGCCGTGGATGGCGCCACCCGAGCCACACCCGAACGCCAGCTCGCCATCTTGAGCAGTAAGGAACTCGTCAAGATGCGTCGGCCAGCTCCACATCACCCTGCTAGCTACAGCGAGGCGGTTCACCGGCGTCCTTATCCACCGCCGCGGAACCGACCTCGTTGCGCTATAAAAGGAGCCCCCCGCGCTCGTCCAGCCACTGAGGTAGCCTCAGACCATCACCTCGAAGCCCCCACGGCCAGTAATCGTTGGGGGGGAAAGCCTTCTCCCCCGTCTCCGGCCGGTTCGGCCATCGCCACGCTTCGGTCCGTTTCGGCGCAAGCATGCCCTCTCCCACTTTCCAGCACCACCATCCTCCTCCCCTCAACCTTGCGGAGCTGCCCAACCTTTCAAACACGGTCGGGAACCACCATAGCCCGAGCCCCTAATTCCTCCCGAAGCTACCTCCACCGCGGAGCTCGCCGCCGGCGACTCCCTTCACCCCCGCCGACCCAACAACCATCGGGAGGACCGCCCCGGCCTGGCGGATTCATCCCTGCACTTGGTGAAGGAAATATGCCCTAGAGGCAATAATAAAGTTATTATTTATTTCCTTATTTCATGATAAATGTTTATTATTCATGCTAGAATTGTATTAACCGGAAACATAATACATGTGTGAATACATAGACAAACATAGTGTCACTAGTATGCCTCTACTTGACTAGCTCGTGAATCAAAGATGGTTAAGTTTCCTAGCCATAGACATGAGTTGTCATTTGATTAACGGGATCACATCATTAGGAGAATGGTGTGATTGACATGACTCATTCCATTAGCCTAGCACTTGATCGTTTAGTATATTGCTATTGCTTTCTTCATGACTTATACATGTTCCTGTAACTATGAGAATTATGCAACTCCGCTTACGGAGGAACACTTTGGTACTACCAAACGTCACAACGAATCGGGTGATTATAAAGGAGTACTACAGGTGTCTCCGAAGGTACATGTTGAGTTGGCGTATTTCGAGATTAGGTTTTGTCACTCCGATCATCGGAGAGGTATCTCTGGGCCCTCTTGGTAATGCACATCATTATAAGCCTTGCAAGCAATGTGACCAATGTCGGTTACGGGATGATGCTACAGTACGAGTAAAGAGACTTGCCGGTAACGAGATTGAACTAGGTATTGGATACCGACGATCAGATCTCGGGCAAGTAACATACCGATGACAAAGGGAACAACGTATGTTGTTATGCGGTTTTACCGATAAAGATCTTCGTAGAATATGTAGGAACCAATATGGGCATCCAGGTCCCGCTGTTGGTTATTGACCGAGAATGGTTCTAGGTCATGTCTACATAGTTCTCGAACCCGTAGGGTCCGCACGCTTAACGTTACGATGACAGTTTTATTATGAGTTTATAAGTTTTGATGTACCGAAGTTTGTTCGGAGTCCCGGATGTGATCACGGACATGACGAGGAGTCTCGAAATGGTCGATACATAAAGATTGATATATTGGACGACTATATTCGGACACCGGAATTGTTCCGGGTAATTTCGGAGAAAACCGGAGTGCCGGGGGGTTACCGGAACCCCCCGGGAGAGTATTGGGCCTTATGGGCCTTAGGGGCAAGGAGAGAGGGGCGGCCAAGATGGGCCGCCCCCCCCCTCGGGTCCGAATTGACTAGGAGGGGGCGCCCCTTTCCTTCCCCCTCTCCCCCTTCCTTCCCCCTCCTAGTAGAGGAGTCCTACTACTACTACTAGGAGGATTCCTCCTCCTTGGCGCACCCCAAGGGGCCGGCCGGCCTCCCCCCCTTGCTCCTTTATATACGGGGGCAGGGGGCACCCCATAGACACACAAGTTGATCTACGGATCGTTCCTTAGCCGTGTCGGTGCCCCCTCCACCTTATTCCACCTCGGTCATATCGTCATGGAGTTTAGGCGAAGCCTGCACCGTAGAGCATCATCATCGTCCACCACGCTGTCGTCTTTTAACTCATCTCTGGAGCTTTGCTGGATCGGAGGCCGGAGATCGTCATCGAGCTGAACGTGTGCTGAACTCGGAGGCCCCGTACGTTCGGTGCTTGGATCGGTCGAATCGTGAAGACGTACGACTACATCAACCGTGTTGTGCTAACGCTTCCGCTTATGGTCTACGAGTGTACGTGGACGAACACTCTCCCCTCTTGTTGCTATGCCATCACCATGATCTTGCGTGTGCGTAGGATTTTTTTGAAATTACTACGTTCCCCAACAGTGGCATCCGAGCCTAGGTTTTATGCGTTGATATTATATGCACGAGTAGAACACAAGTGAGTTGTGGGCGATACAAGTCATACTGCTTACCAGCATGACATACTTTGGTTCGGCGATATTGTGAGATGAAGCGCCTGCACCGACATTACGCGTGCGCTTACGCGAGACTGGTTTCACCGCTACGAGGACTCGTGCTTAAAGGTGGCTGGCGGGTGTCTGCTCTCTCACTTTAGCTGAATCGAGTGTGGCTACGCCCGTCCTTGCGAAGGTTAAAACAGCACCAACTTGACGAACTATCGTTGTGGTTTTTGATGCGTAGGTAAGAACGGTTCTTGCTAAGCCCGTAGCAGCCACGTAAAACTTGCAACAACAAAGTAGAGGACGTCTAACTTGTTTTTGCAAGGCATGTTGTGATGTGATATGGTCAAGACGTGATGCTATATTTTATTGTATGAGATGATCATGTTTTGTAACCGGTTATCGGCAATCGCGGGAGCCATATGTTTGTCGCTTTATTGTATGAAATGCAACGCCTCAGTAATTGCTTTACTTTATCACTAAGCGGTAGCGATAGTCGAGAAGCAATAGATGGCGAACGACAACGATGCCACGATGGAGATCAAGGTGTCGCGCCGGTGACGATGGTGATCACGACGGTGCTTCGAAGATGGAGATCACAAGCACAAGATGATGATGGCCATATCATATCACTTATATTGATTGCATGTGATGTTTATCCTTTATGCATCTTATCTTGCTTTGATTGAAGGTAGAATTTTAAGATGATCTCTCACTAATAATCAAGAAGTGTTCTCCTTGAGTATGCACCATTGCGAAAGTTCTTCGTGCTGAGACACCACGTGATGATCGGGTGTGATAGGCTCTACGTTCAAATACAACGGGTGCAAAATAGTTGCACACGCGGAATACTCAGGTCATAATTGACGAGCCTAGCATATACAGATATGGCCTCGAAACACGGAGACCGAAAGGTCGAGCGTGAATCATATAGTAGATATGATCAACATAGTGATGTTCACCGTTGAAAACTACTCCATCTCACGTGATGATCAGACATGGTTTAGTTGATTTGGATCACATGATCACTTAGAGGATTAGAGGGATGTTTGTCTAAGTGGGAGTTCTTAAGTAATATGATTAATTGAACTTAAATTTATCATGAACTTAGTCCTGGTAGTATTTTGCAAATTATGTTGTAGATCAATAGCTCGTGTTATTGCTTTCATATGTTTATTTTGATATGTTCCTAGAGAAAATTGTGTTGAAAGATGTTAGTAGCAATGATGCGGATTGGATCCGTGATCTAAGGTTTATCCTCATTGCTGCACAGAAGAATTATGTCCTTAATGCACCGCTAGGTGACAGACCTATTGCAGAGCGGATGCGAGGCGTTATGAACGCTTGGCTAGCTCAATATGATAACTACTTGATAGTTTAGTGCACCATGCTTAACGGCTTAGAATCGGGACTTCAAAGATGTTTTGAACATCATGGACCATATGAGATGTTCCAGAATTGAAGTTAATATTTCAAGCAAATACCGAGTTGAGAGATATGAAGTCTCCAACAAGTTCTATAGCTAAAAGATGGAGGAGAATCGCTCAACTAGTGAGCATGTGCTCGATTGTCCGGATACTTCAATCGCTTGAATCAAGTGGGAGTTAATCTTCCGGATAAGATAGTGATTGATGAATTCTCTAGACACCATCACTAAGTTGCTAGAACTTGAGATGAACTATAGTATGCAAGGGATGACGAAAACGATTCCCGAGCTCTTCGTGATGTTGAAATCAACGAAGGTAGAAATCAAGAAAGAGCATCAAGTGTTGATGATTGACAAGACCACTAGTTTCAAGAAAAGGGCAAAGGAAAGAAAGGGAAACTTCAAGTAGAATGGCAAACAAGTTGTCACTCCGTGAAGAAGACCAAAGCTGGACCAAAGCCTGAAATCGAGTGCTTACCTTTGCAAAGGAAATGGTCATTTGAAGCGGAAATGCCCTTAATATTTGGTGGATAATAAGGATGGCAAAGTGAACAAGGGTATATTTGATATACTGAGTTATTGATGTGTGCTTTACTAGTGTTTATAGTAGCCCCGAGTATTTGATACTTGTTCGGTTGCTAAGATTAATAACTCAAAGCAGAGTTACGTAATAAACAAAGACTAGTTGAAGGGAAGTGACGATGAGTGTTGGAAGTAGTTCCAAGATTGATATGATCATCATCGCACACTCCCTATACTTTCGGGATTAGTGTTAAACCTAAATAAATGTTATTTGGCATTTGTGTTTAGCATGAATATGATTTGATCATGTTTATTGCAATACGGTTATTCATTTAAAATCAGAGAATAATTGTTGTTCTATTTAAATGAATAAAACCTTCAATGGTCATACACCCAACGAAAATAGTTTGTTGGCTCTCGATCTTAGTGATACACATATTCATAATATTGATGCCAAAAGATGCAAAATTAATAATGATAGTGCAACTTATTTGTGGCACTGCCGTTTTGGTCATATCGGTGTAAAGCGCATGAAGAAACTCCATAAAGATGGATTTTCAGAATCACTTGGTTATGAATCATTTGATGCTTGCGAACCGTGCCTTTTGTGCAAGATGACTAAAACTCCGTTCTCTGGAACAATAGAACAAGCTACTGACTTATTGGAAATAATACATACCGATGTATGCGATCCAATGAGTGTTGATGCTCGTGGCAAGTATCGTTATTTTCCGACCTTCACAGATGATTTGAGCAGATATGGGTATATCTACTTGATGAAACATAAGTCTAAAATAGTTGAAAGGTTCAAAGAATTTCAGAGTGAAGTGGAAAAATCATCGTAACAAGAAAATAAAGTTTCGCGATCCGATCATGGAGACGAATATTTGAGTTACGAGTTTGGTCTTCAATTAAAACAATGTGAAATAGTTTCACACTCACGCCACCGGAACACCACAACGTTATGGTGTGTCCGAACGTCGTAACCGCACTTTATTGGATATGGTGCGATCTATGATGTCTCTTATTGATTCACCATTGTCGTTTTGAGGTTATGCATTAGAGACAGCTGCAGTCACGTTTAATAGGGCACCATCTAAATCCGTTGAGACGACACCATATGAACTATGGTTTAGTAGTAAACCTAAGCTGTCGTTTCTTAAAGTTTGGAGTTGCGATGCTTATATGAAATAGGTTTTCAACTTAATAAGCTCGAACCCAAATCGGAGAAGTGCTTCTTCATAGAATACCCAAAGGAAACTGTTGGGTACACCTTCTATCACAGATTCGAAGGCAAATATTCATTGCTAAAAATGGATCCTTTCTAGATAAGGAGTTTCTCTCGAAAGAAGTGAGTGGGAGGAAAGTAGAACTTGATGAGATAACTATATCTACTCCCTTATTGGAAAGTAGTTCATAACAAGAACCGGTTCTTGTGACAACTACACCAATTAGTGAGGAAGCCAATGATATTGATCATGAAACTTCAGATCAAGTTTCTACTGAACCTCGTAGGTCTACCAGAGTACGGTCCGCACTAGAGTGGTATGGTAATCCTATTCTGAAAGTCATGTTACTAGACCATGATAAACCTACGAACTATGAGGAAGCGATGATGAGCCCAGATTCCGAAAAATGGTTTGAGGCCATGAAATCTGAGATGGGATCCATGTATATGAGAACAAAGTATGGACTTTGGTGGACTTGCCCGATGATCGGCAAGCCATAGAAAATAAATGGATCTTCAAGAGGAAGACGGACGCTGATAGTAGTGTTACTATCTACAAAGCTAGACTTGTCAAAAAAGGTTTTTTGACAAAATTCAAGGTGTTGAATACAATGAGATTTTCTCACTCGTATCGATGCTTAAAAGTCTGTCCGAATCATGTTAGCAATTGCCACATTTTATGAAATTTGGCAAATGGATGTCAAAATTGCATTCCTTAATGGATTTATTAAAGAAGAGTTGTATATGATGCAACCAGAAAGGTTTTGTCAATCCTAAAGATGCTAACAAAATGTGCAAGCTCCAGCAATCCATCTATGGACTGGTGCAAGCATCTCGGAGTTGGAATATACGCTTTGATAAGTTGATCAAAGCATATTGTTTTATCTGAGACTTGCGGTGAAGCCTCAGATTTACAAGAAGGTGAGTGGGAGCACTACAACATTTCGATAAGTATATGTGAATGACATATTGTTAATCGGAAATAATGTAGAATTATTCTCAAAGCATGAAAGGATACTTGAATAAGAGTTTTTCAAAGAAAGACCTCGTGAAGTCAAGCTTACATTGAGCATCAAGATCTATATAGATAGATCAAGACGCTTGATAAGATTTTTCAATGAATACATACCTTGATAAATTTTTGAAATAGTTCAAAATGGAACAATCAAAGAAGGAGTTCTTGCCTATGTTGCAAGGTGTGAAATTGAGTAAGACTCAAGACCCGACCATGGCGTAAAATAGAAAGAGAATGAAAATCATTCCCTATGCCTCACCATAGGTTCTATAAAGTATGCTATGTTGTGAACTGCACATATTGTATACCTTGCTCGAGTTTGGCAAATGAATACAATTTTGATCTAATAGTAGATCATCGGACAATGGTCAAGAATATCCTTAGTAAGGACTAAGGAGATGTTTCTCGATTATGGAGGTGATAAAAGAGTTCGTTGTAAAAGTTACATCGGTGCAAACTTTTACACTGATCCAGATGACTCTAAGTCTCAATCTGGATACATATTGAAAGTGGGAGCAATTAGCTAGAGTAGCTCCGTGTAGAGCATTGTGGACATAGAATATTTGCAAAATACATACGGCTCTGAATGTGACAGACCCGTTGACTAAGCTTCTCTCACGAGCAAAACATGATCACACCTTAGTACTCTTTTGGGTGTTAATCACATAGCAATGTGAACTAGATTATTGACTCTAGTAAACCCTTTGGGTGTTGGTCACATGACGATGTGAACAATGGGTGTTAATCATATACAGATACGATTATTGGTGTTAAATCACATGGCGATGTGAACTAGATTATTGACTCTAGTGCAAGTGGGAGACTGAAGGAAATATGCCCTAGAGGCAATAATAAAGTTATTATTTATTTCCTTATTTCATGATAAATGTTTATTATTCATGCTAGAATTGTATTAACCGGAAACATAATACATGTGTGAATACATAGACAAACATAGTGTCACTAGTATGCATCTACTTGACTAGCTCGTGAATCAAAGATGGTTAAGTTTCCTAGCCATATACATGAGTTGTCATTTGATTAACGGGATCACATCATTAGGATAATGATGTGATTGACATGACCCATTCCGTTAGCCTAGCACTTGATCGTTTAGTATATTGCTATTGCTTTCTTCATGACTTATACATGTTCCTGTAACTATGAGAATTATGCAACTCCGCTTACGGAGGAACACTTGGGTACTACCAAACGTCTAGCGTAATCGGGTGATTATAAAGGAGTACTACAGTGTCTCCGAAGGTACATGTTGAGTTGGCGATTTCGAGATTAGGTTTTGTCACTCCGATCGTCGGAGAGGTATCTCTGGGCCCTCTCGGTAATGCACATCATTATAAACCTTGCAAGCAATGTGACCAATGTCGGTTACGGGATGATGCATTACAGAACGAGTAAAGAGACTTGCCGGTAACGAGATTGAACTAGGTATTGGATACCGACGATCAGATCTCGGGCAAGTAACATACCGATGACAAAGGGAACAACGTATGTTGTTATGCGGTTTGACCAATAAAGATCTTCGTAGAATATGTAGGAACCAATATGGACATCCAGGTCCCGCTGTTGGTTATTGACCGAGAATGGTTCTAGGTCATGTCAACATAGTTCTCGAACCCGTAGGGTTCGCACGCTTAACGTTATGATGACAGTTTTATTATGAGTTTATAAGTTTTGATGTACCGAAGTTTGTTCGGAGTCCCGGATGTGATCACGGACATGACGAGGAGTCTTGAAATGGTCGAGACATAAAGATTGATATATTGGACGACTATATTCGGACACCAGAATTGTTCCGGGTGATTTCGGAGAAAACTGGAGTGCCGGGGTTACTGAACCCCGGGAGAGTATTGGGCCTTATGGGCCTTAGGGAAAGGAGAGAGGGCGGCCAGCATGGGCGCGTGCCTCCTCCCCTCCGGTCCGAATTGACTAGGAGGCGGCGCCCCCTTTCCTTCCCCTCTCCCCTTCCTTCCCCTCCTAGTAGGAGTAGGAAAGGAGTCCTACTCCTACTAGGAGGAGGATTCCTCCTCCTTGGCGCGCCCCAAGGGGCCGGCCGGCCTCCCCTTGCTCCTTTATATACGGGGCAGGGGGCACCCCATAGACACACAAGTTGATCTACGGATCGTTCCTTAGCCGTGTGCGGTGCCCCCTCCACCATATTCCACCTCGGTCATATCGTCATGAGTTTAGGCGAAGCCTGCACGCATAGAGCATCATCATCGCCACCACGCTGTCGTCTTGACGAAACTCATCCCCGGAGCTTTGCTGGATCGGAGGCCGGAGATCGTCATCGAGCTGAACGTGTGCTGAACTCGGAGGCCCCGTACGTTCGGTGCTTGGATCGGTCGGATCATGAAGATGTACGACTAAATCAACCGCGTTGTGCTAACGCTTCGCTTCATACTCACGAGGGCGTGGGCGAACAACACTCCCCTCGCGTTGCTATGCCATCACCATGATCTTGCGTGTGCGTAGGATTTTTTTTGAAATTACTACGTTCCCCAACACTTGGATCCCCGTGGGGAGCCGCCGTTCGTTGGCGGCGATCGCCGGAACCGCGCCTTCGCTCGGACAAAGGAGGGATAAGACGCGGGCGACTGGTCAAACCCGACCAGTGGGCCCAAGGGACCCACTGTCAGTGACCAGCCCCGCCGCCACGTGTTTTAAGTGGAAGCGTAAAAGCAAAGTACGCCTTCGACGTGTTCAATTTTCAAAACATTTTCTTTTCTTTTTCTGTTTTATTTAAAAACCAGAAATTTGACTAAACTTTGACTGGCTATATATTTTTAAATAAAACTCCAAATGAGTTGATTCTTTTTCCTACCTCTCTCAAATTTTGTCTAGTTTATTTTAAGATTTATTTGAAAAATTTCCAAGCAACTTTTTTGTACTATTTTTTAAGTATGTGTTATTTGAATATTTTTTGGAAATAGGAATTTGGAGGGGAGATTATAACTTTCAAAAGTTTTGAAGAGCACATCACCTCTCCACACCTTGAAGGCAAGCATTCTGAACCCTGGCATAATATTTTTGTGTGTTGGTTGACACGATTATAACACCACCTTAATACGGAGAACTCGTTATTCTATGTGGTGACACGATCATTTGCATGAATGCATATTGGAGATTTCCTTGCTGTTGGAAATGGGTATACTCGTGATGGTAATCGTCCTCGTATGCCTTGCATGCATGCCGTAAAAGAACCTGGGAAAACCTCTGCCTTGGGTAGGCGTGAGCTTGTCTCCGATCTCCGTCGGGACGGTTATGTCCGGTATGGCATAGTGAGGTATAATGAGTGGTGATTTTGTTGGTTGAAATATATATTGGTTACGCATATCATGCATGGAATTTTTAAACCTCCTGAGTCGACCGTAGATCGAGTCTTGTTCCAGTAACCCCCATACTTGTTTCATACTGCCACTTGTCCCTGCAGCAGGTAGGGTACGGTTCAGTAAGTTGTCAACCCCTTCTAGCACACACCATACAGAGAGGCCATGGTGGAAGATACCGACTGCAGCCGGTGGCGAGCCACCCGGTCCGGGGCATGGGTGTTTTCGGTTGGGACCGACAGGGGGGCACCCCTTAGAGCGCGCGATATAAATTTGATCCCATGCTATTTGAGGTTGTAGCCTTCCCACTTAGAGTTTTGCTTGACAGGTGTCGTGGGTGATTCCAGACACCGGCAAGTTAAGCTCGTGTGTGCAAGTCAGGTGTGTTTTCAATTAAAAGACCGTGGGCGGAATTAGTCCCGATGGACTAAAGAAATCTGTTACTCATGGGTAAAGAGTACACCCTCTGCAGAGATTAAATCTATTCGAATAGCCGTGTCCATGGTTAAGGACTACAGTCTGGGATGGGTCAAGTGTCGGTCTTAGTGTTGGTCTTCGGAGGAGAAACTGCTAAACCAGAACATGGATCATGACTTGTGACTTGTGTTGATTATGATTATTATGGACTAACCCCTTTATAATATTTGAAGTACTGAGTATTCCTGGGACGATTCTACCTCCTGGATATTCACTATGATTGTTTTTCTTATAAGCCCTTTATGTGGTGTCGCTGAGACGCCCGACTGTGGCATGCTTGTTATTTCTATTGTTTATAAGCCCTTTATGTGGTGTCGCTGAGACGCCCGACTGTGGCCTGCTTGTTAATTTTTACTTTATAAGCTCTTTATGTGGTGTCGCTCAGACGCCCGACTGTGGCATGCTGTTATTTATTTACCTTATGAGCCCTTTATGCGGTGTCGCCCAGACGCCCGACTGAGGCATGCTCGTTATTCACTATCCTTTTGAGGCGTCGCTTCAGACACCCGATCGGTGCATTTTATTACTACTCTGTTATAGCATATCCATGTTGCATATAAATAACCTGCTTGCATGCATCAGGGATTTTATTTTATAACTAACATTATGATCAGAGAACATTTCAGAGCATGATTATCATTTGTTATATTATACTCGTGTTCATGATGTTTGCGAGTACATTCAGAGTACTCACTGGCTTGTCCCTGGCTTTTGTCTTGGCCAGATTTCTTGCTTGGAGAGGAGCGTTGCGATGACAGCCCCGGAACCTAAGCAAATGGTGATAGCAGCCTCGCAAAGATAGGAGTTAGCCTGGTCAGCTGTTCCTGTGGGAAATGGAGCCCCATAGACACTGATGATCCACAAACCGCTTCCGCCATCAACCTCTAGAAACCATTTGTTGTACTTATAGGCCAGAATGGTCTTGTACTACATATTTTGTTTTTTTGCTTGGAATTTCTGTATCAAGTTGGTGCCTCAACAGCTAACAGTAATCCTGGGGTTGGTGAGCACAAGGGCCATTTTCTGGAAATTAATATCCCGAAAATCCGGTCCTGACGCTCCATTATGGGTGAGCCACTCTTTGTGTTGCTCCACTTGAACTTGCACACCATAACCTTGATGACGATCACCATGTGATGTCATCCTCCGTGGGTTTTATGAGATCTTACTATCGATGCACGCCCATGGAAGAAAACCTAACCCGACGACAAACTCTCACATAGACCATGGGTTAGTACACAAAACATAATTGACAGCCTTACCCTACCACGAGACCACTTGATCCCACTCGATCCCACTCTGTACATCTTCTATGCTTTGTGTGTTGATCAACTTGAATCTCTCTTTGTACTTACACTTGATCAAGCTTGAATCTTTCCAACTCTCTTCATTAGGATGATGTCTTGAAGGTAAACATGAATGTTCACACAATCTTCTTCTTCAAGACATGCTCGCAATAAGCTCAACTCTCACATGACCAATCTTTGGATAATTCCTTGAAAAGCACCTTGGCTAACACATAAACTTCCTTGAAACCAACAAATGGGCTTCAAGAAAAGCCTATGGACAAAACCTTCAAATATAACTCAAGGCAACCACTAGTCCATACAGAATGTCATCAATTACCAAAACTACACATGGGGGCACCATGTTCTTTCACTTGGCCATAATAGCCTAGAAATAAGGTCACTCAAGCCTGTCATATCCTTTCATCATATCCAGCTTAAGAGCACAATAGTTGTTTGGCTTTGCCTTGCCACACTTCATAAAATGGCAAACATTCATACACACAAATGATATTATCCATAATAAGCCTATCTTGCACGACAACGCACCTTCGGGCTCGCTTAGTGGTTGTAGCCATCGCTAAATTGTCTACGGACATGGATGCATTTTTTTACTTATGGTGTTCTTTGTACTCTCTTGACATTTTTTGCGAGAAGTACTACCTTATGGTTGCTAAATACATCAAAAGCTTTCTCACAAAATAAAATAAAATTCAAGTACAAGATAAAAGTAATAAAAACATATATAGAGGGAAAAAAGCAATGGATAAATTTGAAAAAATAACCTTAAAGGAAAAGGAAATTCAAAAATAGAAAAGGTAGGTGGTGATGCTAGATCAGGACGGCCAACAGTGGCATTCTGTTCGGGGATGCGTGGATCTGGTGATGCTGGAGCAGGGGAACAGGAAACATCACCTCCATAACGGCATTTCAAATAGCCAATTTACCTTTCCCCCTAAAGATTTCTTACTCTGCTGTCAGCATCACTGCTCACTGGTCTTGGGGTTTAGATTTTGTTAATATCAAAATCTGGGTACTTACTAGCAAACGAGTTGTTGATCTATTTACTCAATCAAGTTCATTTCTGCTATGTTCTTCAGTCAAGCTTCAGATTCTAGCCTTGATAAATGGCAATGATATTTTGCAAACCTACTAATGTCAGAAATCCTGCTACCCAACAGGATGGTTTGCCAAGTGATGTGAGCACTACTCAGTGTGTGGCAGATGTTCATTAGGACTGCAAACAAGATTTGAGATGTAGGTGTAGGTCAAATTTTGCAAAATTATGGGTCTGCAGGTACAAAATTACATTTAGGCAATTTCAGGGGTTTCTGAGATTAAAGATTCAAGCATGAACGTGAATATAATTCCATTTTTTTTGCTGACAAATTTTCTTATATTTACTTCTCTTTGTATGATATTGGAATTTATATGCTTACTTAACTGTTCAAAGATATCTATTTTGTTTGTCGATTGGAAGTTACCACATTAAGTTTGAGTCCTTGTGAATTGACACACAGTTTGGAACAAATAAAACTTAGTACTGTCGTACAGTTTGGTGGTTAAAATACTCCTTACCTCGACATTCTAATAATCTGTAATAAGGATAGTTGGCATTGGTCATGCAAGATCACTCGCGGGAAATTGGTGGATTGATGTTGTTGTACTTCATAATTTCTGTTGTTTCTGTTTATTTTACAATTTTTCATTTACTGCAATTTGCAAAACAGAAGTACTAGCATAACCTTATTTGCTGTTACTTACCTCGGTACATAATGGCAGACGTCACACAAAATGAAGTTGGGGCCACATGAGATGTACGGACTACTCCTTAGTCCCAAGAACGGGAGTAACATTTTTTCTCAAGTTCTGCTGGTGTATTGTACTAGAAGTCTGTTCATCAAACTGCCTTGTCAACCATTTGCTAGTAACCCTCAAACAACTGACATTTTTTTGACATCCTCAAACATCTGACATATTTCTTAGCGGCTGCCTTTGGCCCTACCCTTCATCCTTTCCGGATAGTTTTTTTTGTGAATACCCTTTCCTGATAGCTATGTCCCACCATCTGCATCAGAACAAGTGAAAGGGGCAAATGATCTGTTGGCCACAGAGGTATTGCCTCTTGCAATTGATCATATTATTGATTAAGGGCCATAAAAAATACAAAGATTTCAATGAATTTTACCGTTGACCAAGTAAACTGTGTAATTCGTGAGGTGGGACAATGAAAGAAGAAGAAGAAGAAGAAGAAGAAGAAGAAGAGGAAGAAATATGATTTAACGGCAAAAATAAGTCAACAATGTTGTCTGATGTGCATGAGGATTTGGTACACGTTTGACATAAGAATATGTATGCCTTCAAGCCTAATTTTTGTGCCTTGCATGTTGTGTTCTTTTAGTATATTTTTTCTCCCGTTGCAACGCACATGCATTTTTTGGCTAGTCTACTTAAAAAGAACGTAAGGTTCCCATTTCAGCTTTCTTCCCACCACCCTTTTGTCCATCCTTCCGTGTATATGATAATCAATCACCTTAATTACTTACCTTCTAAACGAATTCCACTTTAATGTACTTACCAAACTTCTAATTAAAATATAAGGTAATTCACGGTCAGAACTTGATGAACATTTATTTGCACAATCGCATTATAATTGACAGATAAATCACAAGCTAACGTACTAGTAGAATATTTATATCCCGTTGCAACGCATGGGCATTGTTCTAGTTTTTATTTGTTTGAGGGGTACGGGCATTGTTCAGGTAAAAATGAAAGAATGCAAGGAGGAAAAAAGGCACCGTGGCAAACCAAAATATGGCCAGGCCCAGGCGCCCAGCCCAACTATACCATACAACGACGTTTCAACGCGTCAAATTCACCGTTCTCTGTGGAGGCCCATCCTGCAATACTGAAGGCCCAAATCCCATGCGAAATCGCACAAGTTGGTTGCGTTGGGCGTCCTTCCTCTCCGCCGCTCCCCTAAACCCCATTTTTAGGGTTTGTCGCCGCCCTCCGCCCAGCTCTCCTCGAAGCATCCAAACCCCTAGCCGTTTTAAGCCAATCTCCTCCCATCGAGAGCGAGGCATCTTGCGCCGCATCGGCACATTCGTTGAGTCGCAGACATGTCTTCGTTTTGGGGTAAGCATCCGGCTCGATCGCCATGGCCGCCGCCGTCAATTTCTCCGTCTTCTCCCTTTTCCTTTTTCATGTCTAATCTCTTGGCCGCTTGCTTCGCTTGCAGGCGCGGAGGTGAAGCCCGAGAAGCCCTACACGCACACCCACAGCCCGCGCCGCGGCCGCCTGCGCCTCACCCAGGTCCGCGATTCCTCGCCCTTGACCTACGATTTCCTCTGTTAATGTCACGAGATGGTTAGGGTTCCTGGTTGCCATCCTGCTACGTTATGTGACCGTGTCTGATTTTGTTGGTTGGATAACGCAGGCGACGCTGGGGGCCGAGGTTGGCAAGGTGGAGAAGGGGAAGACGAACTTGGTGCAGCTGCAGTGCACCGTTAAGAACAAGGAGCCCGTGTATCTCTGCGCCCTGATTCCGGGGCAGTCGGTGACTTGCCACCTGGACCTCGAGTTCGAGGAGAAGTTCGTGACGTTCTCGGTGCTTGGGTCGAGGAGCGTCCACTTGGCTGGATACTATGTTCGGTATCCTTTGTTTCGTTTCTGTTATTTTCTTTGATGATGCAATTGATGATAGTTGATTACTGGGATTAGTTTCTCTGGTTGAGAGTTGTTGTCAGTGTGGTTTCTTTTCCTTAAGTATTTTGTCAGTGATGTGTACGAGGACATCGGTGACAGTGATACTGGTAGTGAGTCACTTCAAGGCTCCGATGATGATTTCCTGGCATCTGATGATGATGATGTGGTCATTCCAGTATCCCATGGCCAGATGAACACAGGTATGCTTGTAAATTTAATCCCATTGTGCAAGCCATGCTGTTCTAATACTGATTCTGACGAGCCTGGGATGTTCAGACAGCGAAGATGATTCAGACTATGATGAGGACTATGATTCAGAGGATGATGAGGATTTGATGTACAACCAAGGTAGAGGCAAGAGTTCAGGTAATGCTTCCAATTCCATTTCCTAGGTCCCGACTTTCCATGATGTAAGCAATATCTTTCGTTGGAAAATGTGCATAGGAGAACTATTGTACATAGTCAGTCGAATGTAGGCCTAGTAAGTGCTTGTCTGCATGTGTTTATCAGGTTGAAGTTAGCACAGATTAGTATGTCACCGGTGTGTTGGATTAGATGGTATATGCCAGTTTCTTAGGCCTAGATATAGCACTGTGAATTTATGTGCATGCTTATATAGAATCAGCATTGTTATTCTGTCCTTATTTGTCCATAAAATAAAATAGAAGTCATGTTGCCATTTGAGGTATTGGCTTTGAGATGCATGGGCTATTGGCCTTCAGACCTCAGATCATCTCATGATTTTTATTTCAATGTGGGCAAATTTTGCAGTTGTCATTGAGGAGATTCAAGAGGATGAGAAGCCTGTTGATGATAATTCTCGACTTCAGCTTGCTGTTAGGACCCCACCTGCTGAATCTGTGGAAAGTGAAGATGAAGACGGCTTTCCTGTTTCTGAATCAAAGAAGAGTTCTAAAGGTAGTTCCAAGAAGGATAAGAATCTAAATAATGGGACTAGTACTGAAGACAGGAAAAGGAAAAGTGATGCTATTAATGATCCTCACAAGTCGTCAGGGTACATGCTATTTCACTGTTTTCCCCTTGCTGATTTGTTTAATCATGATGAAGCAACATGTGTTTAATTTTGCTTGTCGTCCCAGGGAGGTTAATGCTGAAAATGATGTGGTTTCAAAGAAAAAGAAAAATGCCAAGGACAAAAGGAATGCTGTGGACAGTGAGAAGGTAAACGATGAAGAAAAGGAGTTGAAGTTAGTGTCCTCAGCTGACACTGTTGCAGCCAAACAGAAGAAAAGAAAAGCAAGAAGCAAAGTGCTTCTGAAGGTGACACTGATGAGCAAGATGATAAGAAAACCATAACGTACGTATGTTAAGCTGTCATATATTGTGTCTGGCTTTCCATACTGAGTGCATTTCTGATGGAATCATCTCATTTCTTTGTTATAGAGACAATGATGAGGAGCCTAGTAAACAGGGGGCCAAGAAAAAGAAGAACAAGAAGAAAACAAAGGAGAACAATGGAAGTGAGAACCAGGAACAGACTGATGTTATGAATTCAGCTAGCAAGGAGCAGACATCACCCAAAGCACGGACTTATGGCAATGGTTTGATTGTTCAGACGGTGGCATTGGGCAAACCAGATGGTAAAAAAGCTACCCCTGGGAAAAAGGTAAACATTTTTTAGGTTGCACCAGCAGAACTCCGTTCAGGCTACCATTTATTAATGCAATTTCTCAGTACTTTCAATGCTCAGTGTAATCAATATGTACTTGCCGTCGCATTGTTCTAATTAATTTGATCACGTAGAGAGTTTTGTATGCTTGGATTATTATGTATATATTTTAACTATTATTACTGACAATTGAATTCTTCTTTAGGTTTTTGTCACGTACACTGGCAAGTTGAAGAATGGCAAGATTTTTGACTCTAATGTTGGTCGGAAGCCTTTTTCTTTTAGGCTTGGTAAGTTCTGATGTTTTACCCTCTAGCGTACTCGTATCCTTGTTAGTATTGGTTTTAATGTCACTTTCATGCAGGTGTTGGACAGGTTATTAAAGGCTGGGACATTGGTGTCAACGGTATTTAATTTCTCAAATTGTCATCCAACACATAACTGTGGCTATTGCATATGTTGTACTCCATACCTGATACATGTGGTTAGTTCATAATCTCTTATGATCCTGTCTTGTTTGCTTGTTATAGGTATGCGCATTGGGGACAAAAGAAAGCTTACCATTCCACCATCTATGGGGTAGGTCATATATACTGCTTCTACATCGCTTTTACATCAGGAGCTGCTTGTTTCGATTCTGATTTGTGCCCTCTTTGTAGCTATGGAAACCAGAAGGCCGGGGAAATACCGCCGAACTCAACTCTTCTGTTTGATGTGGAGCTAATGAACGTACAGTGAGGAGGTGACCCGGGTTACCAAAAGGGACGAGGACAAACTGAGACGGTTGTGCAAGTTCAAGGAGCACCATTTTCCTCCGTCATCGCCATAGCTTCAGTCAACAACATCCTACAGTTGTTTTTATGTACCTTGTTTTTTCATCAGCTCTACATGTCAGACTAAGCCATCTGGGCTAATTTTGGGGGCGTAACATTGGCCTGGGCTGCAACTGAGCTTATCACTATGATTATTTTGTGGCTCGTTGACATTCTTATGGAATCACGCTATAAGACTTGTTACGGAAGGAATGGATGTCACAGTTTTGAACTATCGTAGGACATGTCATACTAGTTGCTCCATTTTACGTTATCTTAGTTGGATCCCATTGTCTGATGGTTGAATGTCAATTTTCACTTTTTGGCCGAACTCGACTGTTGACCCAAATCTAAGGATGCTTCCCTGTTGTATGGAAGTGTAGGAGAAAATATCCGGTGAGAATCATGCAATTTCGAATTCGAACTGAATAATTCAGTGAGAATGTCATTATAATTCAGGGGAGTAAGTAAAGCCTGACATGACATTAGTGAAAATGAAAATAATCATCATTAGACATTGCTGAATTTGTCAATATGATTTAGATTAGAAAAAGATATTTCTAGAACATCATTTCCTTTTTTTCTATTTTTTAGTGAGAACGTCACCTGATTAATATTTCTTTATATACTTTTTATAAGTTTCAAACATGATTTCACTGAGTTTTCACTGTGATCTGGTTTCAGCGGATATTTTCTCAAAATTAGAATTGAATTTTTTTTTATCCTGCGTACTTGCAGAAATTTCAGGTAATTGCCTTGGTGTTTCTCGAGGTGCAACTGTGTTGTTTGCGCTCGGATTTTCTACGCCACTCCACTGTGAAGTTGGTTGATCAGCAGCGGCAGCGCCCACATACACGGCTCATCCCCTGCCCGAAACAAGGAAATCCAGACACGCACGATGCTTTCGTCGCCATCTCCTCCCACCCTCTGCAGCCTCCTCCTCCCCTCACCCCCTCCCTCCTACTCCGGCCACCCCCACCACCCGCGCCGCACATCCCCAAGCTGCCACCGCACGCGCCCACGCAGCTCCAACCCCAACGCGCCGAGCTTCCCCAAGCCCAACCCCGACCCGCCTCCGCCGCCACCGCGCCGTCTGCACGCCGAGGACCGCCGCCTGAGCTCGCTCGTCCACCGCGGCGACCTCGACGCGGCGCTCCGCGTCGTCGAGTCCTCTCCCTGCCCGCCCGACGTCCTGCTCGCCAACAAGCTCGTCCGCGACCTCTGCCGCCGGGGCCGCCTCAACGACGCCGCGCGCGTCGTCGAGGCGTGCGGCTCGGCGGCCACGGCCGTCACCTACAGCGCCCTGGCCGACGGGTACTGCCGCGTGGGGAGGCTCGACGAGGCGCGCCGCGTCGTGGACGGCATGCCCGTGCGGCCCAGCGCGTACGCCTACAACCCGCTCATCCACGCGCTGTGCGTGCGCGGCCAGGTCACGGACGCGCTCGTGGTGCTCGACGGTATGCTCTCCCGGGGTTGTCCCCCCGACGTTGTCACCTACAACATCCTCCTTGAGGCGACGTGCAAGGGTAGCGGGTACAGGCAGGCCATGGAGCTGATCGATCTGATGCGCGCCGAGGGGTGCACGCCAACCAACGTGACATACAATGTTATCATGGACGGGATGTGCAGAGAAGGCGATGTGGACGGCGCCCGTGAGTTGTTGAACACCTTGCCTTCTCACGGGTGCACGCCAAACACCGTCAACTACAACACTATCTTGAAAGGTTTGCGCACCGCCGGGCGGTGGGCGGACGTTGAGGAGCTTATAGACGAGATGTTCAGGGAGAATTGTCCCCCAAGCGAAGCAACCCTCAGTGTGGTCATCAGTTCCTTGTGTCAACAAGGGTTGCTCCAGCAGGCGATTAGGCTTCTCGAGAAAATGTCAAAGCATGAATGCATAGCAAATATTGCTACTTACAATGCTGTCATCAGTGCCCTTTGTGAGCAAGGCCATGTGGCTAATGCCTTGGAGTTGCTAGTGAAGATGGAATCCCATGGTTGTAAACCTAAGACCACTACCTATAACATTTTAGTGAAGGCTTTGTGCAGTGGTGATCGATGGGAGGATGCTGAGGAGCTAATGCCGAAGATGAGCCAAACTGATCAACTTCCAGATATTTCGCCATTCAATACACTCATTGGTATCTTGTGTCAAAAAGGGTTGACGCTGAAGGCCATCGAAGTATTTAAGCAAATGCCCAAGAAAGGTTGCTATCCTGATTCAGCCACTTACAGTACATTAATAGACGGGCTTGCCAAAACTGGCAACATGGAGCAATCCCTTGAGTTGTTGAATGAAATGGGCAACAAAGGATTCAACTCAGAGGTAAAATATGAGCTGTTGGCTGAGTTTCTGGATGAAGAGGATAAAGTTGAAGAGGCAATCCAGGTGGTTCATAGACTGCAAGATACAGGCATATCACCCCATGCTGTTCTCTACAATACAATACTCTTAGGGCTTTGTAGAAATGGCAAAACAGATCATGCTATTGATATTTTTGCTGATATGGTGTCTGATGGTTGCATGCCTAATGAATCAACTTACGTTATACTCATTGATGGTTTGGCAAACGAAGGCTATATGAAGGAGGCAAGAGAATTGTTAAGCAAGTTGAGCTCTAGAGATGTTGTCATTGACAATTTGACCAACAGTGATGCTTCGCTGTCTGATCAAAATATTCACACTTCTTAAGTTATGTTGACGTCAAGGCTAGCTTGTGCTCTTAACTTTGTTATGTTATAGCGATGGGGTAGGATAGTGCTTACACACTGCTTCCGTTTTGTTGATATGTAAGTTCTCTCTGCTTTAGCCGTATCGTAGCTTAGAGCTTAGTTTCCATCTTAAGATTGTTGTGTAACAATGTACTCCATTATCTTGCAATTTTGGCTGGTCATAATCGCAATCTTCGTGGATAGTTTAACAAAATATCAGTGTGTTGGAATGAAAATATGATGGCTTATAACCACAGAATAGTAGTATATTTTTGACCTTGAGTCTGAAACTTGTGCATGGATGGTTGGTAATCTAGTCGCTTCTAGTATTGGATTTTATTTTTCTTTGTGTTATTTTGATAGGTAACTATCCTGGGACTAAAACTAGGGAGGGTCAAGTAGCTGGAATGTTGTATGTCTGCTGATGCTTTTTGTTATACAACTTTAATAGTTTTTGGTAAAGTAGCTGTCTGTACGAGGGTGGAGCCAGGATTTAGGCATAGTGCCTAGACAAACTGCTAGAGAAGTTTTATTTTTTCCTAAATATGATTCGTGTTCAACCTTCTCTAGACACATACAAAATTTCAGTGACTAAGAAAGTCTATTTGAAGTTTTTTTTTCTTTTTCTTTTTGCATGGAAATTGCAGGTATAACTTACTGTGGCGAACAAGTTCATGTAGGCACCATACAAGCTAATAATGAAACCAGTATGGGCTATTGTTGAAAATGAAAAACAAAGTATGGCATTAGCTACTTTGCTACAGAACAGAGGACTTTATACAAGATTAATGTACTTACTCGTCGCTCAAACGGGTGTATCTAGCATTAACTTATTTCAGCATGTATGCAGTCCATATTAAAAATATCCTTTCTTGCGGGAACATAATACTTTTTGAACAATGTTAAAATATCCAAGACATCTTATATTTGTGAACGGAGGGAGTAGTACGTAACTAAATCGTTTTGGGCTGGCACGGGTGCAAACTTTTTTTTTTTTCGAAACGGAGGCAAAAGATTTGCCTCATTCATTAAATAAGAGAGAAGTGTTTGAGAGTGTTACAAATGACCCATATGCCCCGCATGGCAACTACTCGCGCACAAGAATACACCCAAGTTTTTTAGCTCCCGCGAGAACCCAAAGCTTGACGTCGTTGATGATAGCACGGAGAAGGACTGGAGGCGGTGCGCTCTTGTGGCGGAAGACCCGGGCATTACGCTCGTTCCAGATCGTCCAAGAGACTAGCATTGTAAGTGAGGCCAAGGCTCGTCGGTTTGGGTTTTGCAAGCAGGTTCGCTTTTCCCACCATTCCAAAACGGATCCATCCAAATGCCAAGAGGAGGTGTCCATGTGCGCTAGACCAAATTCAAGGATGACCGAGTTCCATAGCCTTATGGTGTAGCGGCATTTGTAGAAGAGGTGTGCACCCGTCTCGCCAACACGTTTGCAAAGCGGGCAGAGTCCACAGTTTTGCCAACCGCGCCGCTCCAATCTGTCGGCTGTCCAAATCCGGTCTTGGATAGCCAACCAAGCAAAAAACTTGATCTTAGGAGGGGCCCAAGCCTTCCAGATCATAAAGTCCATGGGCGAAAGTGTGAGTCCAAGAAACTGAGCCTTGTAGGCGGTGGCCGCGGAGTAGGACCCGTCGTTGGCGTGTTTCCAAATAATGTCATCGTCAGTTTGTTGATCCAAGTGTATGTCATGCACAAGCATCCATAACGTGAAGAATTGGAGGATGTGGGCACCGGAGACGATGGTGTTGCGACCGATCTTAAGAATCCAAGCATCCCCATGGAGGGCCTCACGCACCTTCCAGTTCTTGCGCGTGGAGGTCTCATAAATCAAAGGGCAATGTCCTTCGTTTACGCCCAAGAAGCCATGGGGAATCCCAAAAAGGTGTTTTAGCACCGTTGCCCAAAATGATGGTCGTTGAGGCATAGAAGAAGTCCATGTCCTCCTCCGTGCAAGGGTTCCCAAGTCCCACCCAAAGCTTGTTTGGCTCCTTCCATTCATACCATGGCCACCTAAGACGTAAGGCCCGAGCAAACTTGTCAGTGTCTAGAACCCCAAGGCCTCCATACTCCTTGGGGCGGCAAACCACCTTCCAGTTCACTTTGCATTTGGCACCGGTCGTCTTATCCGATCCGGACCAAAGGAAAGCCCTCTCCAACTTGTTGATGTTGTGAAGAGAGCGTGGTGGCACGATGAGAGGTGTGATGGCATACACTGCTTGGGAGGCAATAACCGATCTGACAAGTGTCGTGCGCCCGATGGTGGTGATGTTTTGGCCGTCCCAGGTGGCAAGCTTGCCGGCTGCCTTGTCTTCAAGGTATTGGAAATCCACTGTCTTGAGCTGCCAGACCGAGAGTGGGAGTCCCAGGTATTTCATCGGGAAGGCGGCTCTAGACACGGGAACGGCACTGAGGACATGGTCCAAGTCAACATTGGTACATCTGATTGGCACAACCGAACTCTTGTGGAAGTTGGTGCATAGACCCGTGACATCACCGAAACCCTTCAAGATGGTGGCGAGGTTGTCGACGTCACTTTTGATTGGGGCCATGAAAATAGCTGCGTCGTCTGCATATAAGGAGGTTCTCATCATAGCGCCTCGTCCTCGAATCTTATGCAGGAGGCCCTTCCTAGTTGCCAACTCAAGAATTTGGTGAAGCGGGTCAATTGCGAGGACGAATAGCAGCAAGTAGATCGGGTCCCTTGACGAAATCCACGACCATGATAGATGGGAGGTCCGGCAGCCATTGAGCAGAAACGCGAGGATGAGGAGCAAAGCAGAGCGGCAATCCATCCACGGAATTTGTTAGGGAAACCCCTACGTTGCAGGAGGTCCGGATGAATTCCCATTTGATGTCGTCAAGGCTTTTCTAATGTCAAGCTTGAATGAAGGGCAGGGTCTTGCGCTTGTGGGCGCCGAGCAAAGTTCCGCACATACATGAAGTTGTCATGGATGCTCCTCTTTTTTATGAAGGCGCTTTGGGCGTTGGAGATGAGGGCATCCATGTGCGGGGCAAGCCGCAAGGAGAGCACCTTAGCAATGATTTTGGCAATGGCATGGATGAGGCTTATGGGCCTATAATCAGAGATGCCCTCCGCGCCATCCTTCTTGGGCAAGAGCACCACATTGGCGGAGTTCAACCATTGAAGATTGGACGTGTGAAGGGAGTCAAACCGGTGGATGACTCGCATGATATCAGGCTTGACGATGGCCCAACATTTCTTGAAAAAGATACCCGTGAAGCCGTCCGGGCCGGGAGCCTTGCCGCTTGGCATTTCTTTAATGGCGTTCCAAACCTCGTCCTCAGTGATAGTGTCATCCAGGGTGTGAAGATCGACCGGCTGCACATTGAGCTCCTCCCAATTGAAGTCAAGGTTGCTCGTGTGCCCCTTCCCCATGACCTCAGAGAAGTGGTCATGGATGATCTTTTCTTTTTCGCCATGGTCAGTAACCCAACCGCTTGCGAGCTTGATGCGGTGGAACTGAACACTGTCAACTAACGACACTGTCTTAATTGAAGGATTGAAGGGTTTGCACAATGTCGCTCGATGGGAGGATGCTGAGGAGCTCGCCGCCAAAGATGGCCAGAGAGAATTGTCCCCGGAACCTAGCAGGTGATTAATAATGCGGAACCGTTGTGCTGGAGCTGGAGAGGATTGCGATTTGGGCAAATCCGGCAGCAATGGCCGTGCGGAGAGTCCTGAATTTGGATGGTTTGTGGAACAGAAATGGCACCGCAGCTCAGAAGATTGCGATTTGGAGAGGAGAAGCCTTTCCCGTACCGTCATATACGTACGTACCTGGGCTTCCCTGACCCAGATTCGGATTCAACAAGTTACATACACCTTACCTTCCTGGATATGAATATATGATCAAAATTCAAAACCGACCCGACTCCTACTCCCACTTGATCGAGGGTTCCCTATATGTATGAAACCGAACCGGCCAATCTGGTTTCGATTTTTTTTTTAAAGAAATTCTGGTTTCGATTTTTTTTTGAAAGAAATTCTGGTTTCGATTTCACGATCGATGGGCGCCGCCTCCAGCCGCTCGTCATCCTCCTCTCGGCCGACCTCGCGCGCCACGGCCAATACCCCCTCTCTGCCGGCCTCGTGCGCCGCCGCCAAGACGGAGTACTCCGAGGCGCGCCTCTTCACGATGCCCGGCTACTCCGAGTCGGCCCGCATGGCCCCCGGCTCCACGCTGACTCTGGAGACGTTCCAGTTCCGCGGCCAGGGCTGGCGCGTCGACGTGGACCCCGCGGGCAGCCTAGCTTGCTCGGACTCCCTCACCGTCAGCGTCACCGTCGTCGCCGACCACGGCTGGAACTACCCCGAGAACATGGCGACCAAGATCTCCATAGACATCCTGGACGAGAGCGGGGAGCGCGCCGCCTTCGGCCGCCGTCACAGGGCTCGGCCTGACGGGTGCGGCGGCTTCGGCTTTCTCAGCGTCAGTAAGACGGAGCTGGAGGCGTCGTCGTGCATCCGCGGTGACAGCCTCACCATCAGGTGCACCATGTCCGTCGACATCCTGGAGCACAAGGTCGACTTGGTGGCAGGGTCGTCGACCCAGAGCACCGGAGCGTCGGCCAAGGGCTTGCGCCCCGCCCAGGTGCCGATCGTCACGACGGCTGCCAGCCTGCCGGTTGCGTCGTCAAGCTCCGCCCAGTCGTCGCCCACTCGTCAGCCGACTTGTGGATTTCGATGGCGCGCCGGAGGACGCCTCCGGCGTGGACGGCTCCGTGACGCCTTCGGGGTCCGCCGGTACAGACGTGTAGACAGCTCGCTCGACGACAACACCCTCACCGTCCCCCTCTGTGAATCAGGCAGCCTGCTTTATTGATCGGCGTCCTTTTATTGAAGGAAAAAAATATTGAGCGCCCTGTACAATTGAGAGATAAGATGAGACGACCAAGACCACACTTCTTTATTGGGCTATATATATTTTTTATATTGCATAGCCAGCTGAATGGAAATTTTAAGCAGAAATCACTACTTAAGAGCATCTCCAGCAGGCGCGCCAAAAGGCACACCCGCGCGATAAAATTGCATTTTAGCGCGCCGCCCGTTCACGCACGTTAGCGCTGGGAAGCGTTAAGCCTTGTGAGAAAGCGGCAATGTCGCGTAGATTCGCGCAAAGACACCGCCACGCCTCCTCCTCGCCACCTCGCCGCTCTTTCTCGCCGCTTCGCCGTTTTCCCGCCAAAGACCAAGCGCCACCATGCCGCCAGCGCCGGATTCTTCGCTACTCAAGGCGTCATGAAGCGCCTCGGCTAGTATTCGCCGAGATCCGGTCCGGCGACGTCCGCTCGGCCTCGGCTCGTTCGAAGCGCGACGAGGCGGCCAGCAGACGACACGGGCGGCGTGGCGCTTGGACATGCTCCGGTCGCAGATGAACTTCCGTAGCGTCTTCACGCTGAAAGCAGCGCAGCGCCGCCCCATCGCTTCGCCTCATCACCGACCAGAGCGTGCGGCGGCAAGCGCCGCCTCATCGCCGAGGAGGACGAAGCGAAACCATGGCGGAGTGGCGCCGTCGACCGAGGACGCCATCGCCGAGAACGAAGTTCGCGCGAAGAACGGCAAGGCGCCAGCGAGCGCGCGCGACAAAGGCGTTGGCGCAAGGCACTGGCGATATCGCAGTGTGATATCGTCGAGACGGCGGGCAGTCGACCTTCTCCCCCAACAATCTGCGTTGGGAGGACATATGGCTCGATACCTCGGACAACACCACCGAGGATGATGACGGTGATGATGATGGCGGCTGGGAGTCACCGTAGTTTGTCTCGTTGCACCGTAGTTTTTTCTATCTAGTTGCACCGTAGTTCTATCTATCGATGCTTTCGAACGATGTAAAATACCTGTGTATCCTTTTTTATCTACGCTATGATGAACTATGTATCGTTTTTTATCTATGCTAGAACTATGTATTGTTTTTATCTATGCAAAATTAATTAAAAAATGTTGTGGAATGAGCGCGCGCTGCATTTACCGCGCCTGCTGGAGCTGCGCGCGCGCTGCATTTTAGCGCGGTCGCTGGAGCCAGCGCTGCGCGCCGCGCCAAACTTGGCGAAGGGCGCGCCGTAAAGCAGAATTTAGCGCGACGCGTGTTCGGCGCCTGTTGGAGATGCTCTAAGGCCTCTTACGAAGGTCCTCCGCCTTCTCCGGTTTTGATGTCTCAAAAAAAAAAAACCTTCGCTGGTTTCGACAATAGATGTACTACATGTGCGCCACTTGTCGCAACCTAAGAGTTTCCCTTTTCTCGTAGATTCTTTTTTCCAAAAGGTTTTATTTCTTGAACTATGTGTCCAAATACCAAACAATTTTTACTTTTGGATTTTTTGTGTCGAGATCTTCGAAACTAGACCCCATGTTAATAGGTTTGACGAACTGTTTTCTCACGAAGAAACAAAAACAAAAAACTCCAAAGAAATGAATAAAAAAACCCAAAATAAGGGTTTGTGAGAAAAAGTGAACACAAAAAAAAAACAGAAGAAAAAACCCGTAACCCAGAACCATGGTTGCGGTTTTTCACTTTTTCGAAGAAGCACAACACGGAATCAAATTTTTGTGCTTCTTATGGAAGCACATATTTTTTTTTGCCGAGAAGTACATTTGTATTTCTCGCGCCAGAAAATATATGCTTCTCGTGTAAGCAAAATGTTTTTTCAAGAAGCACATCGCGGAGGCAAATCTGTGATTCCTATCGGAGCACAATTTTTTGTCGTGAGAAGCATTGTTGATGCGGAGCATCTTACAGTCGTCCCCATGGACCTATCTTCGTCTCCCACGGCACCACATGGACCAATGATTAGAGCTCGAGCTAGGGCTATCAAAGCTAAGGTGAACTCGCTCCTCTCCGAACTAACACATTCCACATGTGAGACATGGCTACTACCTCAAGCGGGGACCTTGTGTGTGATTAGGTACTTGGAGGGAAGCCACGGAGCAACTACATCCAATGGGCAAGATGGCGAGGACACCAAGTACTAGGACCAAGAGGAAGAGCTGCAAGAAACCTACAGCCACTGGACGACCGTCACTGACCGGACGTCCCATGCCTGGAAGTTCCACCAGCCAGAAGAGCCAGCCGACAGATGCTACAGCGCCGGACGACCGACAAGTACCGGACGTCCGACATACTGCAGCGACCAGACGTCCGATCGTCTCCGGACATCCGGCACCAGTACAGAACGAAAATGCCCGAAGTCCGAGCCCTTCGGGACGACCGACGCACCAGACGTCCGACCCCGTCTGAAAATCCGATGACGCTGTTACAGAGCCAAACGCCGGATGTCCGACCCCGTCTGAAAATCCGATGACACCGTTACCGAGACAAAACGCCGGATGTTCGAACCTTACTGTACGTCTGGTCCCTCACGAGACATCGAACTGCTGATAACGTCCGGACGTCCGACGTCTGTCTGCGCAAAACTTATCGGGCAGAGGCCCATGTACCCCTTCGCCCCCATAGACTATATATACTCCTTCTCCTCCAACGTTTTAGGGTTAGCATTGTGATAGCTCAACATTGAGATTGAGCGTTGCTCATCCACTTACCCCTACTCCTATGGAGACCAAGACCTCCTAGGAGAAGATCCCCCAAGTGGATTCATGACCCCCTTTTGTGAAGATGCTTCAAGGATTCAAGACCTCCTTCCTCCTAGGATTGAGATGAACTAGTTCCCCTTTTGTATCTCCCTTTATTAGATTTGAACCTTTGTTACCTCTTTGTGTATGTGGATCTAGCACATGTGTGATCGGATCAAGTCTACTTGAGAGTTCTTCTTGTGTTTCTCTTTCATTTGCCCTCTCCCCCCTCCAAGTGTGAAAAGATCAACCTATTAGGGTTCCACCCTACATCATCTTGGATCAAAGCCATGTTGATTCACAACTTGGAGTTCTTCCCTCCACTTTGTAGCCCCAATTTTGTGTGTTTTTAGCAAATTTTGAAAATCCCCACAAAAATAGCCATACCAATTGTCGGTGTCAAAACCGGCGGATCTCGGGTAGGGGGTCCCAAACTATGTGTCTAAGGCTAATGGTAACAGGAGGTGGGGGGCACAATGTTTACCCAGGTTCAGGCCCTCTCTATGGAGGTAATACCCTACTTCCTGCTTGATTGAGCTTGATGATATGAGTATTGCAAGAGTTGATCTACCACGAGATCGTAGAGGCTAAACCCTAGAAGCTAGCCTATGATTGTGATTGTTGTTGTCCTACGGACTAAAACCCTCCGGTTTATATAGACACGGGAGGGGGCTAGGGTTACACAGAGTCGGTTATAGAGAAGGAAATCTACATATCCGAATTGCCAAGCTTGCCTTCCACGCAAAGGAGAGTCCCACCCGGACACGGGACGAAGTATTCAATCTTGTATCTTCATAGTCCAACAGTCCGGCATAAGCATATAGTCCGGCTGTCCGAGGACCCCCTAATCCAGGACTCCCTCAGTAGCCCTTGAACCAGGCTTCAGTGACGATGAGTCCGACGCGCAGATTGTCTTCTGCATTGCAAGGCGGGTTCCTTCTCTGAATACTCTAAAATAGATCTTGAACACAAGAATCAGGTCCGACTCTGCATAACAAATTCCACATACCACCGTAGAGAGCACAATATTCCACAAGTCTAGTCTGCTGACAACTTTCCCATAGTGTGACATCACGTCGTGGCCCGGTCATTATTCGAACCGTTTTCTCAACCTGCTACTGCACATCTTGCGAGGTGGTTTTATTGGCACGTCTTGTCGAAGCAGAGATCGGGTCCCCTTATCACGGGATTCTCATCAATACGGGCGTGGGTAACCCAACTGCGCCATTAACACGGCGCTTGGGAAATAAGCGAGTTTTCAGGGCAAGTGGGGAGGCGCCATTATTGCGACGCTTGTGTCTGTTCCGCCGAGGCTTGCCGTTGCTATCTCTGGCGTCCGAAGTGCCAGGATCTCTTGATGTGCTGTTGCTAGGAGCCAACCAGCTGTCCTCGCCCGCACAAAAGCGGGTCATGAGTGTCGTAAGGGATGCCATGGATTTCGGCTTCTCTTGGCCGAGGTGTCGGGCAAGCCACTCGTCGCAGATGTTATGCTTAAAGGCCGCTAGGGCTTCGACATCCGGACAGTCGACGATTTGGTTCTTTCTAGTTAAGAACCGAGTCCAGAATTTCCTGGCCGACTCTCCGGGCTGTTGGGTTATGTGACTTAAGTCATCAGCGTCCGGTGGTCGCACATAAGTGCCCTAGAAGTTGTCAAGGAATGCATCTTCTAGGTTCTCCCAACTGCCAATGGAGTTTGCCGATAGACTATTCAGCCAATGGGGTTTGCCGGCCGACTATTCAGCCAATGGAGTTTGCCGGCAGACTATTCAGCCAATGCCCAGCTGGTCCCTTGAGTTTTGATGGAGGTACTTGATGGCATGTAGATCATCGCCGCGGTCCATGTGAATGTGGAGAAGGAAATCCTCGATCCATACCGCGGGGTCTGTTGTCCCATCATATGGTTCGATGTTCACGGGCTTAAACCCTTCTGGGAATTCATGCTCCATTACTTCGTCAGTGAAGCATAGGGGGTGTGCGGCGCCTCAGTGCCAGGCTACATCACGATGTAGTTCAGATGAGTCTGGTCTGCTGTATTCGGCCCAGATGGATTTGTATTTAGTATATCCATCGTGGCGGTCATCGTCACGCGTTGGGGCGCGCCCCCGCGATCTGTAGATCGATCTTGACTGTCCTGCTTTGTTTTTCAATTCGTCTCGCAGGTCATGCGTGTAGCCCCGGGCCTTGGTGTTTTTAGTTGTTCGGCGACGTGGTGCGGGCTGGTGTTCGGGCTGATACGCCACTTTGTCTCGGCCACGAGGTGGTCGGTCAGCCGCATCTTGTGCTGGTAGTATAGGTTGTCCTGCCTCGTCCTCGAATTGAGGTAACAACCCGCGCCTCGGGTAACTTTTGGTTGGGCGCTCGAGTCCGTACTCCTCGGCTGCCAGGACCTCGGTCCATCTATGAGTGAGCAGATCTTGATTAGCTTGAAGCTGCTGCTGTTTTTTCCTCAGGCTTTTTGCAGTGGCTATAAGCCGGCGCTTGAAGCGCTCCTGCTCGATGGGATCCTCAGGCACGATAAATTCTTCGTCGCCAAGGCTCACCTCGTCTTCGGAGAGGGGCATGTAATTGTCATCCTCCGAGTCTTCATCCATTGCCTATTCATCAGGGCTAGCTTGCCCATCCTCCCGTCCGGCCTGCTCGAGGCTTGGCTGTGCGGGATTGTTTTCGTCGTCGACATCATCCAGAGTGCTATTGTATCTTGTGCCGCTATCGCTGTTTTTGCTATGGCGGGATTTAGAGCGGCGCCGCTGACATCGGCGCTTGGGTTGCTTCTCAAGAGGATCATCCTCCGTTGCATCCTTTTGATCTTTTGTTTTCTTTCGGTGTGTCCACCATATATATGTCGTATGATGAGGTGGCTGTCCAGCGCCCTGTGGGCGGTGTTCCTGTTCTTCTTCGGCATCGTCGTCCATACCGTCGATGTCTTCGAAGTCAAAATCAAGCATGTTGGTTAAGTCGTCGACAGTGGCTATTAAGTGGGTGGTGGGTGGGTAACGAATTCCTTCGTTGTCCGCTTCCCCCTCAAGCCGGACATAGTTTGGCCAAGAGTCTCCTGGCAGGGAGAGCGATTTTTAATGAGTTTAGCACGTCGCCCAAGGGCGAGTGCTAAAAGATATCCGCGGAGCTAAACTCCATGATTTGTGCCCAGTTAGATCCGATGGGCACGGATGTACGCGGTTCGGAGCCTATGGCCGGAGACGAGTCCGAAGGTCCGATGACACAGACCTCCTTAGAAGTGAAATCTGTGTTCGACTCTATCGCTGCTGAGTGTGCGGCCTCCGTGGCGGGGTCCACCCTCCCGTCCTCGGATGGCACGATCTGCTCCAGACTTAAAGCCGGGGCAGCTGCAGGTGTGATCTCCTGAACACCATTCGACGACAGATCTAGGTCATGCTCGTCGCGACTGTAGGGTGCACCTGTCATGGGCTCGAATCCGTTGAAGATCAAGTCTCCACGGATGTCGGCAATGTAGTTCAGGCTTCCAAACCTGACCTGATGGCCAGGGACGTAGCTATCGATCTGCTCCAGATGGCCAAGCGAGTTGGCCCGCAGTGCGAAGCTGCCGAATACGAAGATCTGTCCGGGGAGGAAAACCTCACCCTGGACCGCATCGTTGTAGATGATCGAAGGGGCCATCAAGCCTTATGGTGACGACACCGTGGAAATCTCAATGAAAGCACCAATGTCGATATCAAGCCCGGCGGATCTTGGGTAGGGGGTCCCGAATTGTGCGTTTAAGGCTAATGGTAACAGGAGGCGGGGGACAAAATTTTTACCCAGGTTCGAGCCCTCTCTATGGAGGTAATACCCTACTTCCTGCTTGATTGATCTTGATGATATGAGTATTACAAGAGTTGATCTACCACGAGATCGTAGAGGCTAAACCCTAAAAGCTAGCCCATGATTCTGATTGTTGTTGTACTATGGACTAAACCCTCCGGTTTATATAGACACGGGAGGGGGCTAGGGTTACACAGAGTCGGTTACAGAGAAGGAAATCTACATATCCGAATTGCCAAGCTTGCCTTCCACGCAAAGGAGAGTCCCACCTGGACACGGGACGAAGTCTTCAATCTTGTATCTTCATAGTCCAACAGTCCGGCATAAGCATATAGTCTGGCTGTCCGAGGACCCCCTAATCCAGGACTCCCTCACCAATTTTTTTGTGATTTGTTGGTTTGATGATGTTTTGTTGATTTTGACCCATGGATTTGATATGTTTTAGGTGGATCTAGCTTTCTCCCATCCTTCCCATCATTTCCACCCACAAAATACCCCCAATTTTAGCCTCATTTTTTCTTTTATCCACACAACCCTCGAGTTCATCACGACCACACTACTAGAAAAATAGCTGTAGCCAATATGGACACTAATGTAGCCAATATAAACAGTAATGGCGCACTAGGTGAAAAGTGCGCCATTACTAAGTTTGACCAAGGTTTGACCCAGTCATACACATAGTTATGGCGCACCTTATGTGCGCCATTACTATGTCAACTTAGTAATGGCGCACGTAAGGTGCGCCATTACTATGTGTATGACTGGGTCAAACCTTGGTCAAACTTAGTAATGGCGCACTTTGCGTAGGTGCGCCATTACTATGTCAAACTTAGTAGTGGCGCACCTATACAAAGTGCGCCATTACTAACTTTGACCAAGGTTTGACCAAGTCATACACATAGTAATGGTGCACTTTGTGAAGGTGCGCCATTACTAACTTTCTAGGTGGCCGAAAATTTCACCAAATGCACCCCCCGTGGACCACCTTTTCAATTTAAAAAAATAAAAGAAAATGATGGAAATGTCAAAAAAAATAAAAAAATAAGTTTCCCATGTGATATGTGGTCTAGTTGTTGGGAAAATTTACAAATATGAATTTCGACTTTATTTGCAAAATCTCTCTGGAATTTAGTAAAATGGGCATAACTTTTGCATACAAACTTGGATTAAAAAGTTTTTATATGAAAAATCATCTACTCGAAAAGTTACATCCGAATTCAACCGGGGGAAGCCCGTTGAAGATTTTTAGAATCCCCCAAAACCTAACAGAATAAAAGATACATGGCTTTTAAGATCTAGAGGGGGGAAATGGAAATAAATTCAAACTTAGTAATGGCTCAACATTTGCTAGGTGCGCCACTAGTAACAGAAAAAAAATTGGTTTCAATTTTTTTTTGGAAAAAATGTTCAAAATATGATACGTAATATGACCGGGAAGTTTGAAATATTTTTTCAAAATTTCATCACACTCATGAACACGAACAAAGTCCTAGACATCAACAAGGTTTAATAGGATTGATATGATAAATATATCAACAAGTGTCTGTTAAGTGAGCTGGTGCTGGGGTTGGATAGAACTGAGAAGTTAAGCGTGGAAATTTGACCATGAAGTGCGATTTGACTTGAGATTAAGCATATTGACCCGGGATTAAGCCATAGTGACCCGAGATTAAGAAAAAAAGAAAAAAATTATGAAAAAATTTGAAAAAAAAAATTCTAAAAAAAATGGAAAAAAATTTGTTAGTAATGGCGCACTTCTATGTGGTGCGCCATTACTAAGTCAGATAGTAATGGCGCAGGTGCGCCATTACTATCTGTGATAGTAATGGCATGCTAGTAATGGCGCACCTATAGTGCGCCATTAATAGCCAAAATAGGCGCGCTATTAATAGCCTATTTTCTAGTAGTGCAAGATTTTCCCCAGTCATCGGACATCGGACCGATACCGGATGTCCGGCAGCCACCGGTTGTCTGACCCTTACCGGACGTCCGACCGAACCTGACAAAACTGAATTTTTTCTACGGAAATTTTCAGCCACCGCCCACACTTCCGAATTGCCACCACCGCTTTCCACAACCACCATTTGTCTTTTGCTATTTGAGATTTTGAGTCATGGTTTTCCGTTTCCTAACGTGTTTTGGCTACGTAGGAACGGTTCGTCACCGACACCACCGCCGCTCATCTCCGCGTCATCGTCATCAACAACTTCACCATTGTGACACCATCAACCATGTGCAAGGATGGTAACCTCAACGACATCATTGTATATTCTCCCTTGCCATTACATTGTTAACCTCGAGCCCATTTTGTGTCACTTTCTTATCGAGACTAGCCATTTGAGTATTGTCGGACAATGTTACTTGTGCACTTTAGTGATAACCTTCCATTGCATGCATATATGTCATCGTATCATCTCTTGTGTTATCAATTGTTCCCGCATATACATCATTGCTACCTTGGTTCGAAAACTTGCATAAGTGGCCAAAGAAAGATATCAAAAGAAACTCAAAAGCTTTTAAGCAAAGAGAAAACAAAGAGCTTGTGTAAGCAATAGCCATAGCATCGTCACATTGCATATCATATTTTCCATATCCAATCATCGTGAGAGAATCACCGGGAATCGTACAAGTATATGTAGGATCAAAAGTATGTCTAGAGGGGGGCGGGGTGTTGGGAAACGTAGTAATTTCAAAAAAGTTCCTACGCACACGCAAGATCATGGTGATGCATAGCAACGAGAGGGGAGAGTGTTGTCCACGTACCCTCGTAGACCGTTAGCGGAAGCGTTATGACAACGCGGTTGATGTAGTCGTACGTCTTCACGATCCGACCGATCCAAGCACCGAACGTACAGCACCTCCGTGTTCTGCACACGTTCAGCTCGATGACGATCCCCGGACTCCGATCCAGCAGGGTGTCGGGGATGAGTTCCGTCAGCACGATGGCGTGGTGACGATGATGATGTTCTACCGACGCAGGGCTTCACCTAAGCAGCGCTACGATATGATCGAGGTGGAATATGATGGAGGGGGGCACCGCACACGGCTAAGGAACGATCACGAAGATCAACTTTGTGTGTCTATGGGGTGCCCCTGCCCCCGTATATAAAGGAGTGGAGGAGGGGAGGGTCAGCCCTCTCTATGGCGCTCCCTAGGGGAGTCCTACTCCCACCGGGAGTAGGATTCCCCCTTTCCTAGTCCAACTAGGAGTCATTCCAAGTAGTAGGAGTAGGAGACAAGGAAGGGGAAGAGGGAAGAGAAGGAAGGAGGGGTCGCCGCCCCTCCCCCTAGTCCAATTCGGACTAGTCAATGGGGGGGGCGCGCGGCCTGCCTCTCCCTCTCCCCTCAAGCCCAATAAGGCCCATATACTTCTTCCCCCGTATTCCCGTAACTCCCCGGTACTCCGAAAAATATCTAAATCACTCGGAACCTTTCCGATGTCCGAATATAGTCGTCCAATATATCGATCTTTACGTCTCGACCATTTCGAGACTCCTCGTCATGTCCCTGATCTCATCCGGGACTCCGAACTCCTTAGGTACATCAAAACTCATAAACTCATAATATAACTGTCATCGAAACCTTAAGCGTGCGGACCCTACGGGTTCGAGAACTATGTATACATGACCGAGACACGTTTCCGGTCAATAACCAATAGCGGAAACTGGATGCTCATATTGGCTCCTACATATTCTACGAAGATCTTTATCGGTCAAACCGCATAACAACATACGTTGTTCCCTTTGTCATCGGTATGTTACTTGTCCGAGATTCGGTCGTCGGTATCTCAATACCTAGTTCAATCTCATTACCGGGAAGTCTCTTTACTCGTTATGTAATGCATCATCCCGCAACTAACTCATTAATCACATTGCTTGCAAGGCTTATAGTGATGTGCATTACCGAGAGGGCCCAGAGATACCTCTCCGACAATCGGAGTGACAAATCCTAATCTCGAAATACGCCAACCCAACATGTACCTTCGGAGACACTTGTAGAGCATGTTTATAATCACCCAGTTATGTTGTGACGTTTGGTAGCACACAAAGTGTTCCTCCGGTAAACGGGAGTTGCATAATCTCATAGTCATAGGAACATGTATAAGTCATGAAGAAAGCAATAGCAACATACTAAACGATTGTGTGCTAAGCTAACGGAATGGGTCATGTCAATCACATCATTCTCCTAATGATGTGATCCCGTTAATCAAATGACAACCCATGTCTATGGTTAGGAACATAACCATCTTTGATCAACGAGCTAGTCTAGTAGAGGCATACTAGTGACACTATGTTTGTATGTATTCACACATGTATTATGTTTCCGGTTAATACAATTCTAGCATGAATAATAAACATTTATCATGAAATATGGAAATAAATAATAACTTTATTATTGCCTCTAGGGCATATTTTCTTCACGGGGGTGATTAGACTACTTGACCAAATAAAAGCTTAACCTTTTCCCAATTTTAGTTCTTGGCAGATTTTAGCAACTTAGCACATGTCAAGCAATCTCAATACAATTCAAGCAAGCATAATACAAAGAGTATATGAGTAGCGGAAAGTAAACCATGCAACTTGCAAGAAATTAAATGGGGGGGGGCGAGTTTGGAGGGATCAAACGCAATGTTGACACGGAGATTTTTGGCGTGGTTCCGATAGGTGGTACTATTGTACATCCACGTTGATGGAGACTTCAATCCATGGAGGGTAACGGTTGCGCGAGTCCATGGAGGGCTCCACCCACGAAGGGTCCACGAAGAAGGAACCTTGTCTATCCCATCATGGCCATCGCCCACGAAGGACTTGCCTCACTAGGGTAGATCTTCACGAAGTAGGCGATCTCCTTGCCCTTACAAACTCTTTGGTTCAACTCCACAATCTTGACGGAGGCTCCCAAGTGACACCTAACCAATCTAGGAGACACCACACTCCAAAAGGTAATAGATGGTGTGTTGTTGGTGAACTCCTTGATCTTGTGCTTCAAATGATAGTGTCCCCAACACTCTCACAGATTTGGCTACGGTGGAAAGATGATTTGAGTGGAAAGCAACTTGGGGAAGGCTAGAGATCAAGATTTATATGGTAGGATTGGAATATCTTGGCCTCAACACATGAGTAGGTGGTTCTCTCTTAGAAAGTGAGTAGTGAGAGTGTAGGTTTGTTCTGATGGCTCTCTCCACGAATGAAGAGTTGGTGGAGGGGTATATATAGCCTCCACACAAAATCTAACCGTTACACACAGATTACCAAACTCGATGGGACCGTATCTGCAAACTCGGTCCGACCGATCCAGGTAAAAATGTGAACGTTAGGATTTTTGGTGGGACCGGTATAGTCATCTCGGTGGGACCGATATGCTAGGCTTAGGGCATAACATAATCTTGGTGTGACCGATCGCATAAACTCGATGGGACCGATTTCAGCAATAGGTACACAGAGGGTTGGTCAAGCAAACTCGGTGGGACTGATTCGCTCACTTTGGTGGGACCGAAGTGTTACGAAAAGGAAACAGGGAGTTTGCAATGCAGACTCGGTGGAGCAATTTGCTCATTTCAGTGAGATCGAAGTGTTACAAAAAGGAAACAGAGAGTTTGCAATCCCACCTCAGTGAGACCGAGATCCCTATCGTGAGACCGAAGTAACTAGGGTTTGTGGCAGTGGCTATGTCAAATGAAACTCAATGGCGCGAGATAGATCAAATCGGTGGGGCCGAATTTGACTTTAGGTTTAGGACATATGTGGATATGACAAAGTGGTTGAGGGTTTTGGAGCATATCACTAAGCATTTTGAGCAAGTAAGCCATTAAGCAACACCTCATCCACATTTAATAGTATTAGCTTTCCTATGGACTAATTGTGATCTTGGATCACTAAAATGAAAATGTAGAGTCTTGAGCTTGTTGCCAATATATGTCCTTAGCATTTTGAGGGGCCCACATCTCTAGTCCATGCCATGCCAATCATTGAACTTTCTAAAATGATTATCTTGAAATAGCATTAGTTCAATGAACTATATGTTGTTAAGAATTACCGAAACCACCCATGGATTAGTTGCACTTTCAGTCTCCCCCTTTTTGGTAATTGATGACAACATATAGATCAAAGCTTCGACAAATGATAATAAGAAATAAGTACATTGTCGCTTTGAGAAGTATGTGATAAGCAAGAGCTCCCCCTAAATTTGTGCATTTTTTGAAAATTTGCTTTGGACTGCAAATGCACAATCTGTTAGGATCATGGGTTACTCTTCCATGTCACATACATCTTGGTGGAGCGCTCAAAATGATAATAAATCAGAACAAGCACTCATCACCAAGGCAAAGTGAATGATCATACAAGAGATAGATAATGTCATCATTCAAGCGAAAGCATAAAGAGTGATATGATCAAGCACATGATCATACAAAGTATCTCACATATACAAACATAATGTATCCCAACCAGGCAAGAAAAGCAAATAAGTAGCAAAAAGAGACAACTCTCTCGCTCTCTCCGAAGCGTATGATCTATACACTTTCTCCCCCTTTGGCAACAAGTTACCAAAAAGCTCAAAAATGCATAGTGCTATGCGTCTCTCTAGGCTTGATCTTTGGAAGGAGGTGTTGAGATGACTCCAACGACGAATGCATCTGTAGATGATGTTGGAGCTGGAGGGGTTGCCACTGGAGGGGCAACAAGAGCTGTGGCTGCAGGTGCTGAAGTTGTAGCTCTAGTATCTATCACTGGCACTGCTGCAGACCTCTGTGCCCTAGGCACTCTGTGGAACACCTGTGTAGTAGCTTTGCCCTTCCTCTCCTGAGCTTCTTCCTGGAGTTCTTCAACAGCCGTCTGAATCTCAGTCACCTTCAAGTCCAGATCATAGAATTTTGTCTCAATGATCCTCTCCAAGCTCTCCTGGTTTTGAGTTAGGGTAGCTAGTCCTTTATCAACCCCCGGGATTGCTTGAATCAAAAATCCAAGTTGGTCTTGTTTTGACTTGAGAAAGACTTCTGAAGCCTCTGCTGCACTTGGCATCTTTTTTGCTTTTTCTGCTCTGGCTTTCTGCTTCTTCTCATGAGCTGCAACTGAGGATGGATCTTCAGCATCCATGACAATAGTGTTGTCCTCAAACTTTGGCAACAAAGGAAGATGTTCTTTGTCCAAAAGATACACTCCTTGCTTCATCTTGGAATTGATTAGCTCTTGGATGTATGGAGCATATCCACAAGATCTCTTCTGGTCAGTTGCTGTCTTTTTGTTTGTCTCAACAATCAAGCTCATGACCTTGAACTTCTATGGCACAACATCAAACAACTGCAGCAAGTTGATGGAATGGCCTATGATCATCCTGTGATCTCCATATTTGGGCAACAAAGTGTGCCTCAAGATAGTGTTTATGGTGGCCAAACCAGACAACAAATAGTACACTGACCCAAATTTATGTGTTTCCAGGGCCTTATTTGGTATCTCCTTATACATATTGGCCATGGTGCTGTTATGTTTCTTCTTCTTAGCATACACATCTATGTCATTTTCTTCTTCTTTAGGGGCATTTATGAGCCTAGCCCACTCATCAACAGTTGATTGGTGCCTCTGCCCTTCTGTCATCCACACAATTCTTCATCTGGATAGAAATGAGTTGTTGAGTAGAATTGCATAATTAGCTCATCATTCCATTTGATGAGCTTCTGACCAACAAAGTCATCAACACCATTTGCTTTGAAGCTTTCATGCACACCTAGGAAATGATCAGCATTAGCATCAATGAATTTCCAGTCCACCCATCTCATATCACTGACTATGGGTTTCTTATCCAGCAACACTGTCTCATAAAAATCATGTTGCTCTTTGGTGTGGAACCTGTAGTCCACTGCAGTCCTCCTCCTCACAGCATATGGATATGCTTGTCTCCATTTCCTGAGACCAGCATCCTTTCTTTCCTTCATATTTTAGCCATTGGGTGACTGTCATTGTGGTCTCGAATCTTGGGCTTGAGCTTCCTAAGCACTTGGGCTTCAGCTTCTTCTACAGCTTCAGGCACTGGGGCCTTCTTCTTCTCCGTTGCAGGCTTGCAGGTATGTTCCTGGTGCTTCTCTTTGGAGCTTGAGCAGGAGCTTTGGGGGCTGTCTTGGGCTTAGAAGGAGCTGCCCCAGACTTGATGGCATCCCCCATCAGCTTCTGCGCCTTAGCAGGAGGTGCTTGAGCAGCAACCTCTTCTTCCTCTTCCTCTTCACTTGCAGAATCTTCCTCATAGATGGGTTTCCAATCACTCTAGCTGTAGTTTTCCTGATCCTCTTCTTCCCTTCTTCACCTGCTCTTGGCTCAAGTGTGAAGACCATTGTTTCCTGAGTGGAAGTTCTGGCCTTAGACATGGGAACTCTCTTGGCAGGTGCCTTCATGTGCATGCCAGGTTTTGTTGCATCAGCAGTTCCATATTCCTTTTTCAGCACTTTCTTCTTGGAGCTTACTTCCTCCTCAGCAGCCACATAGTCCCCATCCTCTGAATCTGAGGTTCTCCTCTTTCTTGTCCTTGTAGCTGCCTTGGGCAAATTGCTTGGAGTGCTCCTGCTGCCATCATCAGAGCTGCTAGAGGGACTAGTGCCCTCACTCATGTGCACTTGCTCTTCTGATTTGTTCTAGCAATCACTCTGGTCAGACATTCTGGCAAAGCAAACTGATAGCAGACCCTGTGAATAGATATAGATGAGGTAGAGTAGATGAGCACCACAAAGTGCAGAGTTTTTGCAAAAAGAATGAGTCAAAAACTTAATTTTAGTTTTCTACAGGAAGCATTTCGGAGCTACCGATTTATAAAACTCGGTGACACCGAAGCAACTTTGGAGTCTAAACATGTGGAATCGGTCAGACCGATGCACAGTTTGGTGACTCTGAGTTTGCTAGGGTTTCACAAAGTCCTGGTATCGGTCACAACGATTCACAATTTTCGGCCAGACTGAAAGTCACTTGTGCTTTGGCCTAAGCCAAATCGGTGGAACCGATTCCTACAACTCGGTCCATTCGAGATGAGTCCGGCGGAAACCTAACCCTAAATTTTCAATTCAAATCTAGTCTAATGGAGATTCTCTGTGGATGGATTGATCTCATACGTGGTAAAGAACATGGCATTGACCTTCTGCTTAGAATCGGAAGTAAAAAGAATGCACAAGGGGTCGAACTCATACCCTAGTTCGGCGGTGAGTTCGCTACGGCGGCAACGGCGGTGTTGAAATCCGTTGACAGCGGCGGAGACCAGCGGCGGGAGGTCGCTGGCAACGAGGTGACAATCCGGAGACCTGAGAGGCAGAGGAGGACATGCGCGGGCGACAGGGTTTTGAAGTGATTTCCAAATCTAGCCCGTCAGTATATATATCCTGACTCTGTCGGTGTGACCGAGTGGAACAACTCGGTGGCACCGAGACGCAGAATCGCAAGCGGTTGCTGCAACTCGGTGAGACCGAAAGGTTCTAATCGGTTGCACCGAGATTGAAAACTTGATCAACCCAGTGAACTCGGTGTGACCGAAATGGAGGAGTCGGTCAGACCGAAATACACAGTGACGTTTTGAGTTTTAAGTCTATGACAAAACGGGACTCCGAGTGCTCCTCACATAGAGGGTTTGAATTTGACTTAGATCAAACTTTGTGATGTAGTATGAATAGAATTTTAGAAGAGAATAGATAGGTAGCTAGAGGGAGTTCTTAGGCATTCTTGTCCATCCATTTGGCAAAAAGAAGAAACTCCAAACAATCAAAGCAACAAATGGATGTCCTCGAATGAGAAACTTATGCAACCAACATGATCACACAATGAAATAGCAAATGAAATATGTGGCAAAGCATGCACAATCACTCTAGCATCTATCAAGCAATTGGCGATGACTAGGTCATCTATATATGAGTATATTAACTTAGGAGTCAAATGAGAACATTTGATCATAGGTCATACTCATCGTTTAAGCACAAGTGGGGTTACCACTTTTACATAAAGCATTGTTGTGTACACAACATTAGAGTTGCTTTAGCTCAATTCTTAGAGTAAAGCTCCCCCTAGATGTGATATCCCCCCTAAAGAGGGATCAACTAACCTTGGGTTTTGTCGATGATGACTTCATGTAGATATCAAAGATGTGGATGCTCATTGTTGATGTAGATCATTTGAAGCAATCCATTGGAGTGAGTTGCACTTTCAGTACCTACATGGGTTAGTCCCACAAGGAACAAACAAAGATATCCATAGACATAGAGTGAACTACACACATCCATGAAAGCATTAGGTTACCTTGTCCCTTGTCTTACCAACAAGAGGGTTTGTGACTCCTTGAACTAGTCCAAGATGTGGAAGTTGTTTGCACTTGTCCTTGCCAAAATAAATATGAGTGAAGTATGTTCGCTGAGTCACCCTCAAGAACTCTCTAGTTCTTCTTCTTCGGGATCCACATCATCTTGATGGGAATCCTTGGAGTGGTAGATGTACTTGATGAAGTAGAACTTGATGTAGTCTTGGGAACCCACTTGACCAAGGCCTTCGGAGCATCTTCAAATGCATCAATCTCTTCTTGAAGCTCGTCCTTGCCTTTTAGCTTATGGTCTTGTGGTGGAAGATCATCTTGAGATTGTGTCCCCTTGAAGGAAGTAGGATCATACTTCTCTTCTTGAGGAACAAACTTTGTCTTGGGGTATTGATGAAGCCATGTACCTAGGGTAGGGTCATAGACCTGTCCAAGGTACCCTCCCCAAGGACATCTTTAGAGGAAACTGCCTTTCAGTCGACCTGGAAGGATTCCACTCGACGGACTCGAAGACACTCGACCATGAAGCCGTTCACTCGACCACCAGGAGATCTAGAGTCACTCTGCAACCAAACGGTCTGTTATTAAGTAGTCTTTATGGTCATGATAGCACTTTATGTAGGGCGTTACCAGTAACGCCCGGCCTTAATGTACTTTAAACCCTGCATAACTGAGGGTCGGAGGGGTCTAGAAGACTCTATATAAGCCACCCCCTCCTTAGTGTAAAGGGTTCGCACCCATTTAACTCATACGCATATAATCCAGTCGACCGCCTCCGGGCTCCGAGACGTAGGGCTGTTACTTCCTCCAAGAAGGGCCTGAACTCGTAAATCCCTTGCGTATACAGCTACTCCATAGCTAGGATCTTGCCTCTCCATACCTACCCCCCTATTCTACTGTCAGGCTTAGAACCACGACAGTTGGCGCCCATCGTGGGGCAGGTGTCTTAGCGACTTATTGGAGAAGTTGCAATCGTTCCGACTGCCTTCATCATGGTTTTTGGCAGAGTTTTGGTTGAGGGCCGCGAGATCCATCTTGGCACGCTCACGTTCATCGCCGACGACTCCGCTTGGCTTCAGGAGGCTCCACTCGACACCGACGCGCTCCCAGTCCGCGGGGCAACGCACTTTCGCGCGTGTGTCCGCGGCGTCCTCCTGCGGCAACCGTCGGCCCCGTATTGGTCGACTCCTGTGTCATCCTTCCTCCCCGTCTCCCGCCAGCACAAGCGCTCTAGTCGGTCGAGACTTCAGCGGTGGGTGAGGCATGCAGTGGCCCGCCAGTTGGCCACCCCCCAAGTCGCAGCGATCGAGCCTGACGAATCTCTCTATGGCCTATTCGACTGGCTCCATAGAGACTGCATCCGAGTGTGACAACAGTGATCCAACGGCGGAAGTCTTGATGGTCAATGGACCGCGCAGCCCTCCCGGCTTCCCTCGCGCCGACGGGGGAGACGGCGGAGGCGACCCAGCGCAGGTCCATGAGGAGTATCAACCCGAGCCACTCACTTCCTTGCAAAGAGAAGATCTTTGCCGCCGGAACATGGATGCGCTGCATACTCCAATCGTTGGAGAAACCGCCGAGGCTCGTGCCTTGGAGGACGCGCGTTTGGCCAACTTGGCTGAGCGCACTCGACTGGAGAACCTCCAGCAAGCACTCGATTTAACAGCGTGGCAACGAGTTCCAGACTCCAGTCGACGTCAACTCTTTCCACCACTGACTCAGGTATATCGAACTCCGATTCAGAATCTAGCGGCTGCGGCCCATATAGCAGAGTCGATTTAGCCCTCCCAGTTAGAGGCTGGCAGAGGCTTGATGCAGATCGAAGATTTGCTCCGGGCAGCAGGGGATCAGAATTCAGCTGTATCACAGTCGCGAAACCGGGTTCACAGCAGATCTTTCACTGCGAATACAGTCCAGTCGGCCCATACCCCGAGATCGCCACCGAGGCGTGAGGGACGTGGAGGTCGGCGTGATCAGTATGATGACAGATTTGATCGCGATGATCGGCGTCGAGTTCCCACTCCCCCCCAAGGGGTGGGTCGTACGCTCCTCGATAGCAAGATGATAGACGTCAGCATAGTGTTGGGCGAAGGGTTCCAGTCGACCCCAGAGAACCAGGCTTTGATGCGAGATCCATTATCGTGAAAGGTTTGGTCGACCGGAACAGAGCCCACCGAGAAGGCCATGACAGAGATGTGCCCACCAGCAGCAGAGTTCATGTCTCAGGACCAGAGTGTTTTAGCAGAGCCATCAGGGTTGCGGTGATTCCTCCCAACTTCAGGCTGGCGACTGGAGTTAGTAAGTTCACTGGTGAGTCCAAGCCCGATACTTGGCTTGAGGACTACCGAGTGGCTGTTCAGATTGGCGGCGGCAACGATGAGGTGGCCATGAAACACTTACCTCTCATGTTGGAGGGCTCGGCCAGGGCATGGCTGAATCAGTTGGCACCTAGCAGCATTTACACTTGGGAAGATCTTGCCCGAGTGTTTGTAAGAACATTTGAAGGAACTTGCAAGCGACCAGCAGGGTTGACAGAGCTGCAGGTTTGCGTGCAAAAGTCGAATGAGACCCTGAGGGATTACATCCAGAGGTGGATCACATTGCATCACACGGTGGAGAATGTATCTGATCACCAAGCAGTCTGTGCCTTCAAGGAAGGCGTTAAGAACATGGAGTTAAGTTTGAAGTTCGGTTAGACTGCAGACATGACTCTGAGTCGAATGATGGAGATTGCTACCAAATGTGCCAATGGTGAAGAAGAGTATCAGCTCTGGAGTGGCAAGTACAAGCCGACTGCTCATGAAACCGGAGGAGGGAACTCCAGTCGGAAGCAGAAGCGGAAAGCCGAGCCAGCTGCTCCTAGAGAAGACTTGGCCGTGACTCAGGGCAAGTTTAAAGGGAAGCCCAAAGAATCTTGGAACCCCAAGAAGGTGAAGGACAAGGAAGGCAACGACGTGATGGATTTGCCATGCCACATCCACACGAAGAAAGACGAGGAGGGTAACTTCATTTACCCGAAACATACCACTCACCAGTGCCGACTCTTAATCCAGCAATTTTAGGGGAAACAACCCAAGGATAAGGAAAAGGAGTCGGACAAGGTTGAGGACAAAGAGGACAGTGATGGAGGATACCCCCATGTCAATTCCACCCTGATGATTTTTGCTGATGTTGAGAGCAAAAGTCGATTGAAAGTTATCAACCGTGAGGTGAATATGGTTGCTCCGGCGACACCCAGTTATCTGAAATGGTCTCAGACCGCCATCACATTTGACCAGTCTAATCATCTGACACACATAGCCACCCCGGGGAGGCAAGCTTTGGTGGTCGACCCAGTCGTTGAAGGCACTCGACTGACTAAGGTTTTTATGGATGGTGGCAGCGGCCTGAACATATTGTATGCGGAGACGCTGAAGGGAATGGGCATTCGATGTCGGACTCGATACCGACAACATGAGTTTCCATGGAGTCATTCACGGGAAGAAGGCTGAGTCACTCGGCCAAATTGCTCTTGATGTGGTTTTCGCGATTCAAAGCATTTCCGCAAAGAAAAGTTAACATTTGAAGTTGTGGATTTCCAGAGTGCTTATCACGCTATTTTAGGCAGGCCAGCTTATGCACGATTCATGGCTCGACCATGTTACATGTACCTCAAATTGAAGATGCCTGGTCCCAAGGGTGTGATCACCATCACTGGCAATCGAAAAAAGGCAGAAGAGTGCTTTCAGAAGGGCTCAAAGATCGCTGATGCTCAGATAACAGTGGTGGAGCTACAGGAATACCAAAAAATGCAGATCCGAGTGATTTATTGCGGGCCAAGAAGCCCGCCTCAGAGTCAGCGTTCCAGTCGTGTGGTGAGACGAAGCCCGTTCACATTCACCCGACCGACCCCAGTGCTGCTCCGACTCATATCTCCACAACACTCGACTCTAAATAGGAAGAAGCGCTCATCCAGTTCCTCCGTGAGAACTGGGACATCTTCGCATGGAAGCCTGCTGACATGCCGGGTGTTCCCAGGGGGCTGGCTAAGCATCGTCTACGAGTCGACTCAAAAGTGAAACACAGTAAAGAACATCTTGACGGTCCACCGTCCGGAAGAGAAAGGCCATTAGCGAGGTGGCTCGACTCGGCAGCAGAGTTTATCCGAGAAATTTACCACTCCGGTGGCTCGCCAATGTTGTCATGGTCCCCAAGAAGGACAAGTCACTTTGCATGTGCATTGATTTCAAACATATCAATCGGGCCCCGCCGAAGATCATTTTCTCTCTCCCCGCATCGACCAAATAGTCGACTCATTGCGGGATGTGGCGCTTGTCTTTTTAGACGCTTATTCGGTTACCATCGATCCGTCTCAGATGGACCCAACGAGATCAAAACAGCTTTCATCACTCCATTCGGTGCTTCGCTATGTCACCATGCCATTCGGCCTCAAGAATGCCGGGCCACGTTCATGAGGATGATTGAAGTGTTTACTCACTCAAATCGGTCGGAACGTGGAAGCATACATGGATGATATTGTGGTCAAATCACGGAAGGGTTCTGACATGTTGACTGACCTTGCTGAAACATTTGCCAATCTCGGGAGGTATGATATCAAGCTTAATCCATCAAAATGCACATTGAGTTCTGGCGGAAAGTTACTCGGTTTTCGTTTCGAGCGAGGAATCGACGCCAACCCAAAAAGTTGGCACTATACTCCAATGAAACGCCCGTGCGTGTACACGATGTCCAAAAGCTTCTTTGGATGCTTGGCGCGTTAAGTCGATTCATCTCTCATCTCGGTGAAAAGGCATTGCCTCTTTACCGATGATGAAGAAGTCGAGACAAGTTCGAGTGGACTCGGAAGTCGATGCAGCGTTTGCAGAGCTAAAAGCTCGCTCTCCACCTGCCGGTGCTTGCTGCTCCAATCAGCAAAGAGCCTTTGTTGCTTTACATCGCAGCCACAGGACAAGTCGTCGAGATAAAGACTTACGGTCGGCGGGAAGAAGAAGGAAAGCCTTCAAAGTTCAGCGCCCAAGATATTATCTTTCCAAGTGTTGACCCCATCGAAGCAAAGAAACCCTCATTATCGAAGCTTGTATATGGGATTTACATGACCACGAAGAAGGTTGCTCATTATTTCTCGATCATTCCATTACGATCGTCGACGCCCATTATCGAGAGATTCTCGCACAAGATGCAATCGGTCGAGTGGCAAAATGGGAGATTGAACTCCTTCCCCTTGATATCAAGTTTGAGGCAAAGAAAGCCATCAAGTCCCAAGCTGTAGCAGATTTCATCGCCGAGTGGATTGAATAGCAGTTACCGACTCAAGTTCACTCGGAGCACTGGACCATGTTCTTTGACGGTTCTAAGATGTTGAATGGTCCCGGTGCTGGGGTGGTATTGGTTTCCCCCCGAGGAGATAAGCTCATATATGTGCTCCAGATCCACTTTGATTCCTCCAACAATGAAGCAGAATACGAATCACTTCTATATGGGTTGCGTATGGCCATTTCACTCGGCGTCTGTCGCCTTATGGTTTATGGCGACTCAGATTTGGTGGTCAATCAGGTGATGAAGGAGGGGACGTTAGAAGCCCAATATATGATCGTTATTGCAATGCAAAGGAGAAAGCTTGAGAAGAAATTTGAGGGTTAGAGCTCCATCATATACCCCGATTGAAAAATCAAGCGGTGATGATTTGGCGAAGATAGGTTCCAAGAGAGAAGCCATTCCCATAAATGTGTTTTGGAACATATCCATACTCCATCGATTCAGAAGATCCTTTTACCGAAGAAGCTCCGCAGCCAAAAAATGTCACAGATCCGACTGAAGTTGAAGTTCCAGCAGTGGTCAACCTGATCATGGAAGCGTTGGTCATCACTCCCGACTGGACAGAGCCGTACATCACGTATATGTTAAGGAAAGAGCTCCCAGAGAATGAAGAAGAGGCTCAACAGATCGTCCGCCGATCCAAAGCCTTTGCCGTGATAAAGGGACAGTTGTACAGAGAAAGCGCGACTGGAGTCAGTCAGAAATGTATAACACCAGAAGAAGGTTGGATAATCCTTGACGATATCCACTCGGGGACCTGTGGCCATCATGCGTCCTCTCGGACCATTGTGGCTAAAGCATACCGAGCGGGATTTTACTGGCCGAGAGCAAATGAAATGGAAAAGGAGATAGTCGACAAGTGTGAAGGATGTCAGTTTTACTCCAGTCTATCGCACAAACCCGCCTCAGCCTTGAAAACCATTCCACTCGTCTGGCCCTTCGCTGTTTTGGGGTTAGATATGGTTGGACCACTGAGAACTGGCAGGAGCGGCTTCACTCACTTGCAAGTAGCAGTCGACAAGTTTACCAAATGGATTGAAGCTAAGCCTATAAAGAATCTGGATGTTGGCACTGCTATCAGCTTCATCAGAGAGTTGGTATTCAGGTATGGAGTTCCACATAGCATCATCACTGACAATGGGTCAAACTTCGGTTCTGAAGAATTCAGAGCCTTTTGCACATCTCAAGGCACACGAGTCGACTGTGCTTCAGTCGCTCACCCCCAGTCGAATGGACAAGCCGAACGAGCAAATGGTCTAATTCTCAAAGGGCTGAAACCCCGACTGATGCGCGATCTCGAGCACACGGCAGGTGCATGGGTCGACGAACTTCCGTCAGTACTTTGGGGATTAAGGACCACACCTAATCGGTCGACTGGGAGAACTCCGTTCTTCTTGGTCTACGGAGCAGAAGCAGTCTTGTCGAGTGACCTGCTTCACAACGCACCCTGAGTCGAACTCTACACTGAAGATGAAGCGGAGCAAGCCCGACAGGACGCAGTTGACCTTCTAGAAGAAGAAAGGGAGATGGCCATGATCCGATCGACCATTTATCAGCAGGACTTATGTCGCTTCCATGCCAGAAACGTGAAGAGTCGAGCCTTCCAAGAAGGAGATTTGGTTCTCCGAGTGGATCAGCAGAAGCCACACAAGCTTGCTCCTACTTGGGAAGGTCCCTTCATCGTCACCAAAGTTCTCCACAATGGGGCGTACCGCCTTTACAATGTCGGTCACCAGATTGACGAGCCCCGAGCCTGGAACACGGAGCTGCTCCGCCCCTTTTATACTTAAGTATTCACTCGGATGAGATGTAATAAAAGTACTTCTGTAGTTTATTTATCAAAGACAAGTGTGTTATCATTTTCCCAGTGATTGTTATTACTTTTGTTTACATGAGAAGTCCCCCAGTGGGTGGCTTAGCTGCGAATCCGTTTCGCCTAAGTTTGTAAAAAAGGTCCTTGCCGAGTGGTGAGCCAGTCTCCCACTCGGGGGCTTAGCTGCGAATCTGTTTTGCCTAAGTACTTTCAAATCCTACCAAGTGGTGAGCCAGCCTCCCACTCAGGGGCTTAGCTGCAGTCCAAGTACTCGCCTAAGTTCAAAAAAATCCTACCGAGTGGCGAGCCAGCCTCCCACTCGGAGGCTTAGCTGCAGTCCAAGTACTCACCTAAGTTAAACAAAATCCTGCCGAGTGGTGAGCCAGCCTCCCACTCGGGGGCTTAGCTACAGCCCAGTGCTCGCCTAAGTACTTAATACAATGTGCGTTCCGCAAGGAGGACGAGGTGCAAGTCGACTGCTACCTTCTCCTTCCGAGCTATGCCACAAATACAATGAGCGCTCCGCAAGGAGGACGAGGTGCAGGTCGACTACTACCTTCTCCTTCCAAGCTACGCCACAAATACAATATGCGCCCCGCAAGGAGGACGAGGTGCAGGTCGACTGTTACCTTCTCCTTCGGAGGTATGCCACAAAAAATCCTACCGAGTGGAGAGCAAACCTCCCACTCGGGGGCTTAGCTGCATCCCAGTGCTCGCCTAAGTTTTTGAAAATTCTACCGAGTGGAGAGCAAACCTCCCACTCGGGGGCTTAGCTGCAGCCCAGTGCTCGCCTAAGTTTTTGAAAATCCTACCAAGTGGAGAGCAAACCTCCCACTCGGGGGCTTAGCTGCAGCCCAGTGCTCGCCTAAGTTTTTGAAAATCCTATCGAGTGGAGAGCAAACCTCCCACTCGGGGGCTTAGCTGCAGCCCAGTGCTCGCTTAAGTTTTTGAAAATCCTACCGAGTGGAGAGCAAACCTCCCACTCGGGGGCTTAGCTGCAGTCTAGTACTCACCTAAGTGTTTAAAAATCCTACCGAGTGGAGAGCAATCCTCCCACTCAGGGGCTTAGCTGCAGTCCAGTACTAGCCTAAGTATGAGTTTCGTTCAGCTCTGCAAGGACGACGAGGTGCAAGTCGACTGCTACCTTCCCCTTCAGAGCTCCGCCACAAATACAATGTGCACTCCATCCCGATCCGCAAGGACGCAAGTCGACTGCAATCTGTGCATCATTCCTACCTGCAAGAGTACATCACAAGCACTAGCATACATTCCGAGCAAAGAACAATGTTCGTTCGAAGACAAATGCAAACATATTCAACGGCAAACCCAAGTTCAGATAGCATCCTACGGATCCAGAAGTGCTTAGGCACCGAGCCTGTTAAAGTTTACCGGTTACAAAAACCACTCGGCATTCCGAGGCAAATTTAATGCATCAAGCATAGAACTTTTTTACTCCTCCAGTGGAGGACTGGAAGGCGCGACAAACTCGTCCAGGTCGATTCCATCTGCAATCCGAGTGGCAGCAGCAATGAAGGTCTCCATGAAAGATCGGAAGTCATGCTTCTTGGTATTGGCCACCTTGAGAGACGCCAGCTTGTCCTCTCGCGCGTCCTTGAAGTGAACACGGACCAGAGACAGAGCAACATCAGCACCACACCTGGCAGAAGACTTCTTCCATTCTTGCACTCGACTTGGAACTTCGTTCAGTCGAGTCATCAGAGACTCGAGGTCATTCTGAAGTGTTCCCCCGGCCAGAGTGTTGTGTCGATGCGCGACGTTGCAATTTTCAGTCTAGCAAGATAGTCCACCACAGTAGCAACATGAGACTCCAGTCGGAGCACGTTCATGGTAGCTTCATCCTTCACAGGAGAGTTGATGGGATCCAGGCTTGTCTCCACTCGACCAGTCTCTTCCTCAAAGTTTTGGCAGAATTCTGTAAACACAACCCAAAGATAAGCCAACAGTTTTGTGGTAAGTCCATAATTACAAGCCAGTCGGATATAAGGGATTACCTTCAAGCATGAGGAATAACTTCTTGGCGAGCCCTCCCAGATAAACCTCGAGATCATTCTTCTTTCCCGCCAGTTCGCTAGCCTTGTCGCTCAGGGCTATCTTGTCATTCTTCAGTCGACTGACCTCCTTGTTGGCCGCGTCGAGAGCAGCTTTCAGATTGGTATTCTCCTCTTCAAGTTTGCTGATTGAATCCAGCTTTTCTTCTACGAGTTTCGTCTTGTCCGAAGCCGCTTTCTGCGCCTTGGCAAGGTCAAGGTCCTTCTTCTTCAGAGCATCCTTCAGTTTATCTGCAAAATGATAGTGAGATCAGACTCAGGAATGGACAAAAAATAGGGGCAGTCGTCAAGGTTCTCACCAAACATACCTTTTGCCTCCTCCTTCGCCTTCGTGAAGTTCTCCTGGACAAGCTTCAGATCAAGTTCGAGCTGGATATGCTTGTTCTCCAACTCAGTATAACGAGCCACAAGCTCGCAAGATTTTTGCGAAAGATCAATCAATAGACATCAAAGATAGGTCACTTCCGAGTGACTAAGAGAAAAATCGTAGCATTTCTAAGACTACAGCCGAATCAAAATATTCAACTGTAGTCTCGGGGACTACACCCAGTGGGTGCACTCAGCGTGCCCCCACTGGTTCTATCGTCTCGGGTCGATCAGTCGACCAAAAGAGACAAAAAGGCTAACTGCCAGCAGTTAGCCACAGTTTCAAGAAAAAAAATGTTATTCAGACCATAGTCGATTGCCAGCAATCGACCACGGTCTCGGGGACTACACCCAGTGGGTGCACTCAGCGTGCCCCCAATGGTTCCATGATTCCATTCGACCAGATCGAGTGGAGAAAGTAAAGAGAAAAAGTTCAAGGTATAAAGACTATAGTCAACTACCAGCAATCCACCATAGTCTCGGGGACTACACCCAGTGGGTGCACTCAACGTGCCCCCACCAATCCAGGTATTCAATCGACACACCCAGTGGGTGTACAGATACTAAGATCTTCAGAAAGAAAAGTTTTCAGGTACCATATCCTAACAGAACAAGCGGTGATCAACTAACTTGGACATTGCTCTGAAGGGCTGAACTTGCATCATAAGCCGCTTGGCTGGCGTCTCGGATCGCCTTCACCTGCTCCATCATGACCCCCGCCTGGCGTATAGCTTCTTTAGCAGCGCCTGGTTAGTCCTCTGGGATGTGGTGGGTGGAGAAAAGGGAAGGCGGATCAGCACTCGACGACGAAGGGCGAGCACTCGTCAGCGGCACAGCAAAGGACACGGTAGTCCGAGTGACGTTGCCCCCCTCCGGAACCAGCGTCTCAGGTGCTGATACAACCTGAGCAGTCTTGCTAGCAGACGTCTTCCTGTTCCTCCTCTGCCTCAGTGGCTCCTCGTCATCATCATCAGGGAGATCAATGATGATATTAGGTGGAGCTACAGAAAAGATTCAGAGTTAAAAATGAAGATCCCATCGACCGAAAGAGAAACTACAGAGATCATACCAGGGTTGGAAGTGACAACATCCTCCATTTCTTGATCTTCATGTCTAGTTGAGGTCTCAGAAGTAGCAGCACTGTGATTTCAGAAATCAGTCGGTCAGCGAACAAGTCGACCAAGAGTGTATCCATGTTAAACAAGAAAACACAAGTTATGCCATTACCCGGAAATAGTGGGAATCACCATCCTCATCTTCGGCAGGGCCTTCGTCGGTTTTGATGACGCCGCTCGGGGTTGCTTCAATGCTTTCTCAGTCGGCGCCGGAGAGGTCGTCCGAGGACGTTTGGTCGACTGCCCAATAGGCACGGCCGCCTTGCTGCGCTCGACTGCAGGGTCATGGGCGAGCTTGGATCGTCTTTCAGTACAGGGAGGCTCGACTTCCTCCTCCTCTTCCTCATCAGAGCCAGCATCTTCTTCACCCTCCTCGCCATCGGATTCCCACTCCTCCTGACTTTCACCCCCGCTCCCTTCCTCCTCTTCGGTCTGTTCTTGCGCCCCGTTGGGCATCAAATACATCTCGGTAGTGACCTGGAAGACAACAAACAAGACAAAAGTCAGTCGACCGAATTGTAGCAAAACGGAATGAAGGAAACAGGATTACGGTCGGGGGTAAGTGATTAGACCTTGTCCGGTTCGTATGATTGGTCGAGTGGCAGGATCCTCCTGGCTCCACGAGGGTTATCTTTGTTCCCTGTGATGGCAGTCATCCACCTTTCTAGTGTGGCATCGTCGACCTCCTCCGGGTGGACCCGAGTGGTGTCTTCGGTACCAGAGTACATCCACATTGGGTGGCCTCGATATTGAAGTGGCTGAATGCGCCGTCGAAAGAAAACCTCCAGAAGATCCATGCCAGTCACCCCGTCACGGATGAGCTCGACTACACGCTCTACCAACACCTTAACCTAAGCCTTCTCCTCCGGGACCACCTTCAGAGAGGATGGCTTGTTCACTCGGTCGATGGAGAAAGGAGGGAGTCCAGTCGACTGCCCTGGCGTCGGCTGGTCTTGGCAGTAGAACCAGGTCGACTGCCACCCTCGGACTGACTCGCGAAGGATCATGGCTGGAAAAGCACTTTTACTCCTCATTTGAACCCCAAGACCGCCACACATCTGGATTACTTGGGTTTTCTCATCACTCGGACTAGCCTTTTTCACCGTCTGAGAGCGACAGGTGAAAATGTGTTTGAAAAGGCCCCAATGCGGCCGACAACCCAAGAAGTTCTCACACAAGGACACGAAAGCAGCGAGATAGACGATAGAGTTGGGTGTGAAGTGGTGGAGTTGTGCCCCAAAGAAGTTCAGAAATCCCCGAAAGAAAGGATTCGGCGGTAGAAAACTTCATGATCGGCGTGGGTAGCTAAGAGGACGCACTCACCCTCCTGAGGCTGCGGCTGCCACTCCTTCCCCGAAAGCCTCGCTGATCCATGAGGGATCAGTTCTTCGTTGGCTAGGTCGTCGAGGTCCTTCTGGCGAATGGTCGAGCGGATCCAGCCTCCCTGGATCCAGCCTTGCGGCAGACCGACCCGCGACGAGGATCCACCCCGACTGGTCGCCCTCCCCTTCGCCTTCATCGTCGCCTTCTTCGCCCGCTCCAAAGCCGCCGTCTTCTCCTTCACCATCGTCGCCGGCGAAGCAGACACAGAGCAACAATGCTGGGACAGTGGAAAACGCAGCAGGTGAATCTGAGGAAGAGGGAGGGGAAAATGAGGGCGCACTGTTCAAAAAAAAAAACCGTCTGACGCCTTATATGAAGCCTCTTCTGAGTGGCTGACTGGTAGGCCCGGATGATCCTGTCAAATCCCGCAACAGTCGCGCGCGTGATACATGGCAAAAAAGCTGGCGTGAAGATCGAGGCATCCCTGTCTTATCTCATCCGAGTACCACGGCCTCCTCCGCTTCGCGCGCTTCCCGGAATTCGGATCCCGCTAAATCCACGAACAGCAGAGCAACTTGTCAGACCGCAGATTTCCTCCGATCCGTCACTCGGAAATCTCCAAGCTCATAAAGGTCACTCGACAGATACAAAGAATGGATCAAGGCGACTGAAAAAGAAGTTGATGCCATCACTAAAAGTCATTGATCCAGAACAATACACACTCATAGCATGAAAAACAGGTCGGAAGAATTCTCAACTCCTTCCTCACTCAAACCTCGATCCATTCGGGGGCTAATGATGAAGCCATGTACCTAGGGTAGGGTCATGGACCTGTCCAAGGTACCCTCCCAAGGACATCTTTAGAAAAACGCCTTTCGATCGACCTGGAACGATTCCACTCGACGGACTCGAAGACACTCGACCATGAAGCCGTTCACTCGACCACCAGGAGATCTAGAGTCATTCTACACCCAAACGGTATGTTATTAAGTAGTCTTTATGATCATGATAGCACTTTATGTAGGGCGTTACCAGTAACGCCCGGCCTTAATGTACTTTAAACCATGCATAACTGAGGGCCGGAGGGGTCTAGCAGACTCTATATAAGCCACCCCCCTCCTCAGTGTAAAGGGTTCGCACCCCTATAACTCATACACATATAATCTAGTCGACCGCCTCCGGGCTCCGAGACGTAGGGTTGTTACTTCCTCCGAGAAGGGCCTGAACTCGTAAATCCCTTGCGTATACAACTACTCCATAGCTAGGATCTTGCCTCTCCATACCTACCCCCCTATTCTACTGTCAAGCTTAGAACCACGACAGGTATTGATCTTCTTCCCACTCAACTCCATTGGCTTTAAACTTTCGTTCAAAACGAACACCTTGATTCTTCTGGTGCCTTCCTTGCTTGCATACAATTTCCTCAAATTGCTTACTCCCGGCAAGGCTTTTGTAAACACCTTTCTCTATAATTCCCTTCAATAAGCTATTTTCTTGCTCAAGTGTAACTTGGCTAAGAGAATCATTAGTGGAATCAAGAGAACTACTAGAAGCAACAATATTGGATTTAGCATGATTATTGTTACTACTAGAAGAAGAATCTTTCTTGTTCTTGTTGCTAGATTTTACTTGTGGCATGTAAGTAGAGAAGAGTAAACGCTTGGCAATGTAAGAAGAACTTTTCTTCCAAAGATCATCATTGATGGCCTTTAAGAACTCATGCTCTTGCTCAAGATTGAGTTTTTCGAAGCGCAACTTCTCATGAGTTTTTAAAAGTTCTCGACGATATTCTAAAGTAGTTTCATGAGCTAACTTAAGAGTGTTTAGTTCTTTAGTTAGACGCTCAATCTCCTTCTTATCATTGTCATTCGTTTTATCTTGATTAGCATGATTAATTGACATTTCATCATAGTATTCATCACTAGAGTTGTCAACAACTAAAATCATCACCTAGCAAGTCATCTTCATCACAATTGAAATCAACATACTCGGGGTGTGTTAACTTGGGGCCTTTGGCCATGAAGCATCTCCCAATTCCTTCATTTGGTGAATCAAATATGTCGTAGGAGTTGGTTGACACAAGTGCTAGACCGGCAACACCTTCATCTTGAGTATATTCGGAGTCGGAGTGATAACTTCTCTCAGAGTGGTGGTCAAAGTCAGAGCCGGATACCCATTCACCAACATGAGCTTGATGTATTCGTTTTGTGTAGCTCCTTGATGACTTGTCCTTCCTTTCCGAATCCTTGCTTCTTCGAGAGGTTCTTCGTTCATAGTGATCATCTCTACTCCTCTCTCTTGGAGGTGATTCTTCCCTTTTGCTTCTTCTTTTAGGTGAGTCTTCTCTTCTTTTGTAGGGAGCCGTACACTCACTGGAGTAGTGTATGGGTCTTCCATAATTGTAGCAGTTTTGCTCATGACTAGAAGATCTTTTGTCATTGTAGGACCTTGACTTGGAATTTCTTTCCTTGCTTCTACTCTTGTAGAATTTGTTGAAGTTCTTAACCATTAAGCTCAATTCTTCATTGAAGGCTTGTTTCTCATTTGATGATGTAGGAGCATCACATTAGGCTTTGTAAGCACCACTAGACTTGTTGTGAAGCTCTTCTTTGTCCTTGAGTGACATCTCATGAGCAACAATTCTTCCAATGACTTCAGTTGGCTTGAGATCTTTGTAATTTGGCATCATTTGGATCAATGTGCACACTGTATCATATTTTCCATCCAAGGCTCTCAAGATCTTCTTGATGATGAATTTGTCAGTCATCTCTTCACTTCCTAAGCCGACAATCTCATTTGTGATAAAAGCAAGCCTAGAGTACATTTCGGCGACACCTTCACCATCCTTCATTTTGAACTTGTCAAGTTGACTTTGAAGCACATCCAACTTGGATTCCTTGACGGAGTCGGTACCTTCGTGCATATAAATCAAAGTATCCCAAATTTCATTTGCATTCTCAAGACGGCTTATTTTGTTGAATTCTTCGGGGAACAATCCATTGAAGAGGATATCGCAAGCTTGAGCATTGTATTGCAACATCTTCAATTCTTTTGCGGTAGCTTCACGGTTTGGTTCTCTCCCATCAAAGAATTCACCTTGCAAGCCAATACACACAATAGCCCAAGGGCCGGGGTTATGTCCAAGAATATGCATTTTCATCTTATGTTTCCAACTAGCAAAATTTGTACCATCAAAGTAAGGACCTCTACGGTGGTAATTTCCCTCGCTAGACGCCATACTCTCCTAGGTTGTGAAACCAAGGCTATGATCACCAAGGCTATGGAAATCAAGGCAAATGGAGACCAAAGCTCTAATATCACTTGTAGGATCGAAAGTATGTCTAGAGGGGGGGGGGGTGATTAGACTACTTGACCAAATAAAAGCTTAACCTTTTCCCAATTTTAGTTCTTGGCAGATTTGAGCAACTTAGCACAAGTCAAGCAATCTCAAAACAATTCAAGCAAGCATGCAAAGAGTATATGAGCAGCAGAAAGTAAAGCATGCAACTTGCAAGAAAGTAAATGAGGAGAGTTTGGAGGGAGCAAACGTAATGTTGACACGGAGATTTGTGGTGTGGTTCCGATAGGTGGTGCTATCGTACATCCACGTTGATGGAGACTTAAACCCACGGAGGGTAACGGTTGTGCGAGTCCACGAAGGGCTCCACCCACGAAGGGTCCATGAAGAAGCAACCTTGTCTATCCCATCATGGCCATCGCCCACGGAGGACTTGCCTCACTAGGGTAGATCTTCACGAAGTAGGCAATCTCCTTGCCCTTACAAACTCCTTGGTCAATCTTGACGGAGGCTCCCAAGTGACATCTAAGCAATCTAGGAGACACCACTCTCCGGTGTGTTGTTGATGAACTTTGCTCTTGTGCTTCAAATGATAGTGTCCCCAACACTCAACTCTCTCTCACAGATTTGGCTATGGTGGAAAGATGATTTGAGTGGAAAGCAACTTGGGGAAGGCTAGAGATCAAGATTCATATGGTAGGATTAGAATATCTTGGCCTCAACACACGAGTAGGTGGTTCTCTCTCAGAAAATGAGTAGTGGAAGTGTAGGTTTGTTCTGATGGCTCTCTCCATGAATGAAGAGTGGGTGGAGGGGTATATATAGTCTCCACACAAAATCCAACCGTTACACACAGATTCCCAAACTCGGTGGGACCGAATCTGCAAACTTGGTCGGACCGATCCAGGTAAAAATGTGAACGTTAGGATTTTCGGTGGGACCGATATAGTCATCTCGGTGGGACCGATATGCTAGGGTTAGGGCATAACGTAATCTCGGTGTGACCGATCACATAAACTCGATGGGACCGATTTCAGCAATAGGTACACAGAGGGTTGGTCAGGCAAACTCGGTGGGACCGATTCGCTCACTTTGGTGGGACCGAAGTGTTACGAAAAGGAAACAGGGAGTTTGCAATGCAGACTCGGTGGGTCCGATTTGCTCATTTCGGTGAGACTGAAGTGTTACAAAAAGGAAACAGAGAGTTTGCAATCCCATCTCGGTGAGACCGAGATCCCTATCGGTGAGCCCGAAGTAACTAGGGTTTGTGGCAGTGGCTATGTTAAATGAAACTCGGTGGCGCCGGCTAGATCAAATCGGTGGGGCCGAATTTGACTTTAGGTTTAGGACATATGTGGATATGAGAAAGTGGTTGAGGGTTTTGGAGCATATCACTAAGCATTTTCAGCAAGTAAGCCATTAAGCAACACCTCATCCCCTTTTAATAGTATTGGCTTTCCTATGGACTAATGTGATCTTGGATCACTAAAATGAAAATGTAGAGTCTTGAGCTTGTTGCCAATATATGTCCTTAGCATTTTGAGGGGTCCACATCTCTAGTCCATGCCATGCCAATCATTGAACTTTTTTAAATGATTATCTTGAAATAGCAATAGTTCAATGAACAATATGTTGTTAATAATTACCAAAACCACCCAGGGATTAGTTGCACTTTCAGTATAGCATACTTGGGGTAGAAGTCGTTATGTTTTGTTTCTCATAGGTTTGTGCACAAGTGTCGTATCTTGCGTATTGAACAATCGTGCTAGCGTCTCTCTAGTGCAACAAGAGCATTTTCCGTGGTTTCCACATTTTGAGCTCGTTACTTGGTTGCACGACCCCATTTATCTATTTGTGCGTGTGTTTCCGTGTGCCACATATTCTTATTGGTCTACTTGTTTCACTTGTAAATTCGTGAATCTCTTTCAGCATTATTGAATCTTACTAACAATTGCATAAATTTTGTGCCACCATCCTCACCAAGCTACTCCATAGGCTTTACTTGTGTAGGTGTGAGAATCGACAAGATCTGGTACCAATTGTGCTATTTCCACAATACATTATTGAGTGATCATTGATCCATCTTCAACATCGGAGAAGGTACATTTGTTCTAGTTCTTTCCTTTCTTCCACTCAAGTCCTGATAACCCACAAGTATAGGGGATCAATTGTAGCTTTTTTGATAAATAAGAGTGTCTAATCCAACGAGGAGCTAAAGGTAGAATTTATATCGCCTTCAAGTTCTATCGACCACCGATACAACTCTATGCACACTTAATTTTGCTTTACCTAGGACAAGTATGAAAGTATTTTGTAGGTGTAAGGATAAGTTTGCAAGGATAAAGTACAAGTACTTAGAGGAAATAAAACAAGTAGTAATTTCCAAGATAATAATAGTTCGTTGGTTAGTAGAAAGATTTTATAACACAAGAGAAGGATTTGTCCCTAGGCGATCGATAACTATACTGGTTATCATTATTACAATTTTATGTGAGGAAGAGGCACGAGCTAACATACTTTCCGTACTTGGATTATATGCACTTATGATTGGAACTCTAGCAAGCATCCGCAACTACTAAAGATCATTAAGGTAAAACCCAAACATAGCATTAAGTAACAAGTCCTATTTACTCCCATACGCAACAACACCCTTACTCGGGTATGTGTTTTCGTCACTCACACCACCCACTATAAGTGAATCATGAACGTATTGCAACACCCTACAACGGTAATCCCTCATGCTTGCGCGACATAGAGGGCACCAAAGAATAGCACCACAATAAAACATACACCTCAAACCAATCACGATCATCAATCAACCTATAGGACAAAATGAATCTACTCAAACATCATAGGATGGCCATACATCATTGGATAATAATATATATGTAGCATTAAGCACCATGTTTGAGTAGAGATTACAGTAGGGAGAAGAGGTGTTGCACCGCTGCATAGAGGGGGAGAGAGTTGGTGTTGACAGCGGCGAAGTTGTTGGTGTAGACCGTCGTCACGATGATTGCCCCAGCGGTGTTCCAGCGCCACTGGGAGAGAGGGGGAGAGAGCCCCCTCCTCCTTCTTCTTGCTTGGCCTCCCCACTATATGCGAGGAGGGTTTCCCCTGTGGTCTATGGTCTCCATGGCCCCCGGAGGGCAGGAGCCCCTCCGAGATTGGAGATCTCTCTCTCTCTCTCTCTCTCTCTCTCTCTCTCTCTCTCTCTCTCTCTCTCTTTGTTCTCTTCTATTTCACGTTCCTGTTTCTGGCTGAAAACCGTTTCTTAAATACGCGGAGATCCGTAACTCCGATTGGGCTAAAAATTTTAACATGTTTTTTTTTCAAATATTATCTTTCTTGCGGCGAAAGAAGGACAACAACCGACTTACAAGGGCCCAACAAGCCCCCTAGGTGCGCCCAGGTGCCTTGTGCCCCCCTCGGACACCGTCTTACATTGATTCTTATTCCCAAAAATCACATATATTACAAAATAAATCTCCATAATTTTTTTTCGCGTTTGGACTTCATCTGATATGGATATTATGTGAAACAAAAAACATGCAACAAACAGGAACTGACACTGGATCAATATGTTAGTCCAAAAATATTATAAAATGTTGCCAAAAGTATATGAAAGTTGTAGAATATTGGCATGAAATGATCAAAAATTATAGATACGATGGAGACGTATCACATACTTGCTGGAGATGATGGATAGGACAAGTACTTCTACCAACCCATTCTTCATCGAGCAAGACGAGGTACCAAACAACTACATCACCAAGAATCAACTATTCAGCGCACAAAGAGCTTTGCATCAAGAGAATGAAGCATTGGGTGACTGCATCGATAAACTCGCCATCGACTTGCGACAATCTGATCAACAAACAAGGGACTACCTTGACGACAAGCTATCTTCACAAATGGAAGAAATATGTGCCTTGATGGTCAACCGTTTTTCTACAACTTCTTCCTCATCAAGATGATGCCATTCTAGCCAACACTCTCTGGACACCTCTTCGGATGCAAGTCTTCCCCGAGCTCATCCGTATCATTGCCAAGGCCATGAAGATCACCAAGCTCCACAAAACCCATTTCATGGCAATGGTTTACAAGACCGCCTTTGGGAACGTGAACGACATGTCGCCAAGCACATGATCCCATGGAACAAGAGCAAGCTCCTATACACCAAGTTCACCAAGCAAACCAAGATAGCGACGCCCTTCAACAAGAGCAACAATGCCGTGAGGAACAAGCCCTTGAAGCCCAACGTGATCTTTGTGAAGCAACCCAAGCCATCCGAGCATGCAACCACAAACAAGAAGAAGCCCTCCGAAGAGAGGAACAAGAAGAATCCACACACCTTGAGGAGTGCTAAAAGATAAGGAACCGTGCAAGAATTCCATGTCCTCAATGTCAAGCTAATCAAGAGGAGCACGACGAACAAGCGATTCAAGATCCCCCACCACGACAAGAGCATCATCACCATTGCCCAGCTCGTATTTAAGAGCAATGCTATGACAAGCTCAAGTTCAACATGCCAAACTTCTCCGGTAGAAACGATCCCGAGGACTACCTCTCATGGGCATTGAAAGTTGACAAGATCTTTCATCTGCACAACTATTACGAAGAAAAGAAGATTGCCATGGCTTCTCTTGAATTCCAAGACTATGTCCTCATTCGGTGGGAGCAAGTCACTGAGCGACGAGAAGCAAAAGGTGACCCACCCATCAATACATGGAATCAAATGAAGGATGTCATGCGAGCGCACTTTTTGCCTACATATTATAGTCGAGATCTCTTCAAAAAGTTGCGACTCCTCAAGCAAGGCACCAAGTCAGTCGAAGAGTATTACAAGGAGATGGAGATCGCCATGATCCGAGCCAATGTCACAGAAGATGAGGTGCAAACCATGGCATGATTCTTGAATGGACTCAACCATCCTATCAAGAAGATTGCAGATTTCCAACCGTATTCGAACCTCCTCAAGCTAGTGCACCAAGCTACCAAGGCGGAGTGACAAGTGAAAGATGATTACCAGTACGCCAAGTACTCTTCTAAGACCTACGGTTCATACAATCAAGCTTCAACGACTACGACGCCTTCTACCTCGACAAAAGCTTCACCAAGCAACGACGACAAGTCGAGTTACAAGAAAACTTCAACATCTTCAAGTTGTCCTCCTACTACAAGTGACTTCAAGCCGAGAGCTTCATCATCAACTACTCCAATGGATGAGACCATCAAGACGAGTTCCATTAAATGCTTCACATGTCAAGGCCGAGGCCACAAGACCTTTGAGTGCCCCACTCAGTGCACCATGATCGCCGCCGCTGACGACACCTATGACTCCATGAGCGAGGAAAATTGAAGCACTTGAGCAAGTGGCCATACAACGACGAGTGAATGAAGACGAAGATGAGCAAGTCTTTTGTGATAATGATTCGAGCCCCGCTCTTGTTATCTCCAAGCTCATGACACTTCAACAACAACAAGATGAAGACCAACGTTATGACATCTTCCACACCAAAATAGACATCAATGGACGTCCCGTGAAGGTCATCATCAATGGAGGAAGTTGACACAATTTGGCAAGCGAAGAGCTATGTTCCAAGCTACAATTGGTCAAGATGAAGCATCCTCGTTCCTACAAGGTCTAATGGCTTAGCGACTCCGGAACCATTCAAGTGGAGCACACCGTTCAAGTCTCCTTCAAGATTGGAGCATATGAAAACACATTGGAGTGTAATGTGGTTCCCATGTCCGTTTGCCACCTCCTACTTGGACGACCTTGGCAATTTGATCGCGGCATCATCCACAATGGGCGAACCAATCACTATAGCTTCTAGATGAAGGGAAAGGAGTACGTGCTACGACCCATGTTGCCTAGTCAAGTGATCGCCGACAAGCAAGCATCCACCCACCATGGAGATAATAGTGAGAGAGTGAACTACCATAAAGAGATTGAGTGCCACAAGCCTAAATTGAGTGCCTCCATGATGAACGACAAGAAAAAGTTAGTACTTTTAGCTACCAAAAGAGATATGAGAGATAATTATTATCCGGGGTCCGAGAAGGATATAAGCCTCCGACCCGATCCATTCAACATACCCGAGGAACCCCTCGATGATCCTCGACTGCAGGCTCTCTGCCGAAGGTTAATTAACACCACTAAAAGCATGAACAAAAGTCCTAGAAGCTTAGAGCCGAGCAAGATAGACTAAATGATAAATTGGCGAAGGTCCTCGGCGCCGAGCAAGAGCTTGAGGAAAGATTCACATGGAATAACCAGTACTACCCGTGAAGGAAGCTGCTCCCAGAGTTTGACGAGGAGGTTGTTGGCAACCCGCTATTAAAGGGCGACTGGGCCGGGAAGCCCGACCACCCTCCTCGGGGCCGAGATAGGCCAACAGGTGGATATCCCGACCCCCCTAAAAAGACCTCGCCATTATGGCAAGGATCCACTTCTGCCTTTGAAACCATATGATTTGCGAAAGAAATTGGCATCAAGACCAGCTACCCCGTCTCGGTCCCTCTATGGATCTAGGGAGCGCCCACCTGCTGGGCAGGCGGGATACCTAGCTTGGTTAGCCAAAGATGGCGATACACGTGATTATACATGTGATCGGACTGTAACGGCATCGGAGATTCGGCAAGCAACAACTCGGGTCCGATGAACTTCTGACCCCATGTGCTTTGTAGACGAGGTTATGCAGAACCAGTTTCCAGAAGGGTTTAAACCCATCAACATTGAACAATATTACGGAATCGCGGACCCTGCTATATGGATCAAGGATTTTCTCATGCACTTCCAGGTGGCCCTAGGTGATGACCTCCATGCCATCCAATACTTACCACTAAAGTTCAAAGGGTCGACATGACATTGGCTTAACAACTTGCCCGAGAAGTCCATCGGTAATTGGGAGGACCTCGAAGATGCCTTCCGAGCAAATTTCTGCCAAAACCGAAGGGGGGGAGCTCCGACAGACAAAGGTGGGAGGGTGGACGCTGGCACCGGGAGTGGTGGCCGGCGTTTATGAAGGGTGGCCGCCAGGGCCGGGGTGGCGGCCGGCGCTCAAAGGAGAGGACATGTCACGTGCTCAGAGCATTCTCAAAACGTGAGAATATTAACATTATAGGAATAGAATGTCATGTCTTTTTGTACCCTACGGGATTTGGAGAAGTATTTGGTGGGACCTCCTATTCAGCGCCTTCAGCGCCGCGCAACCTAATGGGCGCTTGCAGCGACGTCTGGATGGGCCGGCCCAGGACCGCCCACAGCGAAAAAAACCACGCAAAAAATTGCTGCCAACGAGACCCGAACTTGCGACATCGCGCTTACATTCAGCGCAGCTGACCACTCGACCAAGTACCTTGAACTGTTTATTTCCAGCGCGCAACTCTTAAGAGCAATACCCCGCCAAAAAAACTCTTAAGAACAACAAGTTAGACGCGCTATTTATTACATAACGTTTAGATGTTTCAATTATTTCAAAACATGTTCACATATTTCAACTGAAGTTCACGAACATACAAAAACAGTTCACGTATTCAAAAAAAAGTTCATGTGTTCAAAAGAAGTTCACGACTTCAAAAGAAGTTCATGTTATAAAAAAAGTTCAATATATTTTGAAAAAATTAGCAAACTCAAAATTAGTTTATGAGTTAAAAAACAGTTCATCAATTTAGAAAAAGTTCATCGAATATGAAAAAAGTTCATCAAATTTGGAAAAAGTTCATCAAATTGGAAACAAGTTCATCGGATTTGAAAAAAGGTCATCCAACTTGAAAAAAAATTTCATCAAGTTTGAAAAAAGTTCATCGAATTAGAAAAAAAGTTCACGATTTTCAGAAACAGTTCATCGATAAATGCAGAAACTTCAGGAATTTGAAGAAAAATTCATCAAATAAGGAAGAAAAGAAAAACAGAAAAAAAGGAAAAAGGAGAGGAACAAAGTAAATAATGAAAAGGATGTAAACTGCCATAGACGTCCTAAGTAGCCTAGTGGTTAGCGCATTATTCCAGCTAGAGGTCTGCAGGCGCCAGTTTGCAAAATACATACGAACTGGCGCCTGCAGCGCTAAATAGGAATCGCCGTAGCGTTTTAGAAAAGTCGAAGGGACACTGAGTTGGGCCGGCCCAGCGCGGAGGTCTGCAGGCGCCAGTTTGCAAAATACATACGAACTGGCGCCTGCAGCGCTAAATAGGAATCGCCGTATTTGGTAACACATGGAAAACAAAGGTATTCTAAAAAAGGTTGAGTGGATGAAAAGTTTCCATTTCCTACAAATCAAACGAGCATCATAAAAAAAAAACCTAAGGATTCAAATCCTTTAAAAATCCTAAATTCCTTCGTATCAAAGGAGCCTTTTTCAAGGACGTGTTGTATGCTCGCTCAGCAACGCAAAACCCGTTTCGCACACCGCCCACGCTGCCTGCCTGAGCCCACATTTTTTATTTTTTTGACGATAATACTACACACACGCGCAAAACAGACGGACTTTCACGGACCTTGCCGCCTGGCCTTCACTAATTGGTCCCCCTTGATTTTAAGTGGTGGGCCCGCCTCACTCTATCAAATCTAAGCCAATCATATCCTAACCACCCCGTAAAACCAAGTAAACCCTCCGTGTGTGTAGCATCTCTCTTTTTTTGAGGCACCCTATAAGACCACGGCACCTGGGAAGGGGCCCAAAGGCCAGGAAGCAGCAGAGAGAGAATTCAAATTTCTCGGTGACTCCCATTCCCCAACACCACCACCACCGCTACCCAATCCGTCGCTCTCCTCCATCACCTCCTCCTGCCCCCGCCGGCGATCACCGCCGCGCCCTCCTCGGCGGGGGGCCACTCCGGAAGCACGTGATGAAGCTTAAGATCAACAAGGCGTGCGACCTCGCCTCCATCTCCGTCCTCCCTCCCCGGTACAGTGCTCCCGCCCAGGCCGATCCGCGCCCAATTAATTAATTCCCCTCTCCTCCCCTCTCGCCGCCGGCTGCTCCCGCTCGTTCCGCCGCGTGCTTGGTTCGGCTTGTGATCGCGGTGTTTTGTTTTGGTGGTTCAGGAGGACCAGAGGGAGCAGCGGTGGCGGTGGTGGCGGGACGAGCGCGCCTGCTGCTGCTTCCGCGGCGCAGCAGCAGCGGTCTCAGTCGATGTCGCAGAAGTCCTTCTCGCAGGGCGTCGGCGCGTCCTTCTCACAGGGCATAGGCAGCGGAGGCGCGTCCTTCTCCCAGGGCAGCGGCGGCGGAGGCGCCGCGTTCTCTCAGGGCGGTGGAGGCGGAGGCGCGGCGTTCTCTCAGGGCGGAGGTGGCGGAGGCGCGGCGTTCTCTCAGAGCGGAGGTGGCGGAGGCACGGCGTTCTCTCAGGTCGGAGGTGGCGGAGGCGCGGCATTCTCTCAGGGCGGAGGTGGCGGAGGCGCGGTGTTCTCTCAGAGCGGAGGTGGCGGAGGCGCGGCGTTCTCTCAGAGCGGAGGTGGCGGAGGCGCGGTGTTCTCTCAGGGCAGAGGTGGCGGAGGCGCGGCTTTCTCTCAGGGCGGAGGTGGCGGAGGCGCGTCCTTCTCGCAGAGCGGTGGCAGCGCGTCCCTCTTGCACGCGCAGTCGCAGCTCTCGCAGGCCTCCCTCGACGAGAGCCTCCTCAGCCTCCTCTCGCAGGCCCCCGCGCGCGACCAGGTCTCGTATACATCATCCTTCCTTCTTCTCCAATTGTTGCTACTGTGTGGTGATCGATGATCCAGGCCGCGTTTGCTTCTACCGGATGGATCGGTGGGTTCAGTGATTTTGTTCGATCAGTGGGTAACTAGTATTAGTAGTTTTGGGATCTTGTTGGTTGCAGTAGCAAGTTTGCAACGAATTGATTGGCGTTGGTTATTGTAATTAATCGTTTCCACTGAATCCACTTGTGCTTGTTTGATAGGCAGAAGAAATAGTACAAATCTCTGCAGTTGCCATTTCATTGAGCAAATTCGTGAACTAAGTATTGCTTGATATCTCAATTTGGTGCACGCGAGCATTCTGTACAGCATTACTGAAAGTGTGAGTAGCATTCATGTACTGCTAGACTGTTTGAAATGGTGATTTTGGTTACTATGTTTTGTCGGAACTGACGCCCTTCTGGGCACAGTCAGTATGCAGTTCCATCACTATTTATTCATATTTGTCAATGCAGAGGGAATTCCCAAACCAACAGTCCTTATGCTACTAAATGTTTCAGTGAGAACAGCTACTCCCTCCGTTCACTTCTGTAAGACCGTTTAGACATTTAAGACAACACCCAAAACAGTTCAATTTCTGCTGTCTAAAACGTCTTATAAAAGTGAACAGAGGGAGTATGTTTTTTTGTTATATTTGCTAGTTACAGAAGGTGGATTCCTTAAAAAAAAACAAAGTTATATACGGTGCATACTGTTTATCTGCTGCCCAGTTGTGATCTTCATTCTCTTTCCATTGGTGAGCAGAGATTTGCCATGCAAGAGGACCCGTCGAAGCGGATGTCTTCGTATCCTGCCAGTTCAGCTTCTTCTTGTATGCGCGACGAATCTCAGCTGCAACTTGCAAATGTACCAACCAACCCTATCCACCGCTGGAGCCCCTCTCTTCCGGATAGCAGATGTAAACTCAAGCCCTTGCACCTCACAGAATTTACATTTTATTCATCTTTCTTTTGCGGGGAAATTACATTTCACTCATCGGCATAACAACAGTTCACATGCTCTTTAAGCACACTGATTTTGGTGTTCTGAATAGGTTCACAAAAATTCTCTCATTTGCTGGGCATGTAAGGTCAAATGGTGCATGCTATAAACAGATAGTGCCCCTGAAGCTGTTCTAAACCTAGACTCTAGGTTCTATTTTTAGCTGTCACACTGTCATGATATACTTGGAAGTATATTTAGACTAAAGTGCCCAATTGATGTTGTTTCGACAGGTCAGGTTAATGAGGATGTGGAGCGCAAATTTCAGCATCTGGCAAGTTCAGTACATAAGATGGGAATGATACTAGACTCGGTTCAAAATGATGTGATGCAGTTAAACAGAGCCATGAAGGAGGCCTCTATAGACTGTAAGTCACCCCTTAATTGGTACTTGAGATCAATAAGGGCGATAGTAGTTGCTGCTATTTTCTTCATGAGTTTTGCACTCTGATTCTGTTACTTCCCACAAATAGTACATCATCGACTAATGAGAGCATGTATTCATTTTGTTCAGCTGGTAGCATTCAGAAAAAGTTTGTGCTCCTAGAAGACTCTCTAAAGCAAATTGTAAGGATAGCTGCTGGTTCAGTCCTTATTTCCTTCTTCTTTTTGCTGAGGCAACAAAGTTCTGTTTAATTAATCCAAACATGCTACCACAGCTTAAGGGACAAGATGATCTCAAATCAGTCCTTGAGGGAACCATAAAAAGTATTCCTGACCAGCTGAGTGTTCTCAAGTCTTACACCGGCAAACTGGATGAGATATCCTCGATATTTTCAGTCTTGCCAAATCAAGTGCAAACAACATTCAGGCGGTGACATCTTTCAAGTTTTTACAAAGGAGATGGAGGAACTACTGCTAAGATGAACTACTAGTTTTGATACAACTCTGTTAGGTTCGGTTGTCTTTGGAAATTATTCTGATCACCAGCATGTGCATATAAGTAATTATCTTATCTTGATGATTTACCACTATGTAAAGCTCTCTCCAATGTCCATATATGTGAGTTTAGTTTCATATAAACATATAGGCTGGTTCATACCATTTTCTTCTGTATCTTTCTTTTTCCAGGAACCATCATTTCCGTCGTCTATTCATGATATCTAACACTAAAAATTCTCGTTGTGCACTAGGGCTTATTTTTCAGCATTTTACTCTAAAGTTAAAATATTGCTTTTGAGGAACATGCACAATCTTGTATATCATGTGGAATGCTCAACCGTCGTCACTGCACATACTAAAGCAAAGCAACTAATGTGGCTCTTCCTGATCTTTGCCTCTTTGGACAGGGGGTCGTTAGAGCTGTCAGATCTTTCGATAGTAGGCTGCCCGGTGTGATGCAAATGCTGGCAGTATGTGTACTTCTTACTCAACTATTTGAATTGACAAGCCTGTCAGTATTTTTCTCCTCATATTCTATTTTTCTTTTCATTGTTGAAGGACCAGAGCTGCACCACCAATGCAAAACCCCTGATGAACCAGACAGCAGCAGAAAATGGAAGCCCCCTGATGAACCAGGCACAAGTAGCAGACGGAAGCCCCCTGATGAACCAAGGACCGGTAGCAGACAGAAGGCCGCAGAAGAAACCAACGGCAGTAGCAAATGGAAGGCCCAAGAGGAAGAACCAAACAGCAGTAGCAAATGGAAGGCCCCAGAGGAAGAACCAAGCAGCTGGAGCAAATGGGAGGCCCCAGAGGAAGAAACCAACAGAAACAACAGCAAATGCAAGGCCCCAGAGGTACCTCACACGAGTGGCAAATGGAAGGCCCCAGGTGAAACAAACAGAAGCAGCAGATGGAAAGTCGCAGACGAACCAGAATCCCGAGGCAAATGGGAAAGCCCTGATACCAGTAACAAAAGCGTAATCTTCTTCTAACCTCAGCTTCTTACTACAGATTTAGGTTGTTAGATAACTACTATGCATTGCTGCTGTGGTGTGGAGCATCAGATGTGAAAATTGCCTTGATGAAATCGAAACGCAAAACTGAACCTATAAATCTTGAAATCCACAAGAGGGAAGCTACAAGATATTCTTATGCCTCTCCAGAAGGGGTATTAAACCTACTACCACTCTTATGTGCAGGAGGATCTTGTGATAAGATGCTTCTCTTTTTTTCTTTCATTACAAAGCTACTTAGTTCTGGCCTTTCAAATCTTGAGATGTCCAATATTCTAATGCCTGTACAGTAGAGCGTTATCTCTGTTTTGACAGCAAGATTAATTGGATTGGTGTCTTTCAGTTATAATGCTAATGAAAAGAATGCGTCCGCTTTCTGATTATGCATCTGCCTTTGCTTTAATCTTCCCTTATCCGTGTTTGATTTAAGATTCTACTGACTAATTAGGCTTGTTTATCTGTCGGTGCCAGCGTTCCTGTGCCCGTGGTTTATCACCGAACGGCGGTTGATCTGAAGCCAAGGGTGGAGCAGTGGATGGTACCGAAACCGGCTGGCCCAAGCTACAGCAGGCCAGCGCCACCTAAAGAGCAAGAGTTGGCCATTCAGAAGGTCAATACAGAGGCGCCAATCAACAAGGTAACTAATTTTCTAGCTGGGCTGAAACGAGTGTAAATGTTAGCAGAGATGAGATCACCTAACGCGGTGTTGCTACATAGCTAACGGCTCAAGACCAACATCACTGAATTATTTTTCCTGAAAGAAGAACATCAGTAATTTACTGAATCATTTGTCCTGAAAGAAGAACATCACTTGTCCTGAAAGAAGAACATGCCTGATTAACTAACTGACTGAATTTACTTGAGCACACTTGCTGCCGCTGCTTCGTAAATGCTCTGTGGTTTGTGCCTGTTAATTAAGCAAGTGAAAGGGTAGGTTAAACAAGTGTGCAGTTGTTGTTGGAAGGATGGTTACTGACTGTGCTGATGATCTTGCTTGGTTGGTTGTGGATGTGGAAAAGATGCAGGCGACGCTGGGCATTCTAATCGACTCGGACGACGACGACGGCGACTACGAGGGGGCTGACAGCGACTGGAGCGCCTCCTGCGTGATCCTGAAGCTGGAAGCAGGTAGAGGTAGCCGCGGAACTGAACTGAATTTCCTTTCTCCCTCTGCGTGCTGGTGCTGGTGCCTCTCATGCATGCATGCATGCTGATCCTGTGTGTGCGTGCATGGTGCAGGGTGTCCGGGTGATGAGGTGGTGGCGGAGGAGGCGACGAGCGAGGGGGAGGGGGAGGCGCTGGAGATCCTGCGGCGGGCGAGGAAGCGGCGGCGGAGGGAGGCCAACGCTAACGCCAACGCCATCGTGCTTGTCCAAGACCGCTGAACTGAGGCTCGTACAGCAACCCAACGGTAACGCGTGGCTCCTACAGTGGGTCGACACTCGGCATACAGGACATACTGGACACTACGGCAGAAAGTGTTTTAACAGAGGTGTGGCTAACGGGGCATACAGGACAGGTTACAGAGGCCGGGAGAGGTAAAAACTCACACACTATCTCACCGTGTGGTGATGTGATGTACAAACAGAGAGAAGTACAGTATTTTTCTTCGTTTTCCCTTTGCACAGACGAAATGGAGGCTCGTACTGCTAAGCAAGTTTAAGATTTTTCGGCGAAGGAGTTAACTGTAGAGATTTTCTCACTGAAAACTTGATCGAGAAAGAAGCTTTGTTATTGGATCAAAATACTCACGTCTCTTAAATCATGATCAGAGTCAAGGCTAGCTTTGTACTCATCTCATTATGCGATAGCAATGGAGAAGGATAACGCAAATCATATGCTTCACCTATATCGTAGTTGGGAGCTTAGTTCTCCATGTTCTTTGGTTGTTTGTGGTACAATCAGTGAGGAAACTCAAATACCATGCACGTTTCACGTTTGGTTGGTCAGAATTGCAATCTCCATGTATAGCTACAGAATGTCGGACTGAGCTTCAGTGAGAATGTCAGTGCGTTGGAAATTGGAACTCTAACAATATGTTAAGTTTCTAGGATGAACATATGCATGAATATGCATAGTACTTGGTTGTTACTACTCCCTCCGTCTCAAAATGTAAGACGTTTTTCCATACTACCAGAATGTAAAAAAACGTCTTACATTTTGGGACGGAGGGAGTAGTATTTATTTTCCACTATCGAAGCGATAACGGAACAAGCGGCCGAAGGCCCAAGTCCTAAAACCTTGTCCGGGGCCTACTGTTAGCAGATCTTCGAAACATGCAGAAAACAAACAAACTAGAGCAAAAGAAGATTACAAAACCGCACAGGGGGTCTGGCAACTTGCACAATCTGAAGTTATCATGCATCAATTCTGCGGAACCAAACATCGGGACCAGCGAACCAACCTATGGTTGGATGATTAGAAGGACTGTGGTATCCACAGCGCATCAAGGTCCAAGTCTTGGTGCTCCCATTTATTTCTGAATTTATTTCAGAACCGATGATGCACATTCAGTGGGAGGAGACATTCTCATCGTCGACGAGGTGCCTATGGTGACTACGTAAATTTCAAGATGATATGCCGGCTCAGTCTTTCGGAGGTGCCCATAAGGGTAGGATGTGCGTGTTTGCGTTCATAGGGATGAGTGTATGCGCGTGTATATCAATGCTTGAGTGACCTTTGTCGTGTCATCAGTCATCGCCAGGTCAATTTCCCATATATACAAGAATACTCCATCCGGTCTTTAGTATGCGCCTCCGGCGTCAGCTGAACCCTTGACGCTCTCACCTGTGCGACTTGCGGTAAACGTCTTAGCCTTCCTGGCCGACGTGTTACGTGTTAAATAGAAGGGTTGCGAGCCCAAATACGCGTACAGGTTGTTGAGAGAGATACATCTTGCAAAGGAAGAAAACTAGAGATAAGAGGAGATAAAGATACAAAAGACTTGGCTAACTAACTACTCCTCCGGCGGTGATCTTCCTTCCTATACACGCCTTGTATACACGGACGCAACCATATCATCATGTTTGACACCCCTCCCTTAATCACAACTTCATCAAGTTGAGATTATGTTTGAAGTCTTCAAAACTTCTTGTGGGTAGAGCTTTGGTGAAACCATCCGCAACTTGGTCTTGAGAGTGAATAAACCGAATCTCCAAAAGTTTATTTGCAACTCTTTCTCGAACAAAATGAAAATCTATCTCAATGTGTTTAGTTCTGGCATGAAAGACTGGATTTGCTGATAAATAGGTAGCACCTAGATTGTCACACCACAAACATGGAGCTTTAGTGCTTCTCATACCTAGTTCCTTTAGAATTGACTGCACCCATATGATCTCTGCTGTTGCATTTGCCAATGCTTTGTATTCTGCTTCTGTACTGGATCTTGAAACTATAGCTTGCTTCCTTGCACTCCAAGATATCAAATTAGGTCCAAAGAATACTGCAAAACCACCAGTTGAGCGTCTATCATCTAGACACCCAGCCCAATCTGAGTCAGAGAAGGCACTAATAAGTGTAGAGGATGACTTGCTGAAATTTAGGCCAATGCTCAATGTATTTTTCACATATCTTACTATACGTTTTGCAGCAGTCATGTGAACAGTGGTAGGTGCATGAAGAAACTGACATACTTCGTTAACAACAAAGGAAATGTCTGGTCTGGTCAGTGTTAAGTACTGAAGTGCACCTAACAGACTTCTGTATTTTGTACCATTTTCTGACTCAGGAGCTCTCCTTCAGTAAGAGACAATTTTTCTGTGCTAGACAAAGGAGTGGGTGCATGCTTACAGCTTTGCAAACCAACCTTTTTTACTAAGTCTGTTGCATACTTTTCTTGAGAGAGGTGAAGACCATACTTGTGTTGCTTGACCTCAATACCAAGAAAAATAATGTGGATCTCCTAGATCCTTGAGAGCAAATTCTGCACTCAAATCCTTCAATAGTGCTGTTATTGCTTCATCAGATGAACTTGTCACAAATATATCATCAACATATATGAGAACAAATATGGATATACTTGACTTGTTATAGATAAATAACGAGGTGTCAGACTTTGAAGGAACAAAACTAAGTGCTTGCATCTTTTTACTGAGGCGAGAATACCATGCTCTTGGGGCCTATTTCGGTCCATACAACACCTGTTCAAGCTTGGACACATGAAGTGGTGCACGTGCATTTACAAACCCAGGTGGTTGTTTCATGTAAACCTCTTCTTCCAGAACACCATGGAGGAACGCATTCTGAACGTCTAGCTGGCGTAGACTCCATGCCCTGTACACAGTAATGGACAAAACAAGACGAATAGTAGCAGCTTTCACAACTGGACTAAACGTGTCCTCATAGTCAAATACCATACCGTTGTTTAAAGCCCTTTGCAACGAGTCTAGATTTATAACGGTCAATGGTTCCGTTAGCTTTCCTTTTTATCCTAAAGACCCACTTACAGTCAATAAGATTTTTACCTCGTTGTGGAGGAACCAAATGCCATGTTCTGTTTTTCCTAAGTGCCATGATTTCATCATTCATTGCTTTTCTCCATCGTGCATCACCCAAAGCATCTTCAAGAGTATTGGGTTCTCCTGGTTCACCTGTTGAACACACCAGCCCATATTTTGTAATATGCTTATAATCAATAGGTTTAATTACCCCTTGTTGAAGTCGTGTTCGGCGTGGAGTAGCAACAGAGCCTCTGCAGAGTACTCCGGCACAGAGGATCCCGGGTCTGGATCGGGCTGATCCTGTCCTGATCCCGAGGAGGATCCGTCCAGGGCTCCAGAATCCGCAGCGCGAGCAGGCGATGTCGGGGTTGGATTTTTTGTGGCCGTGGACCGTGGTACAAGCGACGATTTGGCCGCGGAGGATCTAGGCCTGAGCGCATCATCATGGCCCAATGATTGTCGCCTGGACCCCGGGCTGACATGGCCTGCCCCCGCATCCATCGGACCGGCGGTGGCGTGCCGCTTGTAGACGCGCAGTTGGCTGTCTTGCTGGACCCGGCCCAGACCAGAACCAGCCTGCCACCTGTCGAGCATGGACTCGCGCGCGCGAGAGGAGTCAGTGCGGCCCGCCAGGCTCTGCCGCGTGGCTGACACGGACTCGCCTGCATGCCCGCCTGAGGCTGTTGCGTCCGTGTGCCCGCCTGCATCTGTTGGGACTGGCGCAGTGGATTCGCTGCCAGGCACGAATCTCGAGGAGGATCGACTGCGCGGCTACAACACCTGCGCCGATCCCGAGGAGGATCTGTCCCCTGGGCCAGGACACATGAAATAAGGACCTGTTGATCCGTTTTCTTCACCATTTTCTGCGATGTGTGCACCGCTGTTTTCTGCATCATCACAAGGCTCAAGGAGACTATTAGTAGGGTTAGTCAACATATGATCATCGCAATTTGTAATACCCCCTTGATCGTAGCCAGAAAGATGAGAGGGTAGGAACAAGATTTCCTTGCGGAGGAGTGCGCCGGCGTTAGGATGGAGATCCACAAAGGGGAACTTGGTCTCATCAAAAACAACATCGCGAGAGATGTAAACCCTACCAGTGGAGATGTCAAGGTACTTGACACCTTTGTGTTGGGCACTATAACCAAGGAAGGCACACTGTTTTCATCTAAACATGAGCTTGCGATTGTTGTAAGGCCGAAGATTTGGCCAACAAGCACAGCCAAAAACACGGAGAGAGGTGTAGTCTTGTTTTGTGTGGAGGAGACGTTCCATGGGTGTTTCATTGTTGATGACATGGCTAGGTAGCATGTTGATGATATGAACGGCTATAAGAAAAGCCTCATCCCAGAACTTGAGGGGCATGGAGGCTCCGGCTAGGAGGGCCAAGCCAACCTCTACAATGTGCATATGCTTGCGTTCGACCGACCTGTTTTGTTGGTGAGCGTGCGGGCATGATACATGGTGAGATATGCCTATGTTTTGGAGGAATTAAGTTTCTCGTATTCCCCTCCCCAATCGGATTGGACAGCAATAATCTTACTATCAAACTTTATTTCAACAAGTGCTTGAAAGTTGTGAAAAACTTGAAACACATCCGATCTTCTCTTGAGGAGATAGATCCATGAAAATTTGCTATAATCATCGATGCAACTCACATAATACGTGTGTCTACCAACAGAGGGGGCAGGCCCCCACACATCAGAAAAGATCAATTGCAAAGGTTTGGTGGAGACACTAGTAGATATGGGGTATGGTAATTGATGACTTTTAGCACACTGACATGAATCACAAATAGTTTCAATGTTTCGCTCACCAACAAACGGGAGCTTATTTTTCCTAAGTAGTTTTTCAACCAAAGAAAAAGAGGCATGTCCTAAACGATCGTGCCATCGTGTGGACGAAAGCTTGATAGCACCACAAGCTTCTTTATTGAATCTTCTAAACTCCGGAATCAACGGCTAGAGCCCTCGAACACATCTACCTCGATAGAGAACTTTCCTCGTGGCCTGATCCTTGATAAAAAAGAAATAACGATGAAACTCGAGAAAAACATGATTGTCAATGGCAATTCTATGAACGGAGAGAAGATTTTTATGAGCACTAGGAACATGCAAGATTCTTTTGAGATGAATTTTACGACTAGGGGTATTAAAAATTGAGTGGCCAATGTGACGTATGCCCATACCTTCACCACTGGCCGTGTGAATTTGATCCTTGCCACGATATTTCTCCTTCATGGTGACTTTCTCGAGAACATGCTCGCCAGTGCCACCCAAAGTTCGTGCGTCGTGGTGATCGTGCTCACCGTGACGAGCACCTCCTTGGAGATGTTCTGGAGCAGGTATCCGAGGACCTGCTGGTCCTCCCTCACCCAAAGTGGATGAAGGGGATTCGGCCCAGTGGTCTCCTTGCCGGCGGCGTCCTTGCTGGTGAGGACCTCGACCGGCTCAGTCGCCGTGCCGTCGACGTAGTGGAACACGCCGGTGCCCCGCAGCTGCGGCGTGATCTGGGTCCGTCACAAGACGTACTTGGTGCGGGAGAGCTTCCCCGGGACTCCACCGCTGAGCGGCGACTGGAAGGAGGCGGAGGAGGAATACATGGCTGCGCACTTGATGGAGATGGATTAGCTAGGGTTTTAGTGGAAGAAGAAGGCTCTATATACCATGTGCGACTTGCGGTAAACGTCTTAGCTTTCCTGGCCGATGTGTTGCGTGTTAAATAGAAGGGTTGCGAGCCCAAATACGCGTACAGGTTGTTGAGAGAGATACATCTTGCAAAGGAAGAAAACTAGAGATAAGAGGAGATAAAGATACAAAAGACTTGGCTAACTAACTACTCCTCCGGCGGTGATTTTCCTTCCTGTACACGCCTTGTATACACGGATGCAACCATATCATCATGTTTGACATCACCCCCACATTTAGTCGCTAGCATTGGATTTTATTTATTTCATTTCTTCTGTTGGATAATTTCCCAGGGATTAGAGCTAGGGATCAAGTAATTGAAAGTTGCACGCACCAAATATTACAACATTAAGGCTTTTTTTAACAAGATTGAGAGTTTCTATAAAGTACAGCAGCTTTCTTGTAAAGACATTATCTGATTTGCTGAGTTGCCTACTTTAGGGCCAAGTACACGAATGGTACCACTAATTCTGTTAGAGGAAAGTTTCAGGTCTTAATTTGAAGTAAATAAATGGTTAAATATTAGCACTAGTACATGTTTAGGACTAACAGAAGCATGTTTGCACATTAGCATTATCTAGCATGGGCTCAAAGCTATTTTCCATGGAAGACGCTACTTCCGTGGTAAGAGCAACTCTAGCAGACCCCGCAAAAACTTGACCCGCAAAACGCGTTTGCAGTTTCACAAAGATCGCGTTTGCAGGTCGAAAACTAGCGCAGCCGAACATATACTGTAAAATAAACTGTAAAACTGGAATAACGAGCTCCTTCCTCCAGTCCGGCCGTTGCCGCCCCTTCCTCTAGCCGGCTGGCCCAACCCCGTCGGCCGCGCCCCATCGCTCGTCGGCCGCGCCCCATCGGCCATTGGTCGCGCCCCGTCCCTGCCGGTCGCGCCCCATCACCACGCAGGTCGCGCCCAGCCTCGCCGGCCACGCCCCGTCGCCTCCGTCGTCCGCGCCCAGCCTTGCCGGCCACGCCCCGTCGCCTTCGTTGTCCGCGCCTTGATCTATTGCCAGGTGAGCCGTGCCCCTTTGCCTGCCGCGTCGGGAGGATTCCGGCGGCAAGGCTGAGGTCATGGGAGGCCATGACGATGTCGAGCTCATCCAATTCGAACTGGCGGTGATCGATTGCGGCGTCTAGCGGCCTTTTCTGATGTGCGGTGATGAATTCCGGCGAGTTTAGGGCGGATTCCGGCATACTCCGCGGCGGCGTGTTTGCTCTGACGAGCTTTAACCGGTATACGGGTGTTGGTGTCAAAACAAGAGGATCTCGGGTAGGGGGTCCCGAACTGTGCGTCTAAGGCTAATGGTAATAGGAGGCAGGGGACACGATGTTTTACCCAGGTTCGGGCCCTCTCGATGGAGGTAATACCCTACTTCCTGCTTGATTGATCTTGATGATATGAGTATTACAAGAGTAGATCTACCACGAGATCGTAGAGGCTAAACCCTAGGAGCTAGCCTATGATGATTATGATTGTTCTTGTCCTACGGACTAAACCCTCCGGTTTATATAGACACCGGAGGGGGCTAGGGTTTTACCGAGTCGGTTACAAAGAAGGAGATCTAACATCCGGATCGCCAAGCTTGTCTTCCACGCAAAGGAGAGTCCCATCCGGACATGGGACGAAGTCTTGAGTCTTGCATCTTCACGGTCCAACAGTCCGGCCAAAGTATATAGTCCGGCTGTCCGGATACCCCCTAATCCAGGACTCCCTCAGTAGCCCCTGAACCAGGCTTCAATGACGATGAGTCCGGCGCGTAGATTGTCTTCGACATTGCAACGCGGGTTCCATCTCCGAATACTCCAAAGTAGATTAAGGATCGTGTCCGGCTCTGTGAGATAATTTCCGCACACCACCGTAGAGAGCATAACACTTTAAAAATCTAATCTGCTGACAAAACTTTTTTTACGGTGTGCCCTTACATCGCGGCCTGGCTCGATACGAACCGGTTTTTCTCGGCCTGCCTCGACACGCGTTGCGAGGCGGTTTTATTGGCATGCCTTATTGAAGCAGAGATCGTGTTCCCCTTATTGCAGGATCCTCCATCAATACGGGCGCGGCAACCCCACGACGCCTGTTGGTATGACTCCGTGTTTTTAGGCAAGTCCCAAGCGGTTACGCTGAGGACGCTTGATATTCACCCCCTTTATAGAGGGGCCGAGGCCTACCCCTCTTTCCTACCACGCTTGCGCCTTTCCGCATCTCGAGTTCCAACACCCAAAGCCCAAGCTTAGGCACTTCAATCTTCAGTCATGTCCGGATCCAACCTTCAAGGCTGGTGGATGGCCTCCTCTGTCACAGATATCTGACCGTCGACATCAAGCACAGGCTTCCTGCTCCAGGGCAGGTCATCCCTACTCCCTAGCCCAACGAGAGTGTCGTATTTGTTTCTCACTTCCTCCGTGGCTTAGGTTTCACCCTCGATCCCTTCGTCAGAGGGCTCATGCTCTATTATGGACTAGATTTTCATGATCTAGCTCCGGACTCCATCCTTCACGTCTCGTCGTTTATCGTCGTGTGCGAAGCCTTCCTCCACATTACCCCGCACTTCAGATTATGGCTCAAGACCTTCAATGTAAAGCCGAAGGTGATTGAGAGGCGACACGCGGAGTGCGGAGGCGCTGCAATAAGCAGAAATGCCGATGCCCCATGACCAGAGGGCTTCTTCTCGGAGGTGTCCGATCTATGGCAGCGGAGGTGATTCTACGTCACGGCTCCCAGAGGCACAAAGTGGGTGGCTGCCCCTGACTTCCGCTAAGGCCCTCCGCCTCAACTGGCGTCATGGGACAACGTGGGACCGGATTGGGGGCCTGCTAATGATGTACCAACATTGCAGAGCCACATTCGGGAGCTTCTTGAGAGGGACATTAGTCATGTAGATAGCGTAATTCAGGTAATGCTAGTCCGACGGATCTTGCCGTGCAAACGTCGGCCTCTCCGGATGTGGGAGTTCAACCTAGAAGGTCCGCGGACTATTCAGCACTTCTTCGGCATGACACTCGAAGGGATGTGTGAGTTATTCTTCGGACCACAAGTAAAGTGTCCGGACACCACCGAGGATGTGGGCCTGAGCTGCAACCGCCCGGATACCCAAGTAAGTAACCCCGAAACCGAACACTTTGTTTATATTTATCATAACATTATTCTGAAAACCATCCGCGGCCAGGATTGGCTCAGCAAGGCGGAGAGAATCAGGTGTCTGGCATCGCTTCCCGAAGGCTCGCCCAGTCCTGCCAAAGCCAGGATGCTTGGTCGTGTGCTAAGTCAAGTGCCCTCGGGGAAAGACGAAGGGAAGAACAAAGAAGCAGAGCTTCACACGTTGCACATCCAAACCAGGGGAATTACTATCTCCATGAAGGAGGATAGTCGAGGAGGGGAATCTATGGTCTCCTCCCCCCGCGGGAAGAAGAGGGCCGCCTCCGAAGACTCGGAGACGGAGGCGCCTAGACCAGGGAAGAAAACTTCACCAGGGGGCCCTGCCCCGGAGGGCGTCCTCACCGCGCCATGCCCGCAAACGGGCCAGCCCTCAGCCGAGCTGTAAGTTAATCGTAAATACAAAGCCATTGCTTCCTCCTCTGAGAAAAATAACCAAGATGCATTCTTTGCAGTCTGGCTAGCAGCTCTTCTCGACAGAGTTCGTCTTCGAGGGATCTTCTTCCGGAGATGATGGAGAGTGAAACCCCACCTGCCTCTGCGCCTCATGGGGCGGCGACCCTGAGGTGTCGTCACGGAGGAGTCCAGACTTGCCGAGGCCGGAAGCTAATACTTCGGCCGCCTTGAGCCCGGAGCGTTTGGCTCCCACGGGGGGCAATAAGAAGGGTCCGACACAGTTCGGCGACCGGCCGGACACGCTGACGGGCCTTCTGGAGCAAGTTGTTCTCTCGGAGGATCACCATTCATTAATGAGCATGGTGCTTGAGAAGATTTCATCTGCCACAAGTGGGTTGAATGAAGCTTTTACGAGCCTGCTCAAAGCTTTGAGGTATATAATGAAATACGTAATTTTTTGGTTGTGGCGCATGCGCTAGGTGTGCTCCGTATAGATAGTAGCCCCTGAGACTCTGGTTGCCAGCCCTAGGCGGCAAACAGAGGATCACATTCTTAAATAATGATCGCACTGTATTCATGCGCAGGTGGCTAAGGGTCCGGCTTCCGACCGGACCGCTGAAGTCGCCGAACTAAGGCAACAGATTGAAGTTCTGGACGCCGGCATCACGCTTGTGAACGAGCGGCTTAACGAGTCACAGAGTATGTGCTCTATTTTCCTTGTTTTTATAGGAAATATTAAGAGGAGCATAATGTTAATGCGATACGCTTCGACTGCAGGCGGAGCTGCTGCCATGGAGGCCCTGAGGGCGGAGCTTGCCCTAGCCAAGGAACAAGCCCGGGCTAGCAATGCGGCTGCCCTAAAGGCGGCCGAAGATTTGAGAGCCGAACGGGCTGCTCATCACCGAAGCGAAGATAAAATAGCCAAGATGGTTGTGGAGCTGAAAAACGTCGCCGACTGGTATTAGCTCCTTGAAAAGGAGAATCAGGCGAAGTCGGCTGACCTGAAGAAGGCCCTTGATGCGGCCAAGGAGACGCGTTCCGAAATTAGGGACGCGCGGGAGGAGCTTCGACAGGCCGGAGAAATCGTGGCTGGAAGCCCCTTTTTGTTGCGGAAGAAGTTCTTAGATCCAAAGTACGCTCCTCTGGATCGGCGCTGGTGTTGGGGAACGTAGTATATTTCAAAAAATTTCCTACGCAGACGCGAGATCATGGTGATGGCATAGCAACGAGAGGTGAGAGTGTTCGTCCACGTACCCTCGTAGACCGTAAGCAGAAGTGTTAGCACAACGCGGTTGATGTAGTCGTACGTCTTCACGATTCGACCGATCCAAGCACCGAACGTACGGGGCCTCCGAGTTCAGCACACGTTTAGCTCGATGACGATCTCCGGCCTCCGATCCAGCGAAGCTCCGGAGATGAGTTCCATCAACACGATGGCGTGGTGACGATGATGATGTTCTACCGGCGCAGGGCTTCGCCTTAACTCTGCGACGATATGACCGAGGTGGAATATGGTGGAGGGGGGCACCACACACGGGTAAGGAACGATCCGTAGATCAACTTGTGTGTCTATGGGGTGCCCCCCGCCCCCATATATAAAGGAGCAAGGGGGGAGGCCGGCCGGCCCTTGGGGCGCGCCAAGGAGGGGGGAGTCCTCCTCCTAGTGGGAGTAGGACTCCCCTTTCCTAGTCCAACTAGGAAGGAGGAAGGGGAAGGAAAGAGGGGAGAGGAGAGGAAAGAGGGGCCGCCCCCCCCTAGTCAGTCGAACTCCCTTGGGAGGCGCGCCACCTCTGGGCTGCTGCCCTCTCTCTCGCCTCGAGGCCCACTAAGGCCCAATACTTCCCGGGGTTCCGTAACCCTCCGGCACTCGATTTTCTCCAAATCACCGGAACACTTCCGGTGTCCGAATATAGTCGTCCAATATATCAATCTTTATGTCTCGACCATTTTGAGACTCCTCGTCATGTCCGTGACCACATCCGGCACTCCGAACAAACTTCGGTACATCAAAACTTGTAAACTCATAATAAAAGTGTCATCGTAACGTTAAGCGTGCGGACCCTACGGGTTCGAGAACTATGTAGACATGACCTAGAACCATTCTCGGTCAATAACCAATAGCGGGACCTGGATGCCCATATTGGTTCCTACATATTCTACGAAGATCTTTATCGGTCAAACCGCATAACAACATACGTTGTTCCCTTTGTCATCGGTATGTTACTTGCCCGAGATTTGATCGTCGGTATCCAATACCTAGTTCAATCTCGGTATCGGTAAGTCTCTTTACTCGTTCTGTAATACATCATCTTATAACTAACTCATTAGTTACAATGCTTGCAAGGCTTAGGTGATGAGTATTACCGAGAGGGCCCAGAGATACCTCTCTGACAATCGGAGTGACAAAACCTAATCTTGAATTATGCCAACCCAACATGTACCTTCGGAGACACACAGAGAGCACCTTTATAATCACCCGATTCACGCTGTGACGTTTGGTAGCACACAAAGTGTTCTTCCGGTAAATGGGAGTTGCATAATCTCATAGTTGCAGGAACTTTGTATAAGTCATGAAGAAAGCAATAGCAGTATACTAAACGATCAAGTGCTAGGCTAATGGAATGGGTCATGTCAATCACATCATTCTCCTAATGATGTGATCCCATTAATCAAATGACAACACATGTCTATGGTTAGGAAACATAACCATCTTTGATTAATGAGCTAGTCAAGTAGAGGCATACTAGTGACTATATGTTTGTGTATGTATTCACACATGTATCATGCTTCCGGTTAATACAATTCTAGCATGAATAATAAACATTTATCATGATATGAGGAAATAAATAATAACTTTATTATTGCCTCTAGGGCATATTTCCTTCAGTCTCCCACTTGCACTAGAGTCAATAATCTAGATTACATAGTAATGATTCTAACACCCATGGAGTCTTGGTGCTGATCATGTTTTGCTCGTGAGAGAGGCTTAGTCAACGGTCTGCAACATTCAGATCTGTATGTATCTTGCAAATCTCTATGTCTCCCACTTGGACTTGGTCCCAATGGAATTGAAGCGTCTCTGATGTGCTTGGTCCTCTTGTGAAATCTGGATTCCTTTGCCAAGGCAATTGCACCAATTGTCACAAAAGATCTTCATTGGTCCCGATGCACTAGGTATAACACCTAGATCGAAATGAACTCCTTCATCCGCACTCCTTTATTTGCTGCTTTCAAGCAGCTATGTACTCCGCTTCACATGTAGATCCCGCCACGACACTTTGTTTAGAACTGCACCAACTTACAGCTCCACCGCTTAATAAAAACACGATCCGGTTTGCGATTTAGAATCGTCCGGATCGTTGTCAAAGCTTGCATCGACGTAACCATTTACGACTAGCTCTTTGTCACCTTCATATACGAGAAACATATCCTTAGTCCTTTTCGGTATTTCAGATGTTCTTGACCGCTGTCCAATGATCCACTCTGGATTACTTTGGTACCTTCTGCCAAGCTTATTGCTAAGCATACGTCGGTCTGGTACACAAGATTGCATACATGATAGAGCCTATGGCTAAAGCATAGGAACATTTTCATTTTCTCTCTATCTTCTGCTGTGGTCGGGCATTGAGTTTGACTCAACTTCACACCTTGTAGCACGTGCAAGAATCCTTTCTTTGCTCGATCGATTTTGAACTTTTCAAAATTTTGTCAAGGTATGTGCTTTGTGAAAGTCCTATTAAGCGTCTTGATCTATCTCTATAGATCTTGATGCCCAATATGTAAGCAGCTTCACCGAGGTCTTTCATTGAAAAACTTTTATTCAAGTATCCCTTTATGCTATCCAGAAATTCTATATCATTTCCAATTAATAATATGTCATCTACATATAAAATTAGAAATGCTCTGAGCTCCCACTCACTTTCTTGTAATATACAGCTTCTCCAAAAGTCTCAGATAAAACCATATGCTTTGATCACACTATCAAAGCGTTTATTCCAACTCCGAGATGCTTGCACCAGTCCATAAATGGAACGCTGGAGCTTGCACACTTTGTCAGCACCTTTTGGATCAACAAAACCTTCCGAGTGCATCATATACAACTCTTCTTCTAGAAATCCATTCAAGAATGCAGTCTTGACATCCATTTGCCAAATTTCATAATCATGAAATGCAACAATAGCTAACATGATTCGGACAGACTTAAGCATCGCTACGGGTGAGAAAGTCTCATCGTAGTCAACCCCTTGAACTTGTCGAAAACCTTTTGCAACAAGTCGAGCTTTATAGACAGTTACATTACCATCAGCGTCAGTCTTTTTCTTAAAGATCCATTTATTCTCAATGGCTTACCGATCATTGGGCAAGTCAATCAAAGTCCACACATTGTTTTCATACATGGATCCCATCTCAGATTTCATGGCTTCTAGCCATTTTGTGGAATCTGGGCTCATCATCGCTTCCTCATAGTTCGTAGGTTCATCATGGTCAATAACATGACTTCCGAATAGGATTACCGTACCACTCACTGTGCGGATCTTACTCTGTAGACCTCGACGTTCAAGAGAAACTTGATCTGAAGTTTCATGATCATTATCATTAGCTTCCTCACTAATTGGTGTAGTTGTCACAGAACCGGTTCTTGTGATGAACTACTTTCCAATAAGGGAGTAGATACTGATTATCTCATCAAGTTCTACTTTCCTCCCACTCACTTCTTTCGAGAGAAACTCCTTCTCTAGAAAGGATCCATTCTTAGCAACGAATGTCTTGCCTTCGGATCTGTGATAGAAGGTGTACCCAACAGTCTCTTTTGGGTATCCTATGAAGACACATTTCTCCAATTTGGGTTCGAGCTTATCTGGTTGAAGTTTCTTCACATAAGCATCGCAGCCCCACACTTTAAGAAACGACAACTTTGGTTTCTTGCCAAACCACAGTTCATAAGGCGTCGTCTCAACGGATTTTGATGGTGCCCTATTTAACGTGAATGCGGCCGTCTCTAAAGCATAACCCCAAAATGATAGTGGTAAATCAGTAAGAGACATCATAGATCGCACCATATCAAGTAAAGTACGATTACGACATTCGGACACACCATTTCGTTGTGGTGTTCCAGGTGGCGTGAGTTGCGAAACTATTCCACATTGTTTCAAGTGTAGACCAAACTCGTAACTCAAATATTCTCCTCCACGATCAGATCGTAGAAACTTTATTTTCTTGTTACGATGATTTTCCACTTCACTCTGAAATTCTTTGAACTTTTCAAATGTTTCAGACTTGTGTTTCATTAAGTAGATATACCCATATCTGCTCAAATCATCTGTGAAGGTGAGAAAATAACGATACCGCCATGAGCCTCAATATTCATTGGACCACAAACATCGATATATGATTTCCAACAAATCAGTTGCTCGCTCCATAGTTCCGGAGAACGGCGTTTTAGTCATCTTGCCCATAAGGCACGGTTCGCAAGTACCAAGTGATTCATAATCAAGTGATTCCAAAAGTCCATCAGTATGGAGTTTCTTCATGCGCTTTACACCGATATGACCCAAACGGCGATTACCACAAGTAAGTTGCACTATCGTTATCAACTTTGCATCTTTTGGTTTCAACACTATGAATATGTGTATCACTACTATCGAGATTTCATAAAAATAGACCACTCTTCAAGGGTGCATGACCATAAAAGATATTACTCATATAAATAGAACAACCATTATTCTCTGATTTAAATGAATAACCGTCTCGCATCAAACAAGATCCAGATATAATGTTCATGCTCAACGCTGGCACCAAATAACAATTATTTAGGTCTAATACTAACCCCGAAGGTAGATGTAGAGGTAGCGTGCCGACCGCGATCACATCGACTTTGGAACCGTTTCCCATGCGCATCGTCACCTCGTCCTTGGCCAGTGCTCGCTTATTCCGTAGTCCTGTTTGAGTTGCAAATATTAGCAATGTAACCAATATCAAATACCAGTGCTACTACAAGCTCTAGTTAGGTACACATCAATAACATGTATATGACATATACCTTTGTTTACTTTGCCATCCTTCTTATCCACCAAATACTTGGGGTAGTTCCGCTTCAAAGGATTTAGTCTGCTTGCGGTAGAAGCACTCGGTTCAGTGCTTAGGTCCAGACTTGGGTTTCTTCCCTTGAGCAGCAACTTGCTTGTTGTTCTTTTTGAAGTTCCCCTTCTTCTTCCCTTTGCCCTTTTTCTTGAAACTAGTGGTCTTGTTGACCGTCAACACTTGATGCTCCTTCTTGATTTCTACCTCCGCAGCTTTTAGCATTGCGAAGAGCTCGGGAATAGTCTTGTTCATCCCTTGCATATTGTAGTTCATCACAAAGCACTTGTAGCTTGGTGGCAGTGATTGGAGAATTCTGTCAATGACGCTATCATCCGAAAGATTAACTCCCAGTTGAATCAAGTGATTATTATACCCAGACATTTTGAGTATATGCTCACTGACAAAACTATTCTCCTCCATCTTGCAGCTGTAGAACTTATTGGAGACTTCATATCTCTCAATCCGGGCATTTGCTTGAAATATTAACTTCAACTCCTGGAACATCTCATATGCTCCATGACGTTCAAAACGTCGTTGAAGGCCCGGTTCTAAGCCGTAAAGCATGGCACACTGAACTATAGAGTAGTCATCGCTTTGCTCGCGAGACATTCTTAACGTCGTCGCCAGCATCAAGAAGAAGTTCGGCACCCAGCGGTGCTTCCAGGCGTAACTTTTCTCAGGCAGCAATGAGGATAATCCTCGAGTTCTGGACCCGATCCGTGTAATTGCTACCATCATCTTTCAACTTTGCTTTCTCAAGGAACGCATTAAAATTCAACGGAACAACAAAGACGAGCCATCTATCTACAAACAAACATAGACAAGCAAAATACTATCAGGTACTAAGTTCATGATAAATTTAAGTTCAATTAATCATATTACTTAAGAACTCCCACTTAGACAGACATCTCTCTAGTCATCTAAGTGATTACGTGATCCAAATCAACTAAACCATAACCGATCATCACGTGAGATGAAGTAGTTTTCAATGGTGAACATCACTATGTTGATCATATCTACTATATGATTCACGCTCGACCTTTCGGTCTTCGTGTTCCGAGGCCATATCTGCATATGCTAGGCTCGTCAAGTTTAACCTGAGTAGTATGTGTGTGCAAAACTGGCTTGCACCCGTTGTAGATGGACGTAGAGCTTATCACACCCGATAATCACGTGGTGTCTGGGCACGACGAACTTTGGCAACGGTGCATACTCAGGGAGAACACTTCTTGATAATTTTAGTGAGAGATCATCTTAAAATGCTACCGTCAATCAAAGCAAGATAAGATGCATAAAGGATAAACATCACATGCAATCAATATAAGTGATATGATATGGCCATCATCATCTTGTGCTTGTGATCTCCATCTCCGGCACCGTCGTGATCACCATCGCCACCGGCGCGACACCTTGATCTCCATCGTAGCATCGTTGTCGTTTCGCCATCTATTGCTTCTACGACTATCACTACCGCTTAGTGATAAAGTAAAGCAATTACTGTATGTTGCATTTCATACAATAAAGCGACAACCATATGGCTCCTGCCAGTTGCCGATAACTTCGGTTACAAAACATGACCATCTCATACAATAAAATATAGTATCACGTCTTGGCCATATCACATCACAACATGCCCTGCAAAAACAAGTTAGATGTCCTCTACTTTGTTGTTGCAAGTTTTACGTGGCTGCTACGGGCTGAGCAAGAACCGTTCTTACCTACGCATCAAAACCACAACGATAGTTCGTCAAGTTGGTGCTGTTTTAACCTTCGCAAGGACCGGGCGTAGCCATACTCGATTCAGCTAAAGTGAGAGAGACAGACACCCGCCAGCCACCTTTAAGCACGAGTGCTCGTAACGGTGAAACCAGTCTCGCGTAAGCGTCTGGCGTAATGTCGGTCCGGCCGCTTCATCTCACAATACCGCCAACCAAAGTATGACATGCTTTGGTAAGCGGATGACTTGTATCGCCCACAACTCACTTGTGTTCTACTCGTGCATATAACATCAACGCATAAAACCTGGCTCTGATGCCACTGTTGGGGATCGTAGTAATTTCAAAAAATTTCCTACGCACACGTGAGATCATGGTGATGGCATAGCAACGAGAGGGGAGAGTGTTCATCCACGTACCCTCGTAGACCGTAAGCAAAGCGTTAGCACAACGTGGTTGATGTAGTCATCGCCTTCACTATCCGACCGATCCAAGCACCGAACGTACGGGGCCTCCGAGTTCAGCACACGTTCAGCTCGATGACGATCTCCGGCCTCCGATCCAGCGAAGCTCCAGAGATGAGTTCCGTCAGCACGACGGCGTGGTGACGATGATGATGTTCTACCGGCGCAGGGCTTCGCCTAAACTCCGTGACGATATGACCGAGGTGGAATATGGTGGAGGGGGGCACCGCACACGGCTAAGGAACGATCCGTAGATCAACTTGTGTGTCTACGGGTTCGAGAACTATGTAGACATGACCTAGAACCATTCTCGGTCAATAACAAATAGCGGGACCTGGATGCCCATATTGGTTCCTACATATTCTACGAAGATCTTTATCGGTCAAACCACATAACAACATACGTTGTTCCCTTTGTCATCGGTATGTTACTTGCCCGAGATTTGATCGTCGGTATCCAATACCTAGTTCAATCTCGGTATCGGTAAGTCTCTTTACTCGTTCTGTAATACATCATCTTATAACTAACTCATTAGTTACAATGCTTGCAAGGCTTAGGTGATGAGTATTACCGAGAGGGCCCAGAGATACCTCTCTAACAATCGGAGTGACAAAACCTAATCTTGAATTATGCCAACCCAACATGTACCTTCAGAGACACCTGTAGAGCACCTTTATAATCACCCAGTTACGTTGTGACGTTTGGTAGCACACAAAGTGTTCTTCCGGTAAACGGGAGTTGCATAATCTCATAGTTGCAGGAACTTTGTATAAGTCATGAAGAAAGCAATAGTAGTATACTAAACGATCAAGTGCTAGGCTAACGGAATGGGTCATGTCAATCACATCATTCTCCTAATGATGTGATCCCATTAATCAAATGACAACACATGTCTATGGTTAGGAAACATAACCATCTTTGATTAATGAGCTAGTCAAGTAGAGGCATACTAGTGACTATATGTTTGTCTATGTATTCACACATGTATCATGTTTCCGGTTAATACAATTCTAGCATGAATAATAAACATTTATCATGATATGAGGAAATAAATAATAACTTTATTATTGCCTCTAGGGCATATTTCCTTCAGCTGGAGCGCTGCAGACGCGTATGTGGAGCTGGCAAAAAGTACGGCTGATGCGACCAAGTTTTTCGAGGATCAAAAATATAGTGAAGTAGAAAGGCTGTTTTGGTCGCAATTCAGTGCTCCAACGTGCCTGTTGCCATTGAGCGAAAGGATGGCCGCTGTGGCCGAGCTCCATAGGTTGTCCGGTCTCGCAATGAGGTCTGTAATAGACCATCTATGGCCGAAGGGGCCGAAACCGGATAGTTATTTTGGTTTAGTGCAACAATTCCTTGGCGCTGTATCACAAATCGATGCCATGAAGAGGTCGGCGTGCATGGAGGGTGCGCGGATGGCTCTTGCCCGTGTTAAAACATATTGGACAGATATGGAGGCCACCATCATTGCAACCCAGAATCCGGCGGGGAGCCATGATCCGGCCGAGCATTACTTGGAGCAGGTAACAGAAGGTGCTCCTTTAATAGAGGCTCAGTGCTCGAAGAATGTCATGTTCGAGTGACAAATCGTTTCATTGTAAAAACAATTGTATTTTAATTAGAGAGGCTATGTTTATAATTTCGCCCGAAAGTGTTATTGTGCCTCCTGTGTGGCCGTTTGATGTGTATATAACCTGAAAGTTAGGAGTCGTTGGCTTCAGCCCCCACGCATACAATGAAGGAAATATGCCCTAGAGGCAATTATAAAGTTATTATTTATTTCCTTATATCATGATAAATCTTTATTATTCATGCTAGAATTGTATTAACCGGAAACATGATACATGTGTGAATCAAGGGAATACATAGACAAACATAATGTCACTAGTATGCCTCTACTTGACTAGCTCATTAATCAAAGATGGTTATGTTTCCTAACCATAGACATGAGTTGTCATTTGATTAATGGGATCACATCATTAGGAGAATGATGTGATTGACTTGACCCATTCCGTTAGCTTAGCAGTTGATCGTTTAGTATGTTGTTATTGCTTTCTTCATGACTTATACATGTTCCTACAACTATGAGATTATGCAACTCCCGTTTACCGGAAGAACACTTTGTGTGCTACCAAACGTCACAACGTAACTGGGTGATTATAAAGGAGCTCTACAGGTGTCTCCAAAGGTACAAGTTGAGTTGGCATATTTCGAGATTAGGTTTTGTCACTCCAATTGTCGGAGAGGTATCTCTGGGCCCTCTCGGTAATGCACATCACTATAAGCCTTGCAAGCAATGTAGCTAATGAGTTAGTTACGGAATGATGCATTACATAACGAGTAAAGAGACTTGCCGGTAACGAGATTGAACTAGGTATTGGGATACCGACGATCGAATCTCGGGCAAGTAACATACCGATGACAAAGGGAACAACGTATGTTGTTATGCGGTTTGACCGATAAAGATCTTCGTAGAATATGTAGGAGTCAATATGAGCATCCAGGTTCCACTATTGGTTATTGACCAGAAACGTGTTTCGGTCATGTCTACATAGTTCTCGAACTCGTAGGGTTCGCACGCTTAAGGTTTTGATGCTAGTTTTATTATGAGTTTTGATGTACCGAAGGAGTTCGGAGTCCCGGATGAGATTGGGGACATGACGAGGAGTCTCGAAATGGTCGATACGTAAAGATCGATATATTGGACGACTATATTCGGACATCGGAAAGGTTCCGAGTGGTTCGGGTATTTTTCGGAGTACCGGGGAGTTATGGGAATACGGGAGAAGAAGTATATGGGCCTTATTGGGCTTTAGGGGAGAGAGAGAGGCAGGCCGCGCGCCCCCCAATGACTAGTCCGAATTGGACTAGGGGGAGGGGCGGCGTGTAACGCCCTCGATGCGGCTATATCTCCCACGTGTCGAAGCACGACTTAGAGGCATAACCGCATTGAAAGCAATGTCGCAAGTGAGGTAATCTTCACACAACCCATGTAATACATAGGGGAAAGAGATACATAGTTGGCTTACAATCGCCACTTCACATAAATACATGAATAAAGCATTACATCATCCAGATACAATCAAGGTCCGACTACGGAACCAAATTAAAAGAAGAACCCCAAATGCGACAAAGGTCCCCGATCGACCCCAACTGGGCTCCACTACTGATCAACTAGAACGAAAGAAACACAAAGGGCAAGATCTTCATCAAGCTCCTCCTTGAGCTTGGTTGCGCCACCGCCGGTAACATAGGCACCGCAAACTAGTTTTGAAGTATCCGTGAGCCACGAGGACTCAACAATCCCATTACCATGGGTATCAAGACTAGCAAAGCTTAATCGGAAAAGGAAGGGGTAAGGTGGTGAGGTTGCAGCAGCGACTAAGCAAGTATGGTGGCTAACATACGCAAAGAAGAGCGAGAAGAGAACAAGCGGAACGGTCGTCAACTAGTAATGATCAAGAGGTGATCCCGAACACCTACTTACGCCAAACATAACACGTAAACCGTGTTCACTTCCGAACTCCGCCGAGAAGAGACCATCACGGCTACACACGCGTTGATGCATTTTAATTCGGATCTGGCGTCAAGTTGTCTACAACCGACATTAACAAATTCCAATCTACCACATAACCGCGGCACGGCTCTCGAAAGTTTATACCCTGCAGGGTGTCCCAACTTGGCCCATGACAAGCTCTCGCGATCATCGAAGGAATAGACCTTCACCCAGAAGACCCGATCGGTCTCGGAATCCCAGACATCAAGACATTTCGACAATGGTAAAACAAGACCAGCAAAGCCGCCCGATGCGCCGACAATCCCGATAGGAGCTGCGCATATCTCGTTCTCGTGGCACACCGGATGAGCAAGACGTCGGGTTGGCATAGACCCGTTGCCAGGGGCGCCGGACATCGCTCGGTTTGGACCAGCACTTAGACAAGCACTGGCCCGGGGGGGCTAAAATAAAGATGACCCCCGAGAGAGCGACTCCCAAGGGAAAAGGTAGGTGGTGGTGACGCAAATGGTAAAATTCAATGTTGGGCCTTGCTGGACAAGTTTTATTCAAAGCGAACTGTCAGGGGGGTCCCATAAATCACCCGACCGCGTAAGGAACGCAAAATCCGGGAACATATCACCGGTATGACGGAAATTAGGGCGGCAAGAGTGGAACAAAACACCAGGCATAAGGCCGAGCCTTCCACCCTTTACCAAGTATATAGATGCATTAATAATATAAGAGATATTGTGATATCCCAACCAAAATCCTGTCCACCATGGAGAAATCTTCAACTTCACCTGCAACTAGCAACGCTATAAGAGGGCTGAGCAAAGCGGTAACATAGCCAAACAACGGTTTGCATGGGAAAGGTGTCAAAGGTTAGGTTCATGGCAATATGGGATGGCTTGATAAACAGGTAATAGGTAGCGCAGCATAGCGATAGAACGGAGCAACTAGCATAGCAGTGATAGTAGTGAGATCCAAGGTAGCGGTCATCTTGCCTGAAATCCCGCAAGGAAGAAGAACGAGTCCATGAAGAAGACGAACGGATGAAGCCGAACCAATCATAGACGAACGAATCCTCACGATCGCAACGAAACAGGAACTAACAAGAGGAAGCACACAACATAGGTAAACACACCACACATGAACAAGGCATGATGCACAACAAGCATGATGCATGACCAAGCTACATGAAGCTACTCATGGCAAGAGATGATGCAAACAAGAACAACACATCAAGGCAAGTTTAAATGAGGCCGGGAACAACATATAACAATTCCGGTAAGTCCTCATATGCATATTTCGAAATTGGTCCAGAACTGAATAAACATTGTGTTCAAGTTGTTAAACAGCAAGTTAAGATGCACCACGATGAACTACACGAAATTCTAGTCAAGTTACATATAAAGTTCATTAGATTCGGAGCTACGGTCTAGAAGATATGAGCAAAACAAGTCAAACATGGCATTGATGCAAAATGCACCCAAACATCAAGCAAACACACGAAAACAAGGATGCAACATGATAATATGAAGCTACATGCAAAATCAAGCAAGTTTCATATAGAGCACACTCAAAACGGAGCAACGGTGCAACACCCACACACTATACAAGTCATAGCAACAATCATCCATAACAAAGAATTAGGCATATTGCAAGCATCAAAACAACATGCTACAGCACCCCAACATAATAACAAAAGGCATGGGTATGAAGTACAGGTAAAGCATAACAAAACATGAACACTGAGCTATTTCCAGAAACAACTAGAACATGCTCAAAAGGACATGGAGATATTGCAAATAATAACAGCTTAGACTTTAGCGTAAATAACATCAGTTGCAATGTTTAGAGCTATCAAACAACATGTTACAGGAACATATCATGGCAAACAAAGGCATGGCATGAATCTACTAATTGCATATATCAAAAGACCCTTACTGACCATGAGCCAAAAAGGATCAGAAAATATGATGGCACCCATGTAAACATGGCAAGTTATATTACAGATTTATACATGGCAGGAACAACAATAAGTAGGCATGTTCGTGAGCTCGAACCACTCACTACAGAGCAATACATGGCATGGCAAGGCAACCAACAGTAAGAAGGCATGTTTATGAAGCTAAGCATGGCAATAACAAGTTCATAGCATACACGGATCAACTACAACGACCTCGTGAAAATTGAATCTCATGCAAACAATCTGTCAGGAAACATTTTCAAGCAAAAGTAGAGCACAAAAGTGACATGCTAAACTACTCCATAAATGCCAAAAAATGCATGGATGGATAGAGAACATCCATATGTTCAAAACACCCTTACTGATCATGCTCAAAAAGGGCATAGATATCTCTGTAGCAATATGAACATATGGCATAAAAATAACAGCAGGACATGTCTTAGTGAAAACACTAAGTTCCTGAAATCAGCAGCATCATCATCTGTAGTTTGCATGCTTGTTCTAGTCACCACATAGATCACAAAAATACATGGCATACACCCCTGGAAAGATGGCATGGCATAGTTCAACATTCATGTAGACATCAACCTCATAGGATGCACACATCAATCATGGCAAAAATGATAAATGAGCAAGTTATAACAGCTTCAGCAGATTAACATCAACATGCACTCTTCCAACAGCATTTCGGGCATCAAGATAAGCTCAAATGAAAATGATGCAATGGAATGTAATGAAGTACTCGTCGAGGCGAACAATTTGACATATTATACGCACGGAACGGAGCTACGGGTGCGAAGATGTGATGCGATGAATATGGCATGTTTTTATCAGAAATCTGGGACTTAGGCAATCGGGACAACCTCGGGTGGTGGCACGCGGATCGAGGCGGCGGCGCGAGCTCGCGGGAGCTTCGCCGGAGAAGTGGATGGAGGGGTCGGAGGAGGCGCGGGGAGGCCGGAGGGAGCCAGAGGAGGCGCGGGGAGGCCGGAGGGAGCCGGGCCGGCCGGATCCGGACGGCGGCTCGACGGATCCATGGCGGCGGCGCAAGACTCAGCGTGGTCAAGCGGCAGGCGAGAGGGTCGGCGGAGGGCGCGCGCGCGGCGGCAGAGACCATGAGGGCGCGGGCGGGAGACGCCGGCGCGGGTGGTGGCGGCACGCCGCCGGCGCGGGGACGGCGAGCGCCGGCAGAGGCGGCGGGCGCGGCGGTCCGGCAAGCAATGGCATGGCGGCGGCGCGAGGCGCGGCGCTGGCCGGGACGGCCTCATGGCCGGGCGGGCGGTGGGGCGCCCCACGCCACGCCGCCAGGCGGTAGGCTGAGGCGGCGGGTTGGCGACGTGGCGCCACGGGATTCGCCGGGGCGACGTGGTCGGCGGACGTGTCCGGCGCGGGCGGACATGTCCGGCGGCGCGGGGACGAATTTTTAGGGTTTGATCTGTGGGAATTCGGGGGAGGGTCTATATATAGAGGTAGAGGGAGCTAGGAGTGTCCAAATGAGGAGCGGTTTTCGGCCACGCGATCGTGATCGAACGACCGAGAGCATGGAGGGGAGTTTGGTGGGCTTTGGGCCACTTTGGAAGGGTGTTGGGCTGCAACAAAGAGGCCTTTGCGGTTACCGGTTAACTGCTGAGTACCAAACGATCTCCAAATGGCACGAACTTGACAGCGGTTCATCGCTGCTATACCAAGGCCGCTTGGCAAACCTCGGGCCATTCCGAGAAAGTTTAACACCCGCACAAGAGAAGAGGCAAAAAGGGGACGCCGGATGACATAGGAGTGCCGGATTGCAAAACGGACAACGGGGAAAATGCTCGGATGCATGAGACGAACATGTATGCAAAATGAAATGCACATGATGACATGATATGAAATGCAGATGATGACATGGCAAAGTGTAACACGCAAGCAGATGACATGGCAACGACGGCGAATAACTAGCGGACACCTGGCGCATCGGATCCGGGGCGTTACAACACTCCACCACTACGAGAGGATCTCGTCCCGAGATCTAGGATGGCACCGGAGGGAAACGGAAGAGAAAGAGAAGAGGTAAAACTAAGTTGCTTCTTTGACGAACGAGTGAAACCACGAACCTTGAGAGGTTGAGCAATTTAAAAGAAAGAGTAACAACAGAGATGAACGAGATTGCAAACAATCCGTTAGAAAAGATGAACAAGTAGTATTACGAGAACTTGAAGGTTGAAAGACATGGAAATAAGAGCTTCACGAACGAAAAGAATATGACCACATCGGTATAGTGAGATAGCCAAGGAACAAGAATGGCTGAATTTGGACAGCTCTCCGGTAGAAAAGAGAAGAAAAACTTGATGAGATGAAAAGATATTGAAGAGATGATACAACACTCCGGTTAAATGGATAAGCAAGAAAAGAACATGATCCTCACAAAATGAGGTGATGGGTGAAGAGCACAACATCACAATGCCTCCGTAACGAAAGAATAGAAGTTAGACCGTTGAGATAAAGGGACGGAGAAGAAAATGACTACTTCTGCCACAAATGATCTTGGAAAGCACCCTTCCAAGAAGGTTAGAATGGAGTTGTTGGAAAACCAACAACGAAAATAATAAGCTTGTAGTGGGCTTATGGAAAACATCTCAAAACTATGAGGTGACAACTGGCCACTAACGGAAACCATTGATTTGATTGTGAGCACCAAAGAGATGAAAAACTGCTTTCACCGAGAGGATAGGAGAAAACTTGGATCATTGATAAACACCATAATAGCAACATTCCTTAGGGAAGGCTTTAGGTCTGACACAAGATAACTCCAACGAAGAAGTTGATTGGTGGATTTAAAATACCTCATTCTTGACAACATATGAATCATGAAACATGAAGGAAATTGTCAAGAGTGACATAACACCACCTCAAAAGATAAGGTAGAAGAATTGCACTTCGAAATGCAAGAAGAAGAAAACTAGAACTCCTCAAAACAAAACATGTGTTGAGCACCATGTTTATTTTTTGAGTATAGCTTGGCGGATCATAACTTCAAGAGAAATCTTGAAGAACAATTGAACAATGAAAGAATCCTTGACGAACCACCATGTAGAGCCTCCATGAAGAACTTCGGTAATAAAAGGATGATAAAAAGAAAGGGAAGTTGAAAACACAAGGTGAAACCTTGCAATGATTTAGCTGGATCTCCGTGATAATTAGAGCTTGGAACTGAAAAAGAGAAGATGAAACAAATGAAACCGAGAATTTTAAGGGCCTCCGGAATAAAGAATTAATAGATGAACAAGAATAAGAATTATGTTATGCTTATCCTTCACCAATTAAATTGATGAGAATCAACGGATTTGGCATACTACTTATTCTCGTAGAAAGGATTAAAAGAGATGTATCAAAACTTGAGAAGGTCTTCAACGAACCACCGGTAGGATTGGAACAACAAATGAATTGATATGATGAACAAGGAAGAGAGATCTTGAAAGAACCACCGTAAGGATTGAAAATGATCGAAGTAGGGGTGCATCACCGGTAAGAATTAGCAAATGAACGAAGGTGCTTGAGACAAACTAGATACATGAGAACAAAGAGATCAAGAACTGATTAGAGGATATTTGAATGATGCATCGGTAAGATTTGGAGAATGATAATTGACAGCTGAGAATGAATAAACCTGAATTGATGGACTCCGGATGACAAACTGAGAAGACTCTTGAATATCTCCTGATGGGTGAAAAAGATTCTCACAATCGAAAACAATTATGAGAGGATGGCAACAAGCTAGCACCATGAATCTTGAAGAGAAAAGAGCAAGATTAAAGAGAAACTCTTCTTCGGTCTTCAAATGTTGAGAATGATGATGATAACCACCATGAATTGTTGAGGCACTTCGGATCAAAGAAGAATGGAAATGATGAAGCAACGATCAAAATATTTTGAAAACGATCTTGGAGAAGGGATATGACTGATGAAATTCATTCTTACGTCACACTTGAAAAGAATTTGAGAATGGCTCCGGAATAATTAGAAGAGTCAGGTAAGATCCTGGGAAAAGACCTGTGGGTTAGGGCCCACTCAAAAGAACACCGTTGAAAAGATTTAAAAGAGATGTTGCACCGGTTGAATTAAATGGCTTGAATGAGATAACAACCTCGAAATATCTTGAACGGACTGAGAATGGAAACACAAGTCTTGTGAGATATCTTCAGCACTCTAGAACAAATGAATAACGAGAAGTGAAAGATTAAGAGGTGCACCGGTATTAAAAAGCATTTGAAACAAGGAAAGGGATATGATGAATATCAAAAGCTTGATATGGATCCACCGGATAAGAAACAACAATGAAGGATGATGAACTTGAAGCTGTTGAGCATCTTCATGGGAAATCACCGGATAAAAACATTGATTGAAAAGAATGAAGAAACTTCACATGAATAAATGGATACTTGATTAAGAAATCTGAGTCCTTGAAGAAAAAGGGTGGGAGGGCGGGAAAACAAAGGCAACTTGGGACGGATGGAACAAACACCATTGAGAACACTTAGAATTGATCTTGCAGATGGGGAGAATGATCGGATCCACTTGAAGAGAAGCACACCGGTAGGAAAAGAATTGACATGACAAAATCAATGATCAAAAGGATTAGTATTCACATAGCAATATGAGAACACCGTTTAGGAAAGGTATGGATTCAACATTTGACATTGAAGCAACTCGAATACCACAAATAAAACAAAACAAAGGATTTGGCTTGCAGAATAAGCCGGAACAAACACATATGATAGAGATTTACCCAATCCCGTATCATGCATCTGTCGGAAAGATATTCTAGGAGCTACTTGAATTCCCACCTATAAACTCCCGAAACTTTCTGGTTATGCAATCTGGTGTTGGGGATACAGGGGAAGCAATATATCTCACCCAAACTAACAATCCCTACATCCACCAGATCCATCCGTCAACACATAACCAAGAAACCTTCGAAATCGTGTACCTCAACCTTCAAAAGCATCCGTTATACGAGTCATGGCAATACTCCGTACTCACCTCAAGATCAAGTTAGCGGGTTATCTCACCAACAACTGCATAAAAGAGATTTTCGATGTCGGCGTATTAAACTCGGTATTCCAGAACTGCAACGATAAAATTATCACGACAACACCTCGAGCTCAACTCCCCGAGACACCTCCACTAAAAAACCCCTGCCGACGGAGGCACCAAGACAATGTTGTCATCATAAAACCATCGAACGATTCCAAGATACCCGTGATCCTAAAATTTTTTTAGTGAAATTTGAGGAGAGGAGAGTCAAAACTCTCGTCAGAGACCTCACCAGAGCGATTTAAGGACCGAGGAGTAAAAAAATTCCTAACTCTCCGATATATATAATCCAAAATGACTCAAAACATTTTTCTAGACACAACTCGGCTGCTAAAAACGATCAAGTAGTGGGGGCTCCTAAGGTCGGGGAAGGCTCTGATTACCAACTTGTAACGCCCTCGATGCGGCTATATCTCCCACGTGTCGAAGCACGACTTAGAGGCATAACCGCATTTAAAGCAATGTCGCAAGTGAGGTAATCTTCACACAACCCATGTAATACATAGGGGAAAGAGATACATAGTTGGCTTACAATCGCCACTTCACACAAATACATGAATAAAGCATTACATCATCCAGATACAATCAAGGTCCGACTACAGAACCAAATTAAAAGAAGAACCCCAATTGCGACAAAGGTCCCCGATCGACCCCAACCGGGCTCCACTACTGATCAACTAGCACGAAACAACACAAAGGGCAAGATCTTCATCGAGCTCCTCCTTGAGCTTGGTTGCGTGACCTGCTCGGTAACATAGGCACCTGCAAACTTGTTTTGGAAGTATCTGGTGAGCCACGACGACTCAGCAATCCCATTACCATGGGTATCAAGACTAGCAAAGCTTAATCGGAAAAGGAAGGGGTAAGGTGGTGAGGTTGCAGCAGCGACTAAGCAAGTATGGTGGCTAACATACGCAAAGAAGAGCGAGAAGAGAACAAGCGGAACGGTCGTCAACTAGTAATGATCAAGAGGTGATCCTGAACACCTACTTACGTCAAACATAACACAGAAACCGTGTTCACTTCCCGAACTCCGCCGAGAAGAGACCATCACGGCTACACACGCGGTTGATGCATTTTAATTCGGATCTGGCGTCAAGTTGTCTACAACCGCACATTAACAAATTCCCATCTACCACATAACCGCGGGCACGGCTCTCGAAAGTTTATACCCTGCAGGGGTGTCCCAACTTGGCCCATGACAAGCTCTCGCGATCATCGAAGGAATAGACCTTCACCCAGGAAGACCCGATCAGTCTCGGAATCCCGGTACATCAAGACATTTCGACAATGGTAAAACAAGACCAGCAAAGCCGCCCGATGCGCCGACAATCCCGATAGGAGCTGCGCATATCTCATTCTCAGGGCACACCGGATGAGCAAGACGTCGGGTTGGCATAGACCCTGGTTGCCCAGGGGGCGCCGGACATCGACGGTTTGGACCAGCACTTAGACAAGCACCGCCCGGGGCTAAAATAAAGATGACCCCGAGAGAGCGACTCCCAAGGGAAAAGGTAGGTGGTGGTGAGGCAAATGGTAAAAGTCAATGTTGGGCCTTCTTTGGACAAGTTTTATTCAAAGCGAACCGTCGGGGGTCCCATAAATCACCCGACCGCAGAAGGAACGCAAAATCCGGGAACATATCACCGTATGATGGAAATTAGGGCGGCAAGAGTGGAACAAAACACCAGGCATAAGGCCGAGCCTTCCACCCTTTACCAAGTATATAGATGCATTAATAATATAAGAGATATTGTGATATCCCAACCAAAATCCTGTCCACCATGGAGAAATCTTCAACTTCACCTGCAACTAGCAACACTATAAGAGGGGCTGAGCAAAGCGGTAACATAGCCAAACAACGGTTTGCATGGGAAAGGTGTCAAAGGTTAGGGTTCATGGCAATATGGGATGTCTTGATAAACAGGTAATAGGTAGCGCAGCATAGCGATAGAACGGAGCAACTAGCATAGCAATGATAGTAGTGAGATCCAAGGTAGCGGTCATCTTGCCTGAAATCCCGCAAGGAAGAAAAACGAGTCCATGAAGAAGATGAACGGATGAAGCCGAACCAATCATAGACGAACGAATCCTCACGATCGCAACGAAACAGGAACTAACAAGAGGAAGCACACAACATAGGTAAACACACCACACATGAACAAGGCATGATGCACAACAAGCATGATGCACGACCAAGCTACATGAAGCTACTCATGGCAAGAGATGATGCAAACAAGAACAACACATCAAGGCAAGTTTAAATGAGGCCGGGAACAACATATAACAATTCCGGTAAGTCCTCATATGCATATTTCGAAATTGGTCCAGAACTGAATAAACATTATGTTCAAGTTGTTAAACAGCAAGTTAAGACGCACCATGATGAACTACACGAAATTCTAGTCAAGTTACATATAAAGTTCATTAGATTCGGAGCTACGGTCTAGAAGATATGAGCAAAACAAGTCAAACATGGCATTGATGCAAAATGCACCCAAACATCAAGAAAACACATCAAAACAAGGATGCAACATGATAATATGAAGCTACATGCAAAATCAAGCAAGTTTCATATAGAGCACACTCAAAACGGAGCAACGGTGCAACACCCACACACTATACAAGTCATAGCAACAATCTGTCCATAACAGCAACTAGGCATATTGCAAGCATCAAAACAACATGCTACAGCACCCCAACATAATAACAAAAGGCATGGGTATGAAGTACAGGTAAAGCATAACAAAATATGAACACTGAGCTATTTCCAGAAACAACTAGAACATGCTCAAAAGGACATGGAGATATTGCAAATAATAACAGTTTCAGACTTTAGCAGAAATAACATCAAAGTTGCAATGTTTAGAGCTATCAAACAACATGTTACAGGAACATATCATGGCAAACAAAGGCATGGCATGAATCTACTAATTGCATATATCAAAAGACCCTTACTGACCATGAGCCAAAAAGGATCAGAAAATATGATGGCACCCATGTAAACATGGCAAGTTATATTACAGATTTATACATGGCAGGAACAACAATAAGTAGGCATGTTCGTGAGCTCGAACCACTCACTACACAGCAATACATGGCATGGCAAGGCAACCAACAGTAAGAAGGCATGTTTATGAAGCTAAGCATGGCAAGAACAAGTTCATATCATACACGGATCAACTACAACGACCTCGTGAAAATTGAATCTCATGCAAACAATCTGTCAGGAAACATTTTCAAGCAAAAGTAGAGCACAAAAGTGACATGCTAGACTACTCCATAAATGCCAACAAAGGCATGGGGGGATAGGGCACATCCATATGTTCAAAACACCCTTACTGATCATGCTCAAAAAGGGCATAGATCTCTTTGTAACAACATGAACATATGGCATAAAAATAACAGCAGGACATGTCTTGGTGAAAACACTAAGTTCCTGAAATCAGCAGCAGCATCATCCCTAGTTTGCATGCTTGTTCTAGTCACCACATAGATCACAAAAATACATGGCATACACCCCTGGAAAGATGGCATGGCATAGTTCAACATTCATGTAGACATCAACCTCATAGGATGCACACATCAATCATGGCAAAAATGATAAATGAGCAAGTTATAACAGTTTCAGCAGATTAACATCAACATGCACTCTTCCAACAACATTTCGGGCATCAAGATGAGCTCAAATGAAAATGATGCAATGAATTGAAATGAAGTACTCGTCGAGACGAACAATTTTACATATTATACGCACGGAACGGAGCTACGGGTGCGAAGATGTGATGCGATGAATATGGCATGTTTTTATCAGAAATCTGGGACTTGGGCAATCGGGACAACCTCGGGTGGTGGCATGCGGATCGAGGCGGCGGCGCGAGCTCGCTGGAGCTTCGCCGGAGAAGTGGCCGGAGGGGTCGGAGGAGGCGCGGGGAGGCCGGAGGGAGCCGGAGGAGGCGCGGGGAGGCCGGAGGGAGCCGGGCCGGCCGGATCCGAACGGCGGCTCGCCGGATCCGGCGGAAGCGCAAGACTGATTGCGCGTGGCGGGGGCGAGGTCGGCGGAGGGCGCGCGCAGCAGCAGGAGTCCCGCGAGGGCGCGGCGGGAGGCGCGGCCGTCGGGCGGTGGCGGCACGCCGGCGGGCGGGACGGCGAAGCGCCGGCGGCAGAGCGGCGGGCGCGGCGGCTCGGCGGCAAGCGGCAGCTGGCGCGGCGCAGCGCAGCGGTGCGGCCTCGCCAGGCGGCGGCGGGGGCAGGCAGCGCGCCACGTGGCGCCGTCACGGTAGGCTGAGGCGCGGGTTGGCGACGTGGCGCCACGGGATTCGCCGGGCGACGTGGTCGGCGGACGGTCCGGCGGGGCGACACGCCCGGCGGCGCGGGGACGAATTTTTAGGGTTTGATCTGTGGGAATCCGGGGGAGGGTCTATATATAGAGGTAGAGGGAGCTAGAAGTGTCCAAATGAGGAGCGGTTTTCGGCCACGCGATCGTGATCGAACGACCGAGAGCATGGAGGGGAGTTTGGTGGGCTTTGGGCCACTTTGGAAGGGGTGTTGGGCTGCAACAAAAGAGGCCTTTGCGGTTACTCGGTTAACCGTTGGAGTACCAAACGACCTCCAAATGGCACGAAACTTGACAGGCGGTCTACCGGTGCTATACCAAGGCCGCTTGGCAAACCTCGGGCCATTCCGAGAAAGTTTAACACCCGCACAAGAGAAGAGGCAAAAAGGGGACGCCGGATGACATAGGAGTGCCGGATTGCAAAACGGACAACGGGGAAAATGCTCGGATGCATGAGACGAACATGTATGCAAAATGAAATGCACATGTTGACATGATATGAAATGCAGATGATGACATGGCAAAGTGCAACATGCAAGCAGATGACATGGCAACGACGGCGAATAACTGGCGGACACCTGGCGCATCGGATCCGGGGCGTGACACGGCGCCCCCTCCTTCCTTCTCTTCCCTCTCCCCCTTCCTTGTCTCCTACTCCTACTACATGGAAGGGGAGGAATCCTACTCCCGGTGGGAGTAGGACTCCTCCAGGGTGCGCCATAGTGGTCGGCCCTCTCCCCCTCCTCCACTCCTTTATATACGGGGGCAGGGGGCACCTCTAGATACAACAACAATTGATCTCTTGATCTCTTAGCCGTGTGCGGTGCCCCCCTCCACCATAGTCCTCCTCGATAATATTGTAGCGGTGCTTAGGCGAAGCCCAGCGACGGTAGAACATCAAGATCGTCACCACGCCGTCGTGCTGACGGAACTCTTCCACGACACTCGGCTGGATCGGAGTACGAGGGACGTCATCGAGCTGAACGTGTGCTAGAACTTGGAGGTGTCGTAGTTTCGATGTTTGATCGGTCGGGCCGTGAAGACCTACGACTACATCAATCGTGTTGCTCTAACGCTTCCGCTTTCGGTCTACGAGGGTACGTGGACACACTATCCCCTCTCGTTGCTATGCATCACCATGATCTTGCGTGTGCGTAGGATTTTTTTTGAAATTACTACATTCCCCAACAGTGGCATCCGAGCCAGGTTTTATGCGTAGATGTTATATGCACGAGTAGAACACAAGTGAGTTGTGGGTGATACAAGTCATACTGCTTACCAGCATGTCATACTTTGGTTCGGCGGTATTGTTGGATGAAGCGGCCCGGACCGACATTACGCGTACGCTTACGCGAGACTGGTTCTACCAACGTGCTTTGCACACAGGTGGCTGGCGGGTGTCAGTTTCTCCAACTGTAGTCGAACCGAGTGTGGCTACGCCCGATCCTTGCGAAGGTTAAAACATCACTAACTTGACGAACTATCGTTGTGGTTTTGATGTGTAGGTAAGGACGGTTCTTGCTCAGCCCGTAGCAGCCACGTAAAATTTGTAACAACAAAGTAGAGGACGTCTAACTTGTTTTTGCAGGGCATGTTGTGATGTGATATGGTCAAAACGTGATGCTATATTTTATTGTATGAGATGATCATGTTTTGTAACTGAGTTATCGGCAACTGGCAGGAGCCATATGGTTTACTTTATCACTAAGCGGTAGCGATAGTCGTAGAAGCAATAGGTGGCGAGACGACAACGATGTTACGATGAAGATCAAGGTGTCGCGCTAGTGACGATGATGATCACGACGGTGCTTCGGAGATGGAGATCACAAGCACAAGATGATGATGGCCATATCATATCACTTATATTGATTGCATGTGATGTTTATCCTTTATGCATCTTATTTTTCTTTGTTTGACGGTAGCATTATAAGATGATCTCTCACTAATTATCAAGAAGTGTTCTCCCTGAGTATGCACCATTGTGAAAGTTCTTCGTGCTGAGACACCACGTGATGATCGGGTGTGATAGGCTCTACGTTCAAATACAACGGGGTGCAAAACAGTTGCACACGCGGAATACTCAGGTTAAACTTGATGAGCCTAGCATATACAGATATGGCCTCGGAACACGAACACCGAGAGGTCGAGCGTGAATCATATAGTAGATATGATCAACATAGTGATGTTCACCATTGAAAACTACTCCATCTCACGTGATGATCGGACATGGTTTAGTTGATTTGGATCACGTGATCACTTAGATGACTAGAGAGATGTCTGTCTAAGTGGGAGTTCTTAAGTAATATGATTAATTGAACTTAAATTTATCATGAACTTAGTCCTGGTAGTATTTTGCAAATTATGTTATAGATCAATAGCTCGCGTTGTTGCTTTCATATGTTTATTTTGATATGTTCCTAGAGAAAATTTTGTTGAAAGATGTTAGTAGCAATGATGCGGATTGGATCTGTGATCTGAGGTTTATCCTCATTGCTGCACAGAAGAATTATGTCCTTAATGCACCGCTAGGTGACAGACCTATTACAGGAGCAGATGCAGACGTTATGAACGTTTGGCTAGCTCAATATGATGACTACTTGATAGTTTAGTGCACCATGCTTAAACGGCTTAGAATCGGGACTTCAAAGACATTTTGAACGTAATGGACCATATGAGATGTTCTAGGAATTGAAGTTAATATTTCAAGCAAATACCCGAGTTGAGAGATATGAAGTCTCCAACAAGTTCTATAGCTAAAAGATGGAGTAGAATCGCTCAACTAGTGAGCATGTGCTCAGATTGTCTGGGTACTACAATCGCTTGAATCAAGTGGGAGTTAATCTTCCAGATAAGAGTGATTGACAGAGTTCTCTAGTCACCATCACCAAGTTACTAGAACTTTGTGATGAACTATAGTATGCAAGGGATGACGAAAATGATTCCCGAGCTTTTCGTGATGTTGAAATCGACGAAGGTAGAAATCAAGAAAGAGCATCAAGTGTTGATGATTGACAAGACCACTAGTTTCAAGAAAAGCCAAAGGGAAAGAAAAGGGAATTTCAAGTAGAATGACAAGCAAGTTGTCACTCCCACAAAGAAGCCCAAAGCTGGACCAAAGCCTGAAACTGAGTGCTTACACTGCAAAGAAAATGGTCACTGGAAACGGAAATACCCTAAATATTTGGTGGATAAGAAGGATGGCAAAATGAACAAGGGTATATTTGATATACAGGTTATTGATGTGTGCCTTACTAGTGTTTATAGTAGCCCCTGAGTATTTGATACTTGTTCGGTTGCTAAGATTAGTAACTCGAAACAGGAGTTACATAATAAACAGAGACTAGTTGAGGGGAAGTGACGATGAGTGTTGGAAGTGGTTCCAAGATTGATATGATCATCATCACACACTCCCTATACTTTCGGGATTAGTGTTAAACCTGAATAAATGTTATTTGGCATTTGCGTTGAGCATGAATATGATTTGATCATGTTTATTGCAATACGGTTATTCATTTAAAGTGAGTGAATAATTGTTGTTCTGTTTGCATGAATAATACCTTCAATGGTCATACACCCAATGAAAATAGTTTGTTGGATCTCGATCATAGTGATACACATATTCATAATATTGATACCAAAAGATGCAAAGTTGATAATGATAGTGCAACTTATTTGTGGCACTGCCATTTGGGTCATATCGGTGTAAAGCGCATGAAGAAATTCCATAAAGATGGATTTTTGGAATCACTTGGTTATGAATCATTTGATGCTTGCGAACCGTGCCTTTTGGGCAAGATGACTAAAAACTCCGTTCTTCGGAACAATGGAACGAGCTACTGACTTGTTGGACATAATACATACCAATGTATGCGGTCCAATGAGTGTTGATGCTCGTGGCGGGTATCATTATTTTCTGACTCTTCACATATGATTTGAGCAGATATGAGTATATCTTCTTGATGAAATATAAGTCTGAAATATTTGAAAAGTTCAAAGAATTTCAGAGTGAAGTGGAAAATCATCGTAACAAGAAAATAAAGTTTTTGCGATCTAATCGCGGAAACGAATATTTGAGTTACGAATTTGGTCTTCAATTAAAACAATGTGGAATAGTTTCACAAACTCATGCCACCTGGAACACCACAGCATAATGGTGTGTCCGAACATCGTAACCACACTTTATTAGATATGGTGCGATCTATGATGTCTTTTACCGATTTACCATTATCATTTTGGGGTTATGCATTAAAGACAGCTACATTCACTTTAAATAGGGCACCATCAAAATTCATTGAGATGACGCCTTATGAACTATGGTTTGGCAAGAAACCAAAGTTGTCGTTTTTAAAGTTTGGGGCTGCGATGCTTATGTGAAAAAGTTTCAACCTGATAAGCTCAAACCCAAATCGGAGAAGTGCATCTTCATAGAATACCCAAAGGAAACTGTTGGGTACACCTTCTATCACAGATCTGAAGGCAAGTTATTCGTTGCTAAGAATGGATCCTTTCTAGAGAAGAAGTTTCTCTCGAAAGAAGTGAATGGGAGGAAAGTAGAGCTTGATAAGGTAATTGTACCATCTCCCGAATTGGAAAGTAGTTCATCACAGAAATTAGTTCCAGTGATTACTACACCAATTAGTGAGGAAGCTAGTGATGATGATCATGAAACTTCAGATCAAGTTACTACAGAACCTCGTAGGTCTTCCTGAATACGGTCCGCACCAGAGTGGTACGGTAATCCTGTTCTGGAAATCATGTTACTAGACCATGATAAACCTACGAACTATGAGGAAGCGATGATGAGCCCAGATTCCATCAAATGGCTGGAAGCCATGAAATCTGAGATAGGATCCATGTATGAGAACAAAGTGTGGACTTTAGTGGACTTGCGCGATGATCGGCAAGCCATAGAAAATAAATGGATCTTCAAGAGGAAGACGGACGCTGATAGTAGTGTTACTATCTACAAAGCTCGAATTGTCGCAAAAAGGTTTTCAACAAGTTCAAGGTGTTGACTACGATGAGATTTCCTCACTCGTAGCGATGCTTAAGTCTATCCGAATCATGTTAGCAATTGCCGCATTTTATGATTATTAAATATGGCAAATGGATGTCAAAACTACATTCCTGAATGGATTTCTAGAAGAAGAGTTGTATATGATGCAACCAGAAGGTTTTGCCGATTTAAAAGGTGCTAACAAAGTGTGCAAGCTCCAACAATCCATTTATGGACTGGTGCAAGCCTCTCTGAGTTGGAATATACGCTTTGATGAGTTGATCAAAGCATATGGTTTTATACGGACTTGTGGAGAAGCTTGTATTTACAAGAAAGTGAGTGGGAGCACTACAACATTTTCGATTAGTATATGTGAATAACATATTGATGATCGGAAATAATGTAGAATTTTTCTGGAAAGCATAAAAGGATACTTGAATAAGAGTTTTTCAAAGAAAGACCTCGGTGAAGCTGCTTACACATTGAGCATCAAGATCTATAGAGATAGATCAAGACGCTTCATAAGATTTTTTCAATGAGTACATACCTTGATAAGATTTTGAAGTAGTACAAAACGGAACAGTCAAAGAAGGAGTTCTTGCCTGTGTTCCAAGGTGTGAAGTTGAGTAAGACTCAAAACCCACCCATGGAAAAAAATAGAAAGAGAATGAAAAGGCATTCCCTATGCCTTAGTCATAGGTTCTATAAAGTATGCTATGTTGTGTACCATACATATTGTATACCTTGCTCTGAGTTTGGCAAGGGAGTACAATTTTGATCTAAGAGTAGATCACAGGACAGCGGTCAAGAATATCCTTAGTGAGGACTCAGGAAATATTTCTCGATAATGGAAGTGATAAAAGAGCTCGTCGTAAAAAGTTACAACAATGCAAGCTTTTACACCAATCCAGATGACTCTAATTCTCAATCTGGATACATATTGAAAGTGGGAGCAATTAGCTAGAGTAGCTCCGTGCATAGCATTGTAGACATAGAATATTTGCAAAATACATACGGCTCTGAATGTGACAGACCCATTGACTAAACTTCTCTCATGAGCAAAACATGATCATAACTTAGTACTCTTTGGATGTTAATCACATGGTGATGTGAACTCGATTATTGACTCTAGTAAACCCTTTGGGTGTTGATCACATGACGATGTGAACTATGGGTATTAATCACATACACATGTGAATATTGGTGTTAAGTCACATGGCGATGTGAACTAGATTATTGACTCTAGTGCAAGTGGGAGACTGAAGGAAATATGCCCTAGAGGCAATTATAAAGTTATTATTTATTTCCTTATATCATGATAAATGTTTATTATTCATGCTAGAATTGCATTAACCGGAAACATGATACATGTGTGAATACATAGACAAACATAATGTCACTAGTATGCCTCTACTTGACTAGCTCATTAATCAAAGATGGTTATGTTTCCTAACCATAGACATGAGTTGTCATTTGATTAACGGGATCACATCATTAGGAGAATGATGTGATTGACTTGACCCATTCCATTAGCTTAGCAGTTGATCGTTTAATATGTTGCTATTGCTTTCTTCATGACTTATACATGTTCCTACAACTATGAGATTATGCAACTCCCATTTACCGGAGGAACACTTTGTGTTCTACCAAACGTCACAACGTAACTGGGTGATTATAAAGGAGCTCTACAAGTGTCTCCAAAGGTACATGTTGAGTTGGCATATTTCGAGATTAGGTTTTGTCACTCCGATTGTCGGAGAGGTATCTCTGGGCCCTTTCGGTAATGCACATCACTATAAGCCTTGCAAGAAATGTAGCTAATGAGTTAGTTACGGAATGATGCATTACATAACGAGTAAAGAGACTTGCCGGTAACGAGATTGAACTAGGTATTGGGATACCAACGATTGAATCTCGGGCAAGTAACATACCGATGACAAAGGGAACAACGTATGTTGTTATGCGGTTTGACCGATAAAGATCTTCGTAGAATATGTAGGAGCCAATATGAGCATCCAGGTTCCGCTATTGGTTATTGACCGGAAACGTGTTTCGGTCATGTCTACATAGTTCTCGAACCCGTAGGGTTCGCATGCTTAAGGTTTCGACAGTTTTATTATGTGTTTTGATGTACCGAAGGAGTTCAGAGTCCCGGATGAGATCGGGGACATGACGAGGAGTCTCGAAATGGTCTAGACGTAAAGATTGATATATTGGACGACTATATTCGGACATCGGAAAGGTTCCGAGTGGTTCGGGTATTTTTCAGAGTACCGGGTAGTTACGGGAATACGGGGGAAGAAGTATATGGGCCTTATTGGGCTTTAGGAGAGAGAGAGAGAGAGGCAGCCCCCCCAATGACTAGTCCGAATTGGACTAGGGGGAGGGGCGGCGCCCCCTCCTTCCTTCTCTTCCCTCTCCCCCTTCCTTGTCTCCTACTCCTACTACATGGAAGAGGAGGAATCCTACTCCTGGTGGGAGTAGGACTCCTCCAGGGCGCGCCATAGGGGCCGGCCCACTCCCCTCCTCCACTCCTTTATATACGGGGGCGGGGCCACCTCTAGATACAACAACAATTGATCTCTTGATCTCTTAGCCGTGTGCGGTGCCCCCCTCCACCATAGTCATCCTCGATAATATTGTAGTGGTGCTTAGGCGAAGCCCTGTGACGGTAGAACATCAAGATCGTCACCATGCCGTCGTGCTGACGGAACTCTCCCTCGACACTCGGCTGGATCAGAGTATGATGGACGTCATCGAGCTGAACGTGTGCTAGATTTCGGAGGTGCCATAGTTTCGGTGCTTGATCGGTCGGGCCGTGAAGACGTACGACTACATGAACCGCGTTGCTCTAACGCTTCCGCTTTCGGTCTATGAGGGTACGTGGACACACTCTCCCCTCTCGTTGCTATGCATCACCATGATCTTGTGTGTGCGTAGGATTTTTTTTTGAAATTACTACGTTCCCCAATATACAATGCAGGGCTGTTCGTAAAAATGTGCGTAATCACACTTGATCCAACATCTTGGTCCATTAAGGAGGTGATCGCACATCGAACTAGGCAACCGGACTATATAGCTTTAACACTTTCACTTAGCCATAGGAGTTTGACGGTGGGGCTACTATGTAGCCCCTGGTACCTTCGCGTGCATCCGGATACGGGCGCGTGTGTACATGACCGGGAAACGGTCCTTCGTTAATGCGGAGGAATCCTAACGATTCCAATGAGTCCTCGAGTGGTTGACCAGTCTCTCGCTATATCATGACAGTCAGTTTTCGGCTTTCTCTACTGAGGTGCTCATCCGGAATAACCAGGGCACAATCGCAGTAGTTCTCCTTTGGCCGTCTTAGCCGATAGAAGCGGAACGTAAGGCGGCAAACCCAGGAGCCGGGCAAACCCAACATTTGACCAAAGACATGATTCGGAGCTGATGCATATAAGGCCTAACTCGCGACGCCGAACACTCCTGAAGGTATTCGGACTTTATAACCTATACTGGGCTGGGTAGCGCCCTTGATTATGAACCCTGTATTTCCAGGTACGTGCATTAGTCTGTCGTGGTGAAATGCCAATAACGCCAGTATCCCCTGTGGGTGCATTGGGTACCCATGGGATGTCAAGCAACAAGAGACAATAAAGAAGGTTTACACATGGGCTTAATCTAAAGAGAAACCTTTGAGCGGGGCCCTTCTGCACGTCTACGCCTTTGTCTCCGTTGTGCCGTGTCCTGGGTGGGTATCGCACGAATGGTTGCTGTAAGAAGGAAAAATCATGTAAAAGAGTATGACATAAGCGTGCGAAGAGTTGGTTATATCAGTGGATAATAGAAGTGTAAGACATTGGCCTGTTAATAAGGTCAAGCCAAAAGGTGGGCTTTATTGCATGTTTGCAGCCCCTAGTGCCCTCTATGGGATTACATGTATAGCACCCAGCTCAGGTTTATCTAGGTTGTTACCAACGATGGTGTGCCAGACTCGTCTAACCGTGTCCGTGGTCTTAACGACCGATCATGCGTTCTGATAGGAGAAGCCGCTTAGTGTCCGGCTGCTAGAGCCGCCGCATACTCTTCCGCACGTAAGGAATGCTCTTTATTTCCGCTAACGGTGATGACGCCACATGGACCGGGCATCTCAAGTTTAAGGTAGGTGTAGTGCAGTACTGCGTTGAAGCGAGCAAAGGCCGTTCTTTCGAGCAATGCATGATAACCACTTCGTAGGGGAGCGATGGTGAAGAGTAATTCTTCGCTTCTGAAGTTGTCTGGAGAACCGAATGTCACCTCTAATACGAGGGAACCCCTGCAGTGGGCCTCAATGCCTGGTATCACCCCTTCAAAGGTGGTGTTACTTTGGCTGATTCTGGATGGGTCTATCCCCATCCTGCGAACAGTGTCCTGGTATATTAGATTGAGACTACTGCCATCGTCCATGAGGACATGAGTGAGATGGTATCCGTCGATTATTGGGTCGAGCACCAAGGCAGCCGATCCTCCGTGCCGTATACTAGTCGGGTAGTCCTTGTGATCAAAGATGATCGGCAGGCCGACCAGGGGTTGAGTTTGGGGGCGACGGGCTCTACAGCGTATGCGTCTCTGAGCGCGCGTTTGCGCCTTCTCTTGGGTATGTGAGTCGCGTAGATCATGTTTACTGTTTTTACCTCTGGCGAGAATTTTTTCTGTCCCGCAGTGTTCAGCTGGCGAGGATCATCCTTGTCTTCACTTGGTGTTTCCCTTCCCTTGTGTTCGACATTTAACTTGCCAGCCTGCTTAAAGACCCAGCATTCTCTGTGAGTGTGGTTTGCAGGTTTTTCGGGGGTGCCATGAATTTGGCACAGTCTGTCCAGGACTTTGTTCAGGCCGGACGGTCCCTCTTTGTTGCCTTTAAATGGCTTCTTTTGTTGATCGGGTCAAGAGCCCCTGAATCCGACGTTGACCGTTTTGTTGTCCGGACTTTCTTCCTTGTTTCGAAGCTTGTTATCATTGCGCCGTAGCTTCCCATTGCCATCCCTGATTTCGGATGTGCCTAGGTCGCTGGTGCCTCTACGGGCGAACCAGCTATCTTCACCCGCGTAGAAGCGGGTCATAAGGCTTGTTAAGGATACCATTGTCCTCGGCTTTTCTTGGCCGAGGTGTCTGGCGAGCCACTCATCCCGGATACTGTGCTTGAAGGCCGCTAGGGCTTCGGCATCCGGACAATCGACAATTTGATTCTTCTTAGTGAGGAATCTATTCCAAAGCTTACGGGCGGACTCTCCGGGCTGTTGAATTATGTGACTTAAATCGTCAGCGTCCGGAGGTCGGACATAGGTCCCTTGAAAATTGGCCCTGAAAGCGTCCTCAAGTTCCGCCCAACTTCTGATTGAATTTTCGGGGAGGCTTTTCAACCAGTGCCGAGCTGGTCCCTTCAACTTGAGGGGAAGGTATTTGATGGCGTGGAGGTCGTCCCCACGAGCCATGTGGATATGAAGGATAAAATCCTCAATCCGCACTCGGGTCCGCTGTTCCGTCATATGCCTCTATGTTCACGGGTTTAAAACCCCGTGGAAATTGTGGTTCAAGACTCTTCGGTGAAGCACGAGGGTGAGCAGCCCTCCAGATCTGGACATGTTGTGGCATGATGTGACTGTTGTTGTGTCCGGTGCTGATTCTGAACTGGTATTCGATCAGTCTGATCGTTTTGGTGACCATAATCCTGCGCCGGAGCGTGCCCTCTAGATCCATAGATGGACCTGGTCGCGCCGGCCATTTTGTCCAGGAGCTCACGTAAATTGTGTGCGGCGTCAGTAGCTGCTCTATTGCGGTCATGAAGTGGTTGGACAGGCCTACTGGCCGTATTGTTCTTCGGCGGAATGGCCTCATCGTCGAATTCTGGCAGCAGCTTGCGCTTTGGGTAGCTCTTTGTGTGGCGATCGTCGCCATATTTTTCTTCAGTGTCTAGCACTTTATTCCATCTGCGGTTGAGCGTTTCCTGCGCAGCCTTAAGCCTTTGCTTCTGCTTCTTTAGACTTCTCGCAGTGGCCATAAGCCTTCTGTGGAGGTTATCTCGTTCCAAACGTTTTTCCGGGATGATGAATGCATCGTCGTCCGGACTGTGCTTTTCTCCCGAGGCAGGTTGATGAGTTCAGCCCTCGGGATCGCTGTGATCGGGCGTCTGCTCCGGGCTGTGTTTGGCGTGACCTAGCTCATCCTGCTCCATCGCTGGGTCCATATGGTCGTTGTTGCCTTTGGAGTTGACTGGGGTGTCGATCTTTCTAGCGCTGTTATCGTTATTTTTACTATAGCTAGACTTAGAGCGGCGTGTGCGCCGTTGTTTTGGCTTTTGTCCGGGGGTTTTATCCTCCGTTGTGTCTTTTTTGTTGCCATCGTCCTCCTTAGGCGTGTCCACCATGTATATATCATATGATGAGATGGCAGTCCAGCGCCCCGTGGGCGGTGGTTCCAAATCGTCCCCTGTGCCGACGTCCATACCGTCGATGTCATCGGAGTCGAAGTCAAGCATGTCTGTTAGTCATCGACAGTGGCTATGAAGTGGGTGGTGGGTGGGCAACGCATTTCTTCGTCGTCTGCTTCCCCCTCGAGCCAGACATAATTCGGCCAAGAGTCTCGTGACAAAGAGAGAGACCTTAATGAATTCAGCGTGTCGTCGAAGGGTGAGTGCTGAAAGATATCTGCAGCGGCGAACTCCATTACCGGAGCCCACCCGAATTTGGCGGGCCCGAGGGCGAGCGGTCTGGAACCTAAAGCCGGACACAAGTCCGGGGGTCCGGTGACATAGACTTCCTTGGGGGTGGAGTCTGTGTTCGGCTCTACCGCCGATGAGTATGCGGCCTCCGGGGCGGGGTCCATCCACCCGTCCTCGGTCGACGCGATCTGCCCCGGATTTAGGTCCGGAACTCTTGCAGGTGCGATATCCCGAGTATTGTCTGACGGCAGGTCTAAGCTGTGTTTGTCGTGACTGTTCGGCGCTCCTGGCGTAGGCCCGAATCCGTCGAAGATCAAGTCTCCGCGGGTATCGGCCCTGTAGTTCAAGTTTCCGAACTTGACCTGATGGCCAGGGGTGTAGCGGTCGATCTACTCTAGATGGCCAAGCGAATTGGCCCGCAGTGCAAAGCCCCCGAACACGAAGATCTGTCCGGGGAGAAAAGTCTCACCCTGGACCGCGTTGTTATTAATGATTGAAGGAGCCATCGAGCCTTGCAGCGATGACACAGAGGAACTCTCGATGAAAGCACCAATGTCGGTGTCAAAACCGGCGGATCTCGGGTAGGGGCTCCCGAACTGTGCGTCTAAGGCTAATGGTAACAGGAGACAGGGGACACGATGTTTTACCCAGCTTAGGGCCCTCTTGATGGAGGTAATACCCTACTTCCTGCTTGATTGATCTTGATGATATGAGTATTACAAGAGTAGATCTACCACGAGATCGTAGAGGCTAAACCCTAGGAGCTAGTTTATGATGATTATGATTGTTCTTGTCCTACGGACTAAACCCTCCGGTTTATATAGACACCGGAGGGGGCTAGGGTTTTACAAAGTTGGTTACAAAGAAAGAGATCTAACATCCGGATCGCCAAGCTTGTCTTCCACGCAAAGGAGAGTCCCATCCGGACACGGGACGAAGTCTTGAGTCTTGCATCTTCACAGTCCAACAGTCCGGCCAAAGTATATAGTCCGGCTGTCCGGATACCCCCTAATCCAGGACTCCCTCAACGGGGCCCCCTATATTCGGCCCTCCAACCTCCAAAGATAAGGGTTTCGGGTGTGCATTTGCGGTGGCCCTTAAAAATTTTACATGTTGGACTACTTTTACGTTTCTGTTCTGGACACTTTTTCGCCTAAAACTGTGAAACACAAAAAATTTGCGGGTTTGACCACTTATGCGGGGGCTGCTAGAGATGCTCTAAGAACCCGTAGACCCCATGTTTACACTAATCTCAGGTCACAAATTTGTACAGGTTTACACCGATTTTCATAATCTCTCGATCATAATTTAGGTTGTCTGATCATGGTAAGCTACTTGCTCAGCTTCAACTTAACATACCTTTTCTTGAACTACCCATTTGTAAGTTGCTCTGCATTTCAGGAGGTTCTGCATCTCTGAGGGTGATACCAAACTTGCATCAATATGTCATGGGTCCACTCTGTTAGGTATTTATCCGTTTTCTTCTTCTGAGAACTCTCACCCAACTTAATTACTGCATCAAGATTCATAGGTACAAGGTTTGGGTCATACGGATTCCCCAACCATATATGGCGACCTATATCTAACCATCGATGAGGGTATCTTGATTTTGCAGTTTAACTAGGTAAGTTGTGTTACTTTCTTGTCATTCGTTGCATGTCTATTTCAAGGGCAAATCTATATTTGAGCCCAATCATGTTTGGAGTTCGTGTCAAACCATCCCAAACATGTAAAGACAGTATCTGCATTCCCTTTTTGTTGTTGCTTCGGCTACTTAAAAAAAAGGAGGATGACCCCCCGGCCTCCACATCAGGATGATGCATACAAGCATATATTATTAAGAATGTAAAATTCATCTGCCGAACAACATTGACCCGGAAATAATGCGGGAAAAAAAACCCGAGGTTGCACGCCTCGCGACAGTAACTTCACCAAATAACCACTAACACTATGTTACAAGACGACATCAAGACGGAATGTGCACAACTCCTAGACTACGCCTTCGGTTACTTGCTAATGAAATCTGCTTAAAGGCAAAAAAATCGCTTTGGACCACTGTGGGACACATCATCTGGTCTTTCTCCTTAACTATCTTTGCCTTTTGCTTTTACATACTTGTGTGAGGATCCATAATTCGGTATCTCTTCTTTCTTTTGGAGAAGCAGTTGAGATGTTGGACTCAGACCAATGCATTGCATGTTGTGCGTGCTTAAACCAAGGGTCCAAAAGCACTTTCGCCGGTTATCTTATCTGATTGCTACTTGCTTGCCATGGACCACGATGCACATCACATGATAGCTTGGGAAGTCCTCTGAATGTAGTGCAGATACACACACCCATCCACGGCAGAACGAGTAAGAAAGAAGGATGATCGAACTGACGGATGCTCTGCGTGCTGAATACTCGTTGCTGCATTTGGAGAACCCTCATCGTAGGGGCATGAGGAGCTAAGGATTAGCTAGGTCGCCTCTAACTTAATTTTGAAGCGAACAAGTCTCATCCAGTCGTCCTCTATACCTAGAAAAAAAATTCTTGGCTGCATCCTTGGGTCGGAGTCAGATTTTCTACGTCTACTTAACTATTATTATTACTACCGGTCAAGCAGTGCCCATATTTTGGCATTGACAATACGTCGGTCAACCGTGATATTGTCAACCTTTAACTTGTTCACATTTGATGGTTCCTCGCAGGCCTGTAGACTGAGACATCGGCTATTCGGACTGACTTCCGGCTGTTACTGTGGCGGTTTCAGACTGATATCGATGGTTCCGTTTGTTCTTCCTGGTGTGTATTTTTCATGACTTGTAGTATTGTTTGACTGCACCCGTAAGTCTTTGTTGCGTGCAGCGTTGAGCTGTTTGCCAGCAAGTGCATCGCTTGCTGCATGGTTGCCATTTGGTACGGCATGTGCCAGCATGGCGATCCTTTTTTTTTTTACGAGAAGCATGGTCCTGTTTGGAGTCTCGAAACAATTCGTAGATCTGATTTGTTTGTTGATCCTGTAAGGTTATTGCCTGTATGTTCTGTCATCATGGGTGGCTTGGGCTGTTGGGACCTGCGCCGGAGTCTTCCTGTCTTCGTTGTTTTATCTACACCTTCCTTACTTTTTTGCAAGAAGTCCACAGATCTATCGATAATGAGTAAAAACAGTAAAAAATACTGAGAAGTAAAAATTACAACAAAGCCATGGATCACATTGCAACGACTACAAGGGAACTGAGTCGAAGCCAGACAAAGATTATTGTAGTTGAAAGTCAAAAAAACGTCGTGCTAATACCCTCGTGAGTGCACTGTGCACCCGAAGGACCCGACAAGACGGGCAATCTCACAAAGCTCCCGACAATAGAGGAAAAGAGGCTAGGCTCGGGCAAAGACAGGCTGGGTTTAGAGGGTGGTATTCAGTTTCAGTGTTAGAGCAAGTACAATAGAAGTCAGCGGGTTATAAGAAATAAATTAGTATATTTATGCTTAGTTGGAGGAAAGAGAAGAGGAGAAAAGAAGGTAAGCGGGCTCTTCGTGAAGAGTCAATTTCTAAAGACACGCTCTCCTAAGACTTTGTGAGAATAAAAGGTGGGTCACATAATAAAAAAGTAGTACTACCTCCGTCTCGGTGAATAAGTCATTCGCGTAGTTCTAGGTTGACGATTTAACTATCTAAATATGTATTATATGTGACAAAAAATATATATTTAGAAACTACATCATTGTAGAAATCTAGTGATATACTTTTCATGACATATAACACATATTTAGTTCCTCAAATCGATGGCCTAGAACTACGCGAATGACTTATTCACCTGGACGGAGGTAGTACACTCTTTTGATCTACTATTGCACATGTTGGCTATAAGATGGGCTGTAGATGACATGGCACAGTCTTATAGCCAGCAGCTGGCTATACTATTAACCATGCTCTTAGGCATGTGGTCAGCTTCCGTGGCAGCTGTCTTGGCTATTCCTATATATCGGTCAAAAGTGTGAGCGTTCGCTCTTCGTTTCTCAGTATTAGTGATGCAGTGCAAGAACTGACCCGTAATATTCCGGCGAGCGTTCAGATTCGACGGGGCGGTTGCTCTGTCAAGCATCGTCATCTGCTTCTGCTTTGACCCACCCCGCCTGTGGTTTCGACATCCGAACCCGGCGAAGTAATATGCAAAGGTTCCCAAGTCTCGACGACCGTCCATCGATCTAGCCTAAGCTTGGTCCAATCTTCTAGAGGTACACAAAACGGTCGACCCCCCTGACCTGAATCAAAACCATGGAATGGAAGCAGTCCTCACGTGCACATACAGGCCTGATCCCCGCATCGGAAGCGAAAATGGGGGTTCCGCCTTTTCTTCCGGCCGGATTTAGGAGATCCGGAAAGGACCAAATGGGAACGTCTGAACCCCACAACACTGTAGACCGGGCTAGCTGCACGGGCCACGCGCTGGGAAAAAAAATGCCCACCTCCGTCGCGTCGGCGCTCCGTCCTCCGACCACCTCCGTCCAGATCGAAACCGGCCGGGTCGGGCGGTGCGCGGCCGAAATGTCGCTCCTGCTCGGCCGGTGGTCGTGGCTGTGCTTTCTTTCGTCGGACGTGAGCCGCGCACGCCTCGCGGTTTTCTAGTCGCTGGAAACGCGACACATTGACGGGATGGATGGTACGACAGCCGGCGGGTTGTTGCGCCCTTTTTGCTACTTTGACCGAGGGTCCGAAGCAAAGCGGCTATTATTATTCCCCGGGGTTAACTGCTCCGTGCGAACTTTATAAAACCTTCTACTTTTAGTCCAAAAGCCAGGGTAAGATTCTAGGTCTCGTCTTGAGCTGTTACGTGCAGGTTTCCTACTGCAGGTGTAACGTTCCTGTAGTGTTTTTGTCATCCGTGACATCATCGCCAACTATGCGGTAGACGAACGAAATTATGGCTTATTAGTCTTTGCGTAAAAAATTCTTCATCGACCAGTACTTCATTGTACTGTATCCATAACAAAAGATGCTTCCACGTCGAATATGGCCACGCCATCAAAGGTGGCCATAGGAGTCGCCTCATGCAACCAAAAAAAAAGGACCACCTATAGTTTGCTTCACAAATACTCCTGTTTTTTTTTGTATCACATGTATTTTATTTGTGAAGAAGTATATGAATCTATAATAAAGGTTCATCAAAAGTGCAAAGCACCCCCAACATAATAAAATTTACATCGAAGTATCTGGACATTTGGACGACCACTACCGCCATCGGAATGAGGCGTCGCCGCCCTTGAACGAGTCTGATCTTGTCCATGACAATCGAGAAGTCTTCGTGCACGTGCCCCTAAGGACCACAGTGACGTCAACACTCAACCCTTGAATCGATATGAAGCGCCTCACGCCATATGCCGCCATCACAAAAACGAGAAACCCTAGCCTCGCTTCCCCAAGGAGATGTAAAAAATCTATGCTGAAGGCTCTGTCAAATATGCCCCGATGGACGAACTCGAGGAGGCTCGTCTTAAGTTGTTACATGCAGGTTTTCTGCCGCAGGTGTACCGTTCTTGTAGTGCTTTTGACATCCGTGGCATCATGACCAACTAGGCGGTAGACTAGCCAAATGCTGGCTATTGGTCTTGCATTAAAAACTCCTCGTCGACCATTACAAAGTGTTACTTCAATTACCGTAGCCCTAACAAAAGATGATTCCACTGTTCCACATCGATTCCTATAGAGTATGAATACGGCCACACCACCAAAGATAGGCATAGGAGCCGGCTCATGTATTCAAGACCACATATAGTTCCGACACAACACGAATGAGGAGCGAGAAACCCTAACCTTGCTGCTAACCCAAGGAGACGGCATAAATCTATGCAGAAGCTCTATTGAATCTGTCCCGATGGACAAACTCGAGGAGGACCGGAGCTCGGAAGATCAACTCGAAGATGAGACACCGCCATCCGCTTGAACGCTGCGCCTATGAGAAAAAAAACCTAACATAAACTATTAGCCGGAGCCAAGGCACAGAGATTCCCCTCGCTGCCACTAGCCACCAAAGCGGCATGAAGATGGGAGGAGAATCCACGGGCTGGCCGACGGGGGTCAGAAGGGATTACACATGTCACCACCGCCGTCACTAGAGCGGAGGAAGAGAGCGAGAGTAGAGGCTAAGAGCATCTATCGACAGACTTGGCAAATCCGACCCCTCAAACGCGTGCGGATGCGCCCAGACACGTCCACGGACACTAACCGGTCACGCCTCAAATAATGCATTCCACATCCGGATACCTCAAATTAGAAACCTCAAATCCATATTATTACATGCAACGTAAAGCGATCTTTAAGTGAAGCTCGTCTGGCTCTGTCGTGCCCATGTCTGGCGGCCGGCTGTGCTCCCCAGAGTGTTGGTCCGGTCGCTCGTGAGGTAGAGTAGGGCATGAGACTCAACAAATTAAATATCCCTCCATAAACTAGTTTGACGCATATTATATGGAGATTAAAGGAAGACAACTTTCATCCTCTTTGTCGAGGTCCTTTAGCTCGAGAGTGATGGAGGACTATGTCCGAATTCTGGAGATTACCAGGTTGGAATAATGGGAAGGAATGGTTATTTCATGTGTTGTATCCACTATCTGAGATTGAAAGATGCATTCTCATGACCTTGTGGTGCTGCTAGTATATAAGCAACGAGGTTAGGCATGACGATATCCCGATTGTTTACTACAACAAGTTTTGCCCGGCTCCGATGAAGAAGAGGTGATTATAGTGGCGCACCTTCCGCTCGCTTCAGTGCTTCTAGTCTTGGCCAGGTGGTCCATAGACCTGTATGTAATTATTACTTCTAGTATTCTATGTACTACCTTAATTGATGAATAGATCGAAAGTTTTTCACGCACAAAAGAAGCCTCCTCCTCCTCCGATGGAAGCCTCTAAAAGATTCCTTGTAAGCTACTTAGAGCATCTCCAAGACACACGCTTAATAAGCCGCGCGCTGGAAAAAACGCATATTTGGCGCTCAAGAGACAAAAACAGTACTCCAACAGAAGCTATAAAATAGAGCAAATAGAGCGCGCACAAAAACGAAGCTGTAACTTTAGCACAGGCAGGATGCGGGACTGCAAATTTGGGGCGCCGGCTTGTGCGCACGGGCTGCTGCATGTGAGGCTGCCAGGTTGGGCGTCGTGTTTTTGTGCGCCTTGTAACCCCCCCCCCGCAAATTCACTATTTCGGCGCTCAAAACTCTTTTAGCGCGCCGCGCTACCGCGCGTCTGTGGGAGATGCTCTTAGATGCCATGTTAGGTTTGAAACTTGACCTGAGTGCTGATCCATGGAAGGGCAAGATGATTTCGACATATGATGAGCCATCCAAGTCTAGCCACATGTCGTTGCTAGTTAACTATTTGTTATGAATGCCCCCAGATCAAGGATGGATGAAGATGAACTCTGATGGATCTTTATCTCATGATGCTACAGTCATGCTGACAATTATTCTCTTGAGAGCATGGTTAATAATAGAGTCAACGGTCGGCTATACGGAGTTGTCATGTCAACTACAACCAACCTGATAGCCGGTATGTCAATAGTACGTTTTAAATGTGTATTACTTTATAAATAGTTGTCCCACCTTACTGTTGGGGAACGTAGTAATTTCAAAAATTTTCCTACGCACACGCAAGATCATGGTGATGTATAGCAACGAGAGGGGAGAGTGTTGTCTACATACCCTTGTAGACCCGGCGGAAGCGATCACAACGTAGAGGAAGTAGTCGACGTTCTCCTCGCGATCCGACCGATCCCGCCGTTACTCCGACGCCCCGAGTTCTTGACACACGTACAGCTCGATGACGTCCCTCGTACTCGATCCAGCCGAGTGTCGAGGAGAGTTCCACAAGACGACGGCGTGGTGACGATCTTGATGTTTCACGGCGCAGGCTTCGCCTAAGCTTCGACGGTATAACCGAGGTGGAATATGGTGGAGGGGGCACCGACACGGCTAAGGAACGATCTAAAGATCAACTTGTGTGTTCAAGGTGCCCCTGCCCCGTATATAAAGGAGCCAGGGGGAGGGGGCGGCCAAGAGGAGGCGCGCCAGGAGTCCTACTCCCTCTGGAGTAGGATTCCCCAATCCTAGTTGGACTAGGATTCCTGAGGGAAAGAGAGAGAGGGGCCCTTCTCCTAGTCCTAGTAGGACTAGGGAAGGGGAGGCGCGCCCTTCTAGGGCTGCCCTTCTCCTTTCCACTAAGGCCCATCGAGGCCCATTTACCTCCCGGGGTTCCGTAACCTCCGGTACTCAGAAAATTCCGTTTTACGGAACCATTCCAACTCAAAACATAGGCTTCCAATATATCAATCTTTATGTCTCGACCATTTCGAGACTCCTCGTCATGTCCGTGATCACATCCGGGACTCGAACTTCTTCGGTACATCAAAATACATAAACTCATAATAACTGCATTGAAACCTTAAGCGTGCGGACCCTACGGTTCGAGAACAATGTAGACATGACCTAGAACTATTCACGGTCAATAACCAACAGCGGGACCTGGATGCCCATATTGGTTCCTACATATTCTACGAAGATCTTTATCGGTCGATCGCATAACAACATACGTTGTTCCTTTGTCATCGGTATGTTACTTGCCCGAGATTCGATCGTCGGTATCCAATACCTAGTTCAATCTCGTTACCGCAAGTCTCTTTACTCGTTCCGTAATACATCATCTCACAACTAACTCATTAGTTGTAGTGCTTGCAAGGCTTCAAGTGATGTGCATTACCGAGAGGGCCCAGAGATACCTCTCCGACAATCGGAGTGACAAAACCTAATCTCAAATACGCCAACCCAACATTTGCCTTTGGAGACACCTGTAGTACTCCTTTATAATCACCCGATTCGTTGTGACGTTTGGTAGCACCAAAGTGTTCCTCCGTAAACGGAGTTGCATAATCTCATAGTTACGGAACATGTATATGTCATGGATAAAAGCGGTAGCAACATACTAAATGATCGTGTGCTAAGCTAAGGGAATGGGTCATGTCAATCAGATCATTCTACTAATGATGTGACCCCATTAATCAAATAACAACTCCTTGTTCATGGTTAGGAAACATAACCATCTTTGATTAACAAGCTAGTCTAGTAGAGGCATACTAGTGACATGTTGTTTTGTCTATGCATTCACACATGTATCATGTTTCCGGTTAATACAATTCTAGCATGAATGATAAACATTTATCATGAAATAAGGAAATAAATAATAACTTTATTATTGCCTCTAGGGCATATTTCCTTCAGTCTCCCACTTGCACTAGAGTCAATAATCTAGATTACATAGTAATGATTCTAACACCCATGGAGTCTTGGTGCTGATCATGTTTTGCTCGTGGAAGAGGCTTAGTCAATGGGTCTGCAACATTCAGATCCGTATGTATCTTGCAAATCTCTATGTCTCCCGTCTGGACTAAGTCCCGGATGGAATTGAAGCGTCTCTTGATGTGCTTGGTCCTCTTGTGAAATCTGGATTCCTTCGCTAAGGCAATGGCTCCAGATTGTCACGAAGATTTTCATTGGACCCGATGCACTAGGTATGACACCTAGATCGGATATGAACTCCTTCATCCGACTCCTTCATTAGCTGCTTCGAAGCTGCTATGTATTCCGCTTCACATGTAGATCCCGCCTGACGCTTTGTTTAGAACTGCACCAACCGACAGCTCCTCCGCTTAGTGTAAATATGTATCCGGTCTGCGATTTAGAATCGTCTCGATCGGTGTCAAAGCTTGCATCAACGTAACTGCCATTTATGAGCTCTTTGTCACCTCCATATCGAAACATATCCTTAGTCCTTTTCGTATTTCAGATGTTCTTGACCGCTGTCGATGATCCACTCTGGATTACTTTGGTACCTTCCTGCTAGGCTTATAGCAAGGCACACATCGTGTCTGGTACACAAGATTGCATACATGATAGAGCCTATGGCTGAAGCATAGGAACATCTTTCATTTTCTCTCTATCTTCTGCAGTGGTCGGGCATTGAGTCGACTCAACTTCACACCTTGTAACACGTGCAAGAACCCTTTCTTTGCTTGATCCATTTTGAACTTCTTCAAAACTTTGTCAAGGTATGTGCTTTGTGAAAGTCCAATTAAGCGCCTTGATCTATCTCTATAGATCTTAATGCCCAATATGTAAGCAGCTTCACCGAGGTCTTTCATTGAAAAACTCTTATTCAAGTATCCCTTTATGCTATCCAGAATTCTATATCATTTCCGATCAGCAATATGTCATCCACATATAATATCGAAAATGCTCTGAGCTCCCACTCACTTTCTTGTAAATACAAAGCTTCTCCAAAAGTCTGTACAAACCCAAATGCTTTGATCACACTATCAAAGCGCTTATTCCAACTCCGAGATGCTTGCACCAGTCCATATATGGATCATTGGAGCTTGCACACTTTGTTAGCTCCTTTGGATCGATAAAACCTTCGGTTGCATCATATACAACTCTTCTTCCGTAAATCCATTCAGAATGCGGTCTTTACATCCATTTGCCAAATTTCATAATCATAAAATCGGCAATTGCTAACATGATTCGGACGGACTTAAGCATCGCTTCGGGTGAGAAGGTCTCATCGTAGTCAATCCCTTGAACTTGTCGAAAACCTTTTGCGACAAGTCGAGCTTTATAGACAGTAACATTACCGTCGGCGTCAGTCTTCTTCTTGAAGATCCACTTGTTTTCTATTGCTTGCCTACCCTCGGGCAAGTCAACCAAAGTCCACACTTTGTTTTCATACATGGATCCCATCTCAGATTTCATGGCCTCAAGCCATTTTGCGGAATCTGGGCTCACCATCGCTTCTTCATAGTTCGTAGGTTCATCATGATCTAGTAGCATGACTTCCAGAACAGGATTACCGTACCACTCAGTGCGGATCTTACTCTGGTTGATCTACGAGGTTCTGCGAGAACTTGATCTGAAGTTTCATGATCAACATCATCAACTTCCTCGCTACTTGGTGTAGATGTCTCGTAAACCGTTTTCTGCGATTTAACTACTTTCAAGTAAGGGAGAAGGTACTATTACCTCATCAAGTTCTACTTTCCTCCCACTCACTTCTTTCGAGAGAAACTCCTTCTCTAGAAAGGATCCATTCTTAGCAACGAATGTTTTGCCTTCGGATCTGTGATAGAAGGTGTACCCAACTGTTTCCTTTGGGTATCCTATGAAGACACATTTCTCCGATTTGGGTTCGAGCTTATCGAGTTGAAGCTTTTTCACATAAGCATCGCATCCCCAAACTTTAAGAAACGACAACTTTGGTTTCTTGCCAAACCACAGTTCATAAGGTGTCGTCTCAACGGATTTCGACGGTGTTCTATTCAGGTGTGAATGCGGCCGTCTCTAGAGCATAACCCCAAAACGATAGCGGTAAATCTGTAAGAGACATCATAGATCGTACCATATCTAGTAAAGTACGATTCGACGTTCGGACACACCATTATGTTGTGGTGTTCGGGTGGCGTGAGTTGAAACTATTCGCATTGTTTCAAATGTAGACCAAACTCGTAACTCAAATATTCACCTCCACGATCGATCGTAGAAATTTAATTTTCTTGTTACGATGATTTTCAACTTCACTCTGAAATTCTTTGAACTTTTCAAACGTTTCAGACTTATGTTTCATTAAGTAGATATACCCATATCTGCTTAAGTCATCTGTGAAGGTGAGAAAACAACGATATCCGCCACGAGCCTCAACATTCATTGGACCACATACATCATGTATGTATGATTTCCAACAAATCCGTTGCTCTCTCCATAGTACCGAGAACGGTGTTCTAGTCATCTTGCCCATGAGGCACGGTTCATAAGTGCCAAGTGATTCATAATCAAGTGACTCCAAAAGTCCATCGGTATGGAGTTTCTTCATGCGCTTTACACCGATATGACCTAAACGGCGAGTGCCACAAATAAGTTGCACTTTCATTATCAACTCTGCATCTTTTGGTTTCAACATTATGAATATGTGTATCACTACTATCGAGATTCATCGAAATAGACCACTCCTCAAGGGTGCATGACCATAAAAGATATTACTCATATAAATAGAACAACCATTATTCTCGATTTAAATGAATAACCGTCTCGCATCAAACAAGATCCAGATATAATGTTCATGCTCAACGCAGCACCAAATAACAATTATTTAGGTCTAAAACTAATCCCGAAGGTAGATGTAGAGGTAGCGTGCCGACCGCGATCACATCGACTTTGGAACCATTTCCCACGCGCGATCGTCACCTCGTCCTTTGCGAGTTAAGCAATCCGTAGTCCCTGCTTTGAGTTGCAAATATTAGCAATGAACCAGTATCAAATACCAGTGCTACTACGAGCTCTAGTAAGGTACACATCAATAACATGTATATCGCATATACCTTTGTTCACCTTGCCATCCTTCTTATCCGCCAAATACTTGGGGCAGTTCCGCTTCGGTGACGATCGCTTGCGGTAGAAGCACTCGATTTCAGGTTTAGGGCCAGACTTGGGTTTCTTCTCTGAGCAGACAACTTGCTTGCTGTTCTTCTTGAGATTCCTTTCTTCTTCCCTTTGCCTTTCTTCTTGAAACTAGTGGTCTTATTGACCATCAACACTTGATGCTCCTTCTTGATTTCTACCTCCGCAGCTTTTAGCATTGCGAAGAGCTCGGTATAGTTTTCACTAACCCTTGCATATTATAGTTCATCACGAAGCTTTTGTAGCTTGGTGGCGTGATTGGAGAATTCATCAATGACACAATCATCCGGAAGATTAACTCCCAATTGTGTCAAGTGATTGTAGTACCCGGACATTCGAGTATATGCTCACTAATGTAACTGTTCTCCTCCATCTTGCAGCTATAGAACTTATTGGAGACTTCATATCTCTCAATCCGGGCATTACTTTGGAATATCAACTTCAACTCTGGAACATCTCATATGCTCCATGACGTTCAAAACGTCGTTGAAGCCACGGTTCTAAGCCGTAAAGCATGGCACATCGAACTATAGAGTAGTCATCGACTTTGCTCGCCAGACGTTCTTAACGCCGTCGATTGCATCTACATCAGGCTGTCACCTAGCGGTGCATCCAGGGCGTAACTCTTACGTGCAGCAATGAGGATGATCCTCAAATTACGGACCCGTCCGTGTAATTGCTACCATCATCTTTCAACTTTGCTTTCTCAAGGAACGCATTAAAATTCAACGGAACAACAAAGACGAGCCATCTATCTACAATCAAACATAAACAAGCAAGATACTATCAAGTACTAAGTTCATGATAAATTTAAGTTCAATTAATCATATTACTTAAGAACTCCCACTTAGAAAGACATCTCTCTAGTCATCTAAGTGATCACGTGATCCAAATCAACTAAACCATAACCGATCATCACGTGAAATGGAGTAGTTTTCAATGGTGAACATCTTATGTTGATCATATCTACTATATGACTCACGCTCGACCTTTCGGTCTCCGTGTTCCGAGGCCATATCTGCATATGCTAGGCTCGTCAAGTATAACCCGAGTATTCTGCGTGTGCAAAACTGGCTTGCACCCGTTGTAGATGGACGTGAGCTTATCACACCCGATCATCACGTGGTGTCGGGCACGACGAACTTTGGCAGCGGTGCATACTCGGGAGAACACTTCTTGATAATTTAGTGAGAGATCATCTTATAATGCTACCGTCAATCAAAGCAAGATAAGATGCATAAAAGGATAAACATCACATGCAAATCAATATAAGTGATATGATATGGTCATCATCATCTTGTGCTTCATGATCTCCATCTGCAGCACCACCATGATCACCATCGTCACCGGCGCGACACCTTGATCTCCATCGTAGCATCGTTGTCGTCTCGCCAAACTTATGCTTCTCGACTATCGCTACCGCTTAGTGATAAAGTAAAGCATTACGAATGATTGCATTGCATACAATAAAGCGACAACCATATGGCTCCAGCCGATTGCCGATAACCGGTTACAAAACATGATCATCTCATACAATAAAATATAGCATCACGTCTTGACCATATCACATCACAACATGCCCTGCAAAAACAAGTTAGGCGTCCTCTACTTTGTTGTTGCAAGTTTTACGTGGCTGCTACGGGCTTAAGCAAGAACCAGTCTCACCTCGCATCAAAACCACAACGATACTTCGTCAAATAGACTCCGTTTAACCTTCTCAAGGACCGGGCGTAGCCACACTCGGTTCAACTAAAGTGAGAGACGAGCACCCACCAGTCACCTTTAAGCAGCGAGTGCTCGTGGCGGTGAAACCAGTCTCGCGTAAGCGTCTGCGTAATGTCGGTCCAGGCCGCTTCATCTCACAATACCGCTGAACCAAAGTATGACATGCTGGTAGGTAGTATGACTTGTATCGCCCACAACTCACTTGTGTTCTACTCGTGCAAAACATCAAACCATAGAAAAACCTAGGCTCGGATGCCACTGTTGGGGAACGTAGTAATTTCAAAAATTTTCCTCGCACACGCAAGATCATGGTGATGTATAGCAACGAGAGGGAGAGTGTTGTCTACATACCCTTGTAGACCCGGCGGAAGCGATCACAACGTAGAGGAAGTAGTCGTCGTTCTCCTCGCGATCCGACCGATCCCGCGCCGTTACTCCGGCGCCCCGAGTTCTTGACACACGTACAGCTCGATGGCGTCCTCGTACTCGATCCAGCCGAGTGTCGAGGAGAGTTCCACAAGACGACGGCGTGGTGACGATCTTGATGTTTCACGGCGCAGGGCTTCGCCTAAGCTTCGCGACGGTATAACCGAGGTGGAATATGGTGGAGGGGCACCGACACGGCTAAGGAACGATCTAAAGATCAACTTGTGTGTTCAAGGTGCCCCCTACCCCGTATATAAAGGAGCCAGGGGAGGGGGCCATGGCCAAGAGGAGGCGCTGCCAGGAGTCCTACTCCCTCTGGGAGTAGGATTCCCCCAATCCTAGTTGGACTAGGATTCCTGAGGGAAAAAGAGAGAGGGGGGGCCCTTCTCCTAGTCCTAGTAGGACTAGGGAAGGGGAGGCGTCGCCCTTCTAGGGCTGCCCTTCTCCTTTCCACTAAGGCCCATCGAGGCCCATTTACCTCCGGGGGTTCCGTAACCTCCGGTACTCGGTAAATTCCGTTTTGCGGAACCATTCGAACTCAAAACATAGGCTTCCAATATATCAATCTTTATGTCTCGACCATTTCGAGACTCCTCGTCATGTCCGTGATCACATCCGGGACTCCGAACTTCTTCGGTACATCAAAATACATAAACTCATAATAACTGTCATTGAAACCTTAAGCGTGCGGACCCTACGGTTCGAGAACAATGTAGACATGACCTAGAACTATTCACGGTCAATAACCAACAGCGGGACCTGGATGCCCATATTGGTTCCTACATATTCTACGAAGATCTTTATCGGTCAGACCGCATAACAACATCGTTGTTCCCTTTGTCATCGGTATGTTACTTGCCCGAGATTCGATCGTCGGTATCCAATACCTAGTTCAATCTCACATTCTTGGCAAGTCTCTTTACTCGTTCCGTAATACATCATCTCACAACTAACTCATTAGTTGTAGTGCTTGCAAGGCTTCATGATGTGCATTACCGAGAGGGCCCAGAGATACCTCTCCGACAATCGGAGTGACAAAACCTAATCTCAAATCGCCAACCCAACATTTGCCTTTGGAGACACTGTAGTACTCCTTTATAATCACCCGATTACGTTGTGACGTTTGGTAGCACCAAAGTGTTCCTCCGTAAACGGAGTTGCATAATCTCATAGTTACGAGAACATGTATATGTCATGGATAAAAGCGGTAGCAACATACTAAATGATCGTGTGCTAAGCTAAGGGAATGGGTCATGTCAATCAGATCATTCTACTAATGATGTGACCCCATTAATCAAATAACAACTCCTTGTTCATGGTTAGGAAACATAACCATCTTTGATTAACAAGCTAGTCTAGTAGAGGCATACTAGTGACATGTTGTTTTGTCTATGCATTCACACATGTATCATGTTTCCGGTTAATACAATTCTAGCATGAATGATAAACATTTATCATGAAATAAGGAAATAAATAATAACTTTATTATTGCCTCTAGGGCATATTTCCTTCACTTACAACCTCTCAAATTGTTTTGGGCTCGTGCTGCAGCTAGCTAATAGTGAAGAGCCCGCTTCTTTTCTCTCTCATCTTCTCTCTCCTCCAACTAAGCAAAAATATGATATTTTAGTCATTATTTACGAAAAAGAGTTTCCTCCCGCTTTATATTATAAAGCAACAACAAACTGATACAACCAACTCGTTGGGGCTGCAGCACAAACAAGCCCAAAAAGAAAAAAACGAGAGCAAGAAAGAGAAACAAATGCCGACGTCGGTAGCTCAACTAAGCGAAGATGGCCGATATCCGCCGCACCCTCCGGAGAAGTAACACCGCACACCTAGCACTCCGAAGCCTCACGTACCAAGCAACACCTTCAGGAAGGAATACGACACCGACGCCGCTACTGCCCGGACAAGTCCTAGGGTTTTCCCCAGCACGCGGATGGTAGATGGGAAGGGGTATCACCGACGCCCCTCAAGAAGGTCCGGCAACGCCCATGGGTGTAGCCATGCCGGTGGCAGACAAGCCGCCAGGGATTTCTCCCGCCCCAAAACCAACACCATCACAGACACTCGAGACTGCACCACCCAACATGCCGCCCACCAGCCTGTGCCACCATGGATACCGCACCAACTTCACCAAGGCCACCAACACGAGGCCTAGAGGGAGGATGAGGGGACACTGGGCTCGGGGGCAATCGCAACGTGATACGTCTCCAATGTATCTATAATTTTTGATTGTTTCATGCTATTATATTACCCCTTTTGGATGTTTATGGGCTTTATCTTACACATTTATATCATTTTTGGGACTAGCCTACTAACCGAAGGCCCAACCCGTATTGCTGTTTTTTTGCCTTTTTCAGTATTTCGAAGAAAAGGAATATCAAACGGAGTCCAAACGGAATGAAACCTTCGGGAGCGTGATTTTTGGAACGAACGTGATCCGGAGAACTTGGAGTGCAAGTAAAGAAGCAAACGAGGCGGGCAGGAGATAGGTGGGCGCGCCCACCCCTCCTGGGGTGCGCCCCCTGTCTCCTGGGCCCCACGAACGGCCACCGACATACTTCTTCCTCCTATATATACCTACGTACCCCGAAAACATCCAGGGAGCCAACGAAAAACGATTTCCACCGCCGTAACCTTCTGTATCTGCGAGATCCAATCTTGGAGCCTTCGCCGGCGCTCCGCCGGAGGGGGAATCGACCATGGAGGGATTCTACATCAACACCATAGCCCCTCCGATGAGTTGTGAGTAGTTTACCACAGACCTTCGGGTCCATAGTTATTAGCTAGATGGCTTCTTCTCTCTTTTTGGATCTCAATACAATGTTCTCCCCCACTCTTGTGGAGATCTATTCGATGTAAACTCTTTTTGTGGTGTGTTTGTCGAGATCCGATGAATTGTGGGTTTATGATCAAGTTTATCTAGGAGAAATATTTGAATCTTCTCTAAATTCTTTTATGTATGATTGAGTTATCTTTACAAGTCTCTTCGAATTATCAGTTTGGTTTGGCCTACTAGATTGATCTTTCTTGCCATGGGAGAAGTGCTTAGCTTTGGGTTCAATCTTGCGGTGTCCTTACCCAAAGGATGTAAAGGGTTGCAAGGCACATATTGTATTGTTGCCATCGAGGATAAAAAGATGGGGTTTATATCATATTGCTTGAGTTTATCCCTCTACATCATGTCATCTTTCTTAATGCGTTACTCTGTTTTTATGAACTTAATACTCTAGATGCATGTTAGATAGCGGTCGATGTGTGGAGTAATAGTACTAGATGCAGGCAGGAGTCGGTCTACTTGTCGCGGACGTGATGCCTATATACATGATCATGCCTAGATAATCTCATAAATATTAAGCTTTTCTATCAATTGCTTGACAAGAATTTGTTCACCCACCGTAATACTTATGCTATCTTGAGAGAAGCCACTAGTGAAACCTATGGCCCCGGGTCTATCTTTTATCATATAAGCTTTCAATCTACTTTTATTTGCATCTTTACTTTTTGCATCTATATTATAAAATACCAAAAATATATTTATCTTATCATACTATCTCTATCAGATCTCACTTTACATGAAGTGGCCATGAAGGATTGACAACCCCTTTATTGCGTTGGTTGCGAGTTCTTTATTTGTTTGTGTAGGTGCGTGGGACTTTTGAGGAGCCTCCTACTGGATTGATACCTTGGTTCTCAAAAACTGAGGGAAATACTTACGCTACTTTGCTGCATCACCCTTTCATCTTCAAGGAAAACCAAGGCAAGCTCAAGACGTAGCAAGAAGGATTTCTGGCGCCATTGCCGGGAAGGTCTTCGCTCAAGTCAAGACATATCGAGTACCCATCATAAACTCATCTCCCTCGCATTTATATTATTTGCCATTTGCCTCTCGTTTTCCTCTTCCCCACTTAACCCTTGCCGTTTTATTCGTCCTCTCTTTCCTAATCTTCTCCTCTCTTTTTCGCTTGCCTTTTTCTGTTTGCTTGTGTGTTGGATTACTTGTTGCCATGGCGCAAGATAATACCAAATTGTGTGATTTCTCCAATACCAATAATAATGATTTCCTTAGTACTCTGATTGCTCCTCTTAATGATGTTGAGTCTTGTGAAATCTATACTGCTTTGCTGAATCTTGTTATGAAAGATCAATTCGCCGGCCTTCCTAGTGAAGATGCCGCTACTCATCTAAACAATTTTGTTGATTTGTGTGATATGCAAAAGAAGAAAGATACAGACAATGATATTGTTAAATTGAAGTTATTTCTGTTTTCACTTAGAGATCGTGCTAAAGTTTGGTTTTCGTCTTTGCCTAAAAATAGTATTGATTCTTGGAACAAGTGCAAAGATGCTTTTATCCCTAAGTATTTTCCTCCCGCTAAGATTATCACTCTTAGGAACGATATTATGAACTTTAAACAACTTGATCATGAGCATGTTGCCCAGTCTTGGGAAAGAATGAAATTGATGGTTCGCAATTGCCCTACTCATGGTTTGAATTTATGGATGATCATACAAAAATTTTATGCCGGTTTGAACTTTGCTTCTAGAAATCTTTTAGATTCGGCCGCGGGAGGCACATTTATGGAAATCACGTTAGGAGATGCTACAAAACTTCTTCATAATATTATGGCTAATTATTCTCAATGGCACACCGCAAGATCTTCTAGTAAAAAGGTGCATGCTATAGAAGAAATCAATGTTTTGAGTGGGAAGATGGATGAACTTATGAAATTATTTGCTACTAAAAAATACTCCTCTTGATCCCAATGATATGCCTTTGTCTACTTTGATTGAGAATAATAATGAATCTATGGATGTGAATTTTGTTGGTAGGAATAGTTTTGGAAACAATGCTTATAGAGGAAACTTTAATCCTAGACCGTTCCCTAGTAATTCCTCTAATAATTATGGAAATTCTTACAATAATTCTTATGGTAATTTAATAAGATGCCCTCTGATTTTGAGAATAGTGTGAAAGAATTTATGATTTCTCAAAATAATTTTAATGCTTTGCTTGAAGAAAAATTGCTCAAAGTTGATGATTTGGCTAGGAACGTTGATAGACTTTCGCTTGATGTTGATTCTCTTAAACTTGGATCTACTCCTCCTAAGCATGATATCAATGAGTCTCCCAAAGCAATGAGAATTTCCATTGATGAGTGCAAGTAAAGAACCACTAGATTGCGTGCTAAGAAAGATTGCTTTGTAAAGGCGTGTTCTTCTAGTTTCCATGAAAATAATGATGAAGATCTTAAAGTTATTGATGTGTCTCCTATTAGATCTTTGTTTTGCAACATGAATCTTGATAATAATGGGACTGGAGATGAGTCAACTTTAGTTAGAAGGTGTCCCAATAATTCGAAGTTTTTAGATCTTGATGCTAAATTTGGTAATAGTGGGATTGGAGAGGTCATGACTTTAAATAGCATTGAACCCACTATCTCGGATTTCAAGGAATTTGATTATGATAATTGTTCTTTAGAAGGTTGTATTTCCTTGTTGCAATCCGTTGTTAATTCTCCTCATGCTTATAGTCAAAATAAAGCTTTTACCAAACATATCGTTGATGCATTGATGCAATCTTATGATGAAAAACTTAATTTGGAAGTTTCTATACCTAGAAAACTTAATGATGAGTGGGTACCTACTATAAAGATTAAAATTAAAGATCATCAGTGTTTTGCCTTGTGCGATTTGGGTGCTAGTGTTTCCATGATTCCGAAAACTTTATGTGATATTCTAGGTTTCCATGATCTTGATGATTGCTCTTTAAATTTGCACCTTGCGGATTCCACCATTAAAAAGCCAATGGGAAGGATCAATGATGTTCTCATTGTTGCAAATAGAAATTTGGTGCCCGTAGATTTTATCGTTCTTGATATTGGTTGCAATCTTTCTTGCCCTATTATTCTTGATAGACCTTTCCTTAGAACGATTGGCGCGATTATTGATATGATGAAGGGAATATTAGATTCCAATTTTCATTAAAGAAAGACATGGAGCACTTTCTAAGAAAGAAAGTCAAATTACCTTATGAATCTATCATGCGGGCTACTTATGAATTTAGTGCCAAAGATGGCACTACTTAGATCTATCTTCGCTTTTATGCCTAGCTAGGGGTGTTAAACGATAGCGCTAGTTGGGAGAAAACCCAATTTTATTTGTGTTTTTTGTTTTTGTTTCTATTTAGTAATAAATTTTGCATCTACCTTCTGTTTAGATGTGTTTTTATATTTTAATTAGTGTTTGTGCCAAGTAGAACCTACAGGATAACCTATAGTGATAGTTGATTTGATTCTGCTCAAAAACAGAAACTTTGCACGCATGAAATTAGTTTTGTTAAATCACATAAACGTGATTTTGCGTTTATTCTTTTTGATTCTGATCAATAGACAAATTTCCCAGGACTTCCTATTCTGGTAGGATTTTTAAGGTTCCAGAAGTTTGTGTTAGTTACAGATTGCTACAGACTGTTCTGTTTTTGACAGATTCTGTTTTTCGTGTGTTGTTTGCTTATTTTGATGCATCTATGGCTAGTATTAAGTGGTATGAACCATAGAGAACTTGGAATACAGTAGGTTTAGCACCGAAATAAATAAAGAATGAGTTCATTACAGTACCTTATGTGGTGGTTTTGTTTTCTTTCACTAACAGAGCTTATGAGATTTCCTGTTGAGTTTTGTGTTGTGAAGTTTTCAAGTTTTGGGTAAAGATTTGATGGACTATGGAATAAGAAGTGGAAAAAGCCTAAGCTTGGGGATGCCCATGGCACCCCAAGATATTCAAGAATGGCCAAAAGCCTAAGCTTGGGGATGCCCCGGGAAGGCATCCCCTCTTTCGTCTTCGTTCATTGGTAACTTTACTTGGAGCTATATTTTTATTCGCCACATGATATGTGTTTTTCTTGGAGCGTCATGTATTATATTAGTATTTGCTTTTTAGTTTACCACAATCATCCTTGCTGTACACACCTTTTGGGAGAAGCCCACTTGATTGAATTTGCTAGAATACTCTATGTGCTTCACTTATATCTTTTGAGCTTGATAGTTTTTGCTCTAGTGCTTCACTTATATCTTTTAGAGCACGGCGGTGGCTTAATTTTGTAGAAATTGCTAGTCTCTCATTCTTCACTTGTTGGCAATATGCACTAGAGGCAATAATAAAATGGTTATTATTATATTTCCTTGTTTATGATAATTTTCTATTGTTCATGCTATAATTGTGTTATCCGGAAATCGTAATACATGTGTGAATACATAGACCACAACATGTCCCTAGTGAGCCTCTAGTTGACTAGCTCGTTGATCAATGGATGGTTACGGTTTCCTGACCATGGACATTGGATGTCATTGATAACAGGATCAAATCATTGGGAGAATGATGTGATGGACAAGACCCAATCCTAAGCATAGCACAAGATCGTGTAGTTCGTTTGCTAGGACTTTTCTAATGTCAAGTATCATTTCCTTAGACCATGAGATCGTGTAACTCCCGGATACCGTAGGAGTGCTTTGGGTGTACCAAACGTCACAACGTAACTGGGTGGCCTAAAGGTATACTACAGGTATCTCCAAAAGTGTCTGTTGGGTTGGCACGGATCGAGACTGGGATTTGTCACTCTGTATGACGGAGAGGTTTCTCTGGGCCCACTCAGTAATGCATCATCATAATGATCTCAATGTGACCAAGTGGTTGGTCACGGGATCATGCATTACGGTACGAGTAAAGTGACTTGCCGATAACGAGATTGAACGAGGTATTGGGATACCGACGATCGAATCTCGGGCAAGTAACGTACCGATTGACAAAGGGAATTGTATACGGGATTACTTGAATCCTCGACATCATGGTTCATCCGATGAGATCATCGTGGAACATGTGGGAGCCAACATGGGTATCCAGATCCCGTTGTTTGTTATTGGCCGGAGAGTTGTCTCGGTAATGTCTACGTGATACCCGAACCCGTAGGGTCTACACACTTAAGGTTCGATGATGCTAGGGTTATTAGGAAGACTTGTATGTGATTACCGAATGTTGTTCGGAGTCCGGATGAGATCCCGGACGTCACGAGGAGTTCCGTAATGGTCCGGAGGTGAATATTTATATATGGGAAGTTATCATACGGTCACCGGAAAAGTTCGGGGGCATATCGGTATTGTACCGGGGCCACCGGAGGGGTTCCGGGGGTCCACCGGGAGGGGCCACCTCTCTCGGAGGGCCTCATGGGTCGTGGGGGAAATGGAACCAGCCCTTGGAGGGCAGGGCGCATCCCCCCTTGGGCCCATGCACCTAGGGTTGGGGGGGGGAACCCTAGAGGGGGCGCCCCCTTGCTTGGGGGGCAAGCCCCCTCCCCTTGGCCGCCGCCCCTCTCTAGATATCATCTAGAGGGGGCCGGCCCCCTTCCCCCTTCCCCTATAAATAGAGGGGCGAGGGGAGGGCCGCACATAACATCCAAGGCACAGCCCCTCCCCTCCCCAACACCTCTCCTCCTCCGATTAAGAGCTTGGCAAAGCCCTGTCGGAGTACTGCCACTCCATCACCACCACGCCGTCGTGCTGCTATTGGAGCTCTCTTCCTCAACCTCTCCTTCCCCCTTGCTGGATCAAGAAGGAGGAGACGTCACCGCTCCGTACGTGTGTTGAACGCGGAGGTGCCGTCCGTTCGGCGCTAGGATCATCGGTGATTTGGATCACGACGAGTACGACTCCATCAACCCCGTTCTCTTGAACGCTTCTACTCGTGATCTACAAGGGTATGTAGATGCACTCCTCTCTCTCGTTGCTAGATGACTCCATAGATTGATCTTGGTGATGCATAGAAAAAATTTATTTTCTGTAACGATCCCCAACATCACTTATATTATTTTGAGAGTCTTTTAGAACAGCATGGTATTTGCTATGGTTATAAAATTGGTACTAGAATGGTAGGCATCCAAGTTGGGTATAATAAAAACTATCATAGAAAGTGAATTGGATGCTATGATCAATTTGATACTTGATAATTGTTTTGAGATATGGAGGTAGTGATATTAAAGTCATGCTAGTTGGGTGATTATGAATTTAAAGAATGCTTGTGTTGAAGTTTGTGATTCCCGTAGCATGCACGTATGGTGAACCGCTTTGTGATGAAGTTGGAGCACAATTTTATTTATTGATTGTCTTCCTTATGAGTGGCGGTCGGGGACGAGCGATGGTATTTTCCTACCAATCTATCCCCCTAGGAGCATGCGCGTAATACTTTGTTTTTGATGACTTGTAGATTTTTGCAATAAGTATATGAGTTCTTTTGACTAATGTTGAGTCCATGGATTATACGCACTCTCACCCTTCCACCATTGCTAGCCTCTCTTGTGCCGCACAACTTTCGCCGGTACCATACACCCACCATATACCTTCCTCAAAATAGCCACCATACCTACCTATTATGGCATTTCCATAGCCATTCCGAGATATATTGCCATGCAACTTCCATCGTTCCGTTTATATGACATGCATCATCATTGTCATATTGCTCTTTTTGCATGATCATGTAGTTGACATCGTATTTGTGGCAAGGCCACCTTCATAATTTTCATACATGTCACTCTTGATTCATTGCATATCCCGGTGCACCGCCGGAGGCATTCATATAGAGTCATATCTTGTTCTAGTTTTGAGTTGTAAATCAATAAAAGTGTGATGATCTTCATTATTAGAGCATTGTCCCAGTGAGGAAAGGATGATGGTGACAATGATTCTCCCACAAGTCGGGATGAGACTTAAGACTTTACAAAAGAAAAAAAGAGAAAGGCCAAAAAGAAAAAAAGGAAGGCCAAAGAAAAAAAGAGAAAAAAAGAAAAAGAAAAAAAGGAATAAAAGAAAAGAAAAAATGAGAGAAAAAAAGAGAAGGGACAATGCTACTATCCTTTTACCACGCTTGTGCTTCAAAGTAGTACCATGATCTTCATGATAGAGAGTCTCCTATGTTGTCACTTTCATATACTAGTGGGAATTTTTCATTATAGAACTTGGCTTGTATATCTCAATGATGGGCTTCCTCAAAATGCCCTAGGTCTTCATGAGCAAGCGAGTTGGATGCACACCCACTTAGTTTCTTTTGTTGAGCTTTCATACATTTATAGCTCTAGTGCATCCGTTGCATTGCAATCCCTACTCACTCACATTGATATCTATTAATGGGCATCTCCATAGCCCGTTGATACGCCTAGTTGATGTGATACTGTCTTCTCCTTTTTTGTCTTCTCCACAACCACCATTCTATTCCACATATAGTGTTATTTCCATGGCTCACGCTCATGTATTGCGTGAAAGTTGAAAAAGTTTGAGATTACTAAAGTATGAAACAATTGCTTGGCTTGTCATCGGGGTTGTGCATGATTAAATACTTTCTATGATGAAGATAGAGCAACACCAGACTATATGATTTTGTAGGGATAACTTTCTTTAGCCATGTTATTTTGAGAAGACATGATTGCTTTGATTAGTATGCTTGAAGTATTACTATTTCTTATGTCAATATGAACTTTTATTTTGATCATTTAGATCTGAACAATCATGTCACAATAAATAAAATTACATTAAGAATTATGCTAGGTAGCATTCCACATCAAAAATTCTGTTTTTATCATTTACCTACTCGAGGACGAGAAGGAATTAAGCTTGGGGATGCTTGATACGTCTCCAATGTATCTATAATTTTTTATTGTTCCATGCTATTATATTACCCCTTTTGGATGTTTATGGGCTTTATTTTACACATTTATATCATTTTTGGGACTAACCTACTAACCGGAGGCCCAGCCCGTATTTTTGTTTTTTTTGCCTATTTCAGTATTTCGAAGAAAAGGAACATCAAACGGAGTCCAAACGGAATGAAACCTTCGGGAGCGTGATTTTTGGAACGAACGTGATCTAGAGAACTTGGAGTACAAGTCAAGAAGCAAACGAGGTGGCCAGGAGATAGGAGGGCGCGCCCACCCTCCTGGGCGCGCCCCCTGTCTCTGAAAGGGCTAGTTATCAACTAGAGGGGGGGTGAATAGGCGATTTTTATGTAAGTCTTCAAAACATGGGAGTTTCAAAGACAAACAATATAAACAACACTATTCGAATGCAACAGAAGGTAGACTACACTAGACAAGCCATAGTCAAGTATTGAATGAAGTGAAAGCACAAAGACTAATAGCAGCTAGGTAGTAAAGATCAGGATGGAAGATAGTATGAAGCCAATCAGAACAGGTAGTCACAAAGTGAAGTCAAACAGATAAAGCAAGCAGGCAATGACTTCACGAAGACAAACTGTAAGTAACGAGAAGTAAGAGATAGAACTAGTGGCTTCAGAAGGACAGGGATTTGTTTGACCAGTTCCAGTTGTTGTGACAACTGTACGTCTGGTTAGGGAGGCTGAGATTCAACTCAGAAGACCGCGTCTTCACCTTATTCCCCTTGAGCAAAGGACACCTAGTCCCCGCCCAATCACTCTGGTAAGTCTTCAAGGTAGACTTCTGAACCTTCACAGACTTCGTTCACCGGCAATCCACAATGGCTCTTGGATGCACAGAATGCGACGCCTAACCGGCTGGAGGATTCACAGTCCTCAAGTGTAACAAGTCTTCAGATCACGAGGACATAAAGACTTCAGTGATGCCAAACACTCTTTAGGCTCTGGGTGGTTTGGGCTTTGTCCTCGCAAGGATTCTCTCTTGAAAGCTTCGGCAGTGGATTGCTCTCAAACGACAAAAGCCGTATACTAACTCTGAGCAACCACCAATTTATGGTGTAGGGGGTGGGCTATTTATAGCCACTGGGCAACCCGACCTGATTTGTCCGAAATGACCCTGGGTCACTAAGGAACTGATACGTGTTCCAACGGTCATATTTCAAACACACGTGGCAGCTTGACTTGGGCTACAAGTAAAGCTAACTCATCCGACTCTGGATAAGATTTGATCTCATTGTCTTCGCTCGAAGACATAGGATTTGGTTGAGCATCACTTCAGTCACCTGACTTTGTTCACTTGGACCCTACTTAACAGTGTGGTGGTTCCTATGATTCAATAAAGAAGAAAAGGAAACAACGAAACAACTAAGTCTTCGCGCTCGATAGTCTTCACTTGATGTTTTCTCATGTCATAGACTTCATCGTGAATGGCTTCACAGACCACCATTGTCTTCAATGTCTTCACACATTTTTAGGGGTCATCTTCGGTAGGTAAACCGAATCAATGAGGGACTACTACCTGTGTTATCCTGCAATTCTCACAAACACATTAGTCCCTCAACCAGGTTTGTCGTCAATACTCCAAAACCAACTGGGGGTGGCACTAGATGCACTTACAATCTCCCGCTTTTTGGTGTTTGTTGACAAACTAGTTGAAGTTTTCAACGGGGATACAAGTATGTGAAATTGTAAAGGACTAAGATATTGTCTTCATAGATGGCAAAAAGGCTCCCCCTGAAGATGTGCATATAAATGTTTTGCGTTGGAATGCAAATGCACATGGCAGGTTGTACTTGTGGAGATCCTCTTCACCATATGAAGACAATACATCATGCATGAACAGATATACAGGAATAATGACATGCATAATGAAAAATGGACGTCTGCGAAATGACTTCATGCGGGATTTATCATCGCATATGTGGAATTTATCATCGCATCATAGAATAGCAGAAAAAGTAGCAGAGGACCATCAAGTTTAAGTGTTACAACTCAAAGAACCAAACTTATCAAAAGCGAGAGTTGTAAGCACTAGCCAAAAAGTATATCAACCACCCATCTGGACCCGCTTGAAGACTATCAACATATGCTTCTCCCCCCTTTTGTCAGTAAGGACCAAAAAGGTTTGAAGACATAGTCTCTACTCGTTCGCATGAGGAGTAGGTGAAGCAGCAGGGTCGTCGTTGAGGTTTGGTGGTGTAGAAGAACTTGGTGCAGTGTTGACACGCGCTGAGGTTGGAGGCGGTGAGGTAGCATCATCTGTGTCATCCAAGACTCTGGCATTCATAGTTGCTGCGGAGGAGGAGAACTCTGAATCTTCAAGAGACGGGGTTCGACATAATACAGTATTCCTGGGAGGAGTGGAGTCAAACTTTAATCTCTAAGTGAAGCCATCGTCTTGAAGATCAGCTTCAGCACTTAGCAATGTCAGACTCTTCGAGGACCTCCGACAGGTTTCATGAGTGACAAAGGCATTCTTGGTGGAAAGATTGCGAATCGATTGACATCCACGAAGAGGCTTTGCATTTGGCCTTCATCCATAATGATGCTTGTCATGTTTTACGATACAAGGCCACGAAGCTCTCGGTCATTGAGCACGCGAGATCGCTTCCGAGGCCTTGGAGCAATTGTGCTTCGTGGCTTCGGTCGCGTGCACGGCGAGTGTTGCGGCGGAGGATAAACACGAAAGCAACTGAACACCTTCAACATCTTTGGGAAAAGCTCGACGATCGCATTGTAAAGATATAGTGCTTCCTTGGCGGGCTCTGGGTAAATGGCTTCAATGGACATATCAACCTCTGGTAGAAATATGAGATGGTTCTGACGAGGAGGGCTGATAGTCAATGGCAGAGTGAAGCTTGATCAGACGCATAATCCAAGGAGCATAGAATTTCAGACCAAAGATGTCAGATCCAGATGCAGCAAATTGGGTAATGAAGAAATCCTGAGTATTGAAGCTTTTGCCATTGAGAATATAGAAGACCAATGTCTTCATTGCACCTTCAAGCTTTGCCGAGGAGGAATGCCCTTTGATGGGCCATAGAGTTCGCCTAATGATATGATAGATGGTCCGGGGCAGATACTCTAGGTCATCAACAGGGAATTCCTTGGGATACTCGGCATCCTGGGGCAGTGGCTTCATCATACTTAGCATCTGGCTCATATTGGGCTCTGGCTTCTGAAAGATGCTCTCCAATGCATCGCGGTGAAGCTGACAACCAGGTTCGTACAGTTCGCCTGGAGTGGAAAGGCCGGTAAGCTCAGTGAGATCAAAGGCTTTGGATTCATGATGGACACTGCATGTCATCCACTCAAGGACACATGTCGTTGTATCCCTGTTGTAGCCGCGAATGTGGAGGGTTGCATAGAATTGCAGTAGAAGCTCTTCATTCCAATGTTCCTTGTCGGTAACAAACTGCAGAAGGCCAGCATCTCGAAAGCAGTCAAGGGCTTCTTCTAAGCAGGGCAGACCAGCAATGGCTTCAGTGTCCAGACGCATATGAGGAATTATGCGCTCCTGATTGTATAGAATACAAGAGTAGTAGTTGCGCTGCTGATAACTCCAGAACCGATCTGATGATATTCTTGGCTTGGAATATGGGTTCTTGGCAGTATCGAAGAAGGTGTTGTGTGCAATGAAGCCATTGACATTGAATGAGCCTGGTGCTGATGTAGTACCTAGAAACCTTGGCAGCCTTGGTTTTGGCTTCTGAAGCTGAGGCCTATGCTCCACATGATAGTCAAACTAAGGTCCGGGAGCAGGCAGAGGAACCAGAATTGGCCATCTAACAGGGACAAGATCGCCTTGGTAGAATGCTTGCTCAATGGTGTGGGGCCTTGGAGGCGGAACAGGAGCAGTGGCATTAGCAGAGGCGTCAGGCTGCACATTTATTGCAGGTGCATCAGTGGCTTCATGCACACTGTTCATTGCAGGCACCACATTGTCTTCAGCCATGACAACGTCAGTGGCTTCAGTAGTGTTGTTGGTGCCCGCCTCAGGATTCTCAACCTCCACTTTAGTAGCTGGAGGGTCGGGCACAATCACGTTCTCCTCGAGAACAACTTCTTGGGTGGTAGGGGAGTAGCAACACGCTCTTCTTCTTGTCTTTCTTCGGCTGATGCAGCCGGATTGTCTTCAGCAACATTGGCTTTGGACAAGGGAACCATCACAGAAGGATTATCTTCAGGGAACACTTGACGTGCCACTGAGCCGGGCTGGTTTGAGTCTTCTTCTATGATGGTAGTCATGGAGACAAATGGCCTTAGACCTTTGCAAAGCCGTTGAAACACGGGCGACGCCTTTGGCGAGGGTGTGGTCTCCATGTAATTATCATCATTCACCAACGGGCTGGTGACTTGCGCTGGTGGAGGATGGGGTGTACTTGGTGAATCTTAACTAGGAGTAGCTGGTTGGGGGCGATCAGCCCACGAGGCATCTTGAGAGATTGGCGTTAAAGGACGACCAATACTGATGAGCTCGCTGTTCGTGAGAATAGGCGATGATACCGTTGGGCGCTCAATCTGAGGAAGGACTTCATCATCTTCTACATTGTCGTGAGGACCAATGTCTTCAGTCGCGATGGGGTCAATGACTGGAACTTCTTGAGCTTCAGGAGCCTTTGTGGAAGCAGACTCATGAACTATCAACTGACGCTCTTGATTTTCAGGGTCAGGATGAGCAAAAGCAATGGGTTCAACAACAAGGGGCTCTGTGGGAGCAGCCTGATCTCTCTTCTTGGGTTTTCTCTTCTTAGGGGGTGGTGCATCATCAGTGGTGCTCTTTTTCCGCTTCCTGGCTTCGGCTTCGTCTGCTTTGGTTTTCTTACGCTGCAAGCCCTTGTGGGGACCTTAGGCTTGAGCTTTGTCATCTTTGGCGAGGAAGACAATGTGAGGTTCTTCCCACCGTGGAGCTACAGTTTGGGCCACAGTATGCTTCTTCTTCTTCTTGGTAGCCATCTTGGGGTCAATACCAGGACGCCCAAGAGCCTTGCACTTTTTGGCTTCGTTGTAAGCCTGAACACACTTGGCAGCAAGATTTTTCATGCGCTCTCTTGAACCTTTGGCTTCCTCGCGTTTCTTACGAAACGCCTCCTTGAGGTCATTCAGCATCAGCTTGAATTTCTGAACATCAGCCACACTAAGCTTGGCCACATGCTTCTTGAACTGCTCTTCCTCAAAGTCAATCTTGTTCTTCAATTCAACAATTCGCTGAGCTAGAGCCAGCTCAGGAGCAATTGTGCCTTGGAAGAAGACGCTGATGCCAATGGGGAGTTGAAGATCATCAAAACTGAGATCTTGATTGTCGAACCATTCATCAATGAAATTGTCCAAGATGTTCACATTGAAGAGGGGCAGATCATTGAAGATCTCCGCCTCTTGCTTGCTCTTGATCAGCTGCTCAAGAGCATCGTTACCAAACTCCTCATCTGAAGACAGATCAATGGCTTCAGATTCGTTCCTCAGAACGTCAGCTGGTGTCAGTGCTTGACTGGATCTCTGAACAGGTTTCTTATGTGGCTTCTCGCGCTTCTTGGAGATGCAAGAGAGATCTTCAGAGGTGTTACTGGGAGCAGGAGGGGCAGTTGCCAATGGCTTCACTCGAGAAGCTTTTGGTGCAGCAGATGATTTTGAAGCCTTGGCTTTCTTTTGCTTGTGCGGCTTAGGATTAGGAGCTGGAGCATCATCAGTGTTAGCACCATCATCAGAATGATCCACTTTTGCACCTTGAACAACAATGTGTGTGATGAGGCTTGCAAGGTTGTAAAAGGGGCTGATCCTGTTCTCATTGGCTTCACGGGTGCCATCTTCCTGAGGTGAAGAAGCACCTGGGTTGAAGTCAAGTCCTAAAGCCTTCTTGTTCTTCACAGCTGAGTCTTTGGCAAACTGGTAGTTGCGCTTGAACATATGGTCTTCACGGCACCACAGCAGAGAAGAAGGGTCAGCGTTCTCTGGCTGCGGTCCGCGAATCATGCACGGATAGAATTCTTGTTGAATGGCTTCAGGAAGGGACTGGGGTTGAAGATTTTTGTAAACAATATCTCCCCAGGGTCCCTTGATGGCATTCTTCTCTGCATACTCTTCTGTGACAAAACGGTACTTGAACCATTCCTCTGCCCAATATCTTCAAATCCACTGGATTCGATTCTTGCGACCTGTATAGGTTTCCTCAGGGTCTGTTTTGTACAGCTCGTGCAAATCTGGAGGCAAATCCTTGGAAGTGTTCCCACGGCGATGTCTGCCTCCCTTTCTGGCTGACTTCTCAGTGGCCATGAAGCTTAATCTGAAAGGCTTCAGTATTTGCATGGGCTTCAGACGGCTGGTAAGACAAGAACTGGCTTCAGGTGAATTGATGTGATTCTGTAAGAATTCTGCAAACGAATGCAGACTATGAGAACTAAGGGATTCTCCCAGGGACATGTACCTGTGACAGCATTAGAGGTGCGAGGGAAGGGGAAGAGGTCATATGCATTCTCAGAAGATTTTGAAGATAAATTAGTTTGAAGACATTAACCTCATAACGCGAAGACATTCACTTATTTGATGAGAGTTGGTTCCAGAGTTGTACAAATCCAAGAATATGTACAAGTGAGGAATCAAACTTATAGAAGAGCATAAGTGAATAGACTAGGCAGAGTATGAGATGCAGAATGAGATAGATTCAACTTTGGAGATCTAGAAACCAATTTTGGTAAAGAAGGATGAATCTATCAGATCGAAAAGACGGTAAAAAGTGACATTTAATTACCACATGAAGAACTGCTAGACGGAGCAAAGTTTGAGGCCGAGCAGTTCGATCTTCCGTGCCCTAACTTGGCGATGGAGGACACCTATGGCAACGGTGGAGAGAACGAGGTCCGCGGCCGGCGTGAGGACGGCGTCGGAGAAGTCGCGGCAGCTAAGCGCTTCGTCACCGGCGTCGTCAAGAGCTAGCGGAGGCGCTAGGGTTTGCGAGAGGTGGCGAGGAGGAAGAAGAATTTTTTTACCGAGACGTGACGGGTATTTATAAGGAAAGAGACAGCACAACGCAATTACGCAGGTGCCCCTGGCGGTTCCCATCTGACTGACACGTGGTAAGCATGCCACACCTTGGAAGTTGTTCCATGTTCCCACGCATGCCTGGATTGTCGGGGTGGTCGTTCCAAATTCTCCAGTTTTTAGGCAAAAAGGATATAGCATTAAAAACAGATAAAAATGTTTGTCAGATTGACTTCAGCTGACAAGGTCTCAGTGAAGACAATCGACAGTTTTCAATAGAACGCATATGATTTGGACAGGTAGAGTTTAGGTAGAAGCATAGATAGGTTAGGGCCCGATCACATTCACTTAGTTCAAAAGATTCAACACGAAGCCATAGCTATAAGTGAATGCTGTAGAGGACAGAACACAAATAGGTATATAACTAGTATAAGGCCAAATCAACCAAATGAAGATAAACTTGAATATAAGCCAAGGATGAATATAAATCAAATATGAAAACTTTGCAAACATGACGCCAAGAGAAACACTTCAAACAGAAGTTTGGTGGTGGTGTTACCCACCGTATAGGAAGTATTAGACCCAGACATGGCGCACAATTATCGTGGCGCTCCGAATTCAAATTCCGCATTAATGTATTCACACTTAGAGTGTATGTCTTCATTGATTGAAGATATACATTACTTTGTGTGTTGCACATCTAAGTCATCAAAATGCATAAGTGTTAGGATGTGTGCCTAATCACAGGACATTTGAGGATTCCAAGATATTTAGCTCACACCGCAACTTGCAAAACCTTTTCTCATCCAAGGGCTTTGTGAAGATATCGATAACTGCTCTTACGTCTTGGCGTGAATGATATCAATATCTTCCTTCATAACATGATCTCGAGAAAGTGATGGCGAATTTCAATGTGCTTTGTCTTGAGTCTTTGAATCGGGTTGTTGGCAATCTTGATGGCACTCTCATTGTCGCACTAGAGAGGCACATTCTTCAGATGGATACCATAGTCCTTGAGAGTTTGCTTCATCTAGAGAAGCTGAGCACAGCAAGATCCAGTAGCAATGTATTCGTACTCAGCAGTGGAGAGAGATACACAGTTCTGCTTCTTTGAAGACCAACAGACAAGAGATCGTCCTAGAAAGTGACATGTGCCTGATGTGGACTTGTGATCAACCTTGTCACCAGCATAATCAGCATCTGAGAATCCAACTAGATCAAACTCTGAGCCCTTTGGATACCATAATCCTAGCGTAGGGGTGTAAGCCAAATATCGAAGAATTCGCTTCACAGCTAAGTGATGTGATTCCTTTGGTGCCGCTTGGAATCGAGCACACATGCAAACACTAAGCATTATATCTGGCCTAGATGCACATAAGTAAAGCAAAGAACCAATCATGGAGCGGTATACCTTTTGATCAAACTCTTTACCATTGTCGTCGGGACCCAGATGACTTTTGGTTGGCATTGGCGACGTGTATCCTTTGCAGTCTTGCATTCCAAACTTCTTCAGGCAGTCTTTGAGGTATTTTTTCTTGAGATATGAAGATGTTGTTGCGTTGCTGACGAATTTGGAGACCCAGAAAGAACTTCAGCTCGCCCATCATGGACATCTGATATTGCTCTTGCATCATGTGACCAAACTCATCACTGTATTTCTTGTTGGTGTAGCCGAAGATAATGTCATCCACATAGATTTGGCACACAAACAGTTCACTATCATATGTCTTCGTGAAGAGTGTAGGATCTAGTGAACCAGGTTTGAAGCCTTTGCTCTTTAGGAAGTCTTTGAGCGTATCATACCAAGCTCGAGGAGCTTGTTTGAGGCCATACAGTGCCTTGTTGAGCTTGTATACCATATCAGGATGTTTTGGATCTTCAAAACCAGGAGGTTGTGCGACATATACTTCTTCTTCTATATTTCCATTGAGAAAGGCACTCTTCACATCCATTTGATACAGAAGGATGTTGTGATGATTTGCACAGGCTAGCAGTATGTGAATGGCTTCAAGCCTTGCCACCGGAGCAAATGTTTCATCGAAGTCAATTCCTTCCACTTGAGTGTAACCTTGTGCAATGAGACGAGCCCTGTTTCTGACCACCTGACCATGCTCATCTTGCTTGTTGCGATATATCCATTTGGCGCTAATGATATTGTGCTTCTGAGGATCAGGACACTTGACTAATTCCTACACATTATTCCACTCGAACTGTTGAAGCTCTTCTTGCATAGCTTGAATCCATTCAGGTTCCATGAAGGCTTCATCAACTTTCTTGGGTTCAGAGATTGAGACAAATGCAAAATGCCCACAGAAGTTGGTTAGCTGTGTTGCTCTTTGAGTTGCTTTTGAACGAGTGAGTGGACCAGGTGCATTCAAGCTGTCAATTATCTTCTCAATCTGAACTTCATTTGCAACACGAGGATGAGCAGGACGAAGATTTTGCTCTTGCTGATCAATGTCATTATTTGGGAGATTGTCTTCAGGCTGAGCATTGTCTTCAGGTTGATTAGGTGTAGAAATGACAAGCTCCTCTTCAGTTTGATTCTCAGAAGGTATGATATCTCCAATTCCCATCTACTTGATAGAGTCACTTGGAGGTACTTCATCTAGCACATTTGGCAGGTGCTCTCTTTGCAAGCCGTTAGTCTCATCAAACCGCACATCCACAGTTTCAACCACCTTATAGTGAAAGAGGTTGAAGACTCTGTAGGAGTGCGAATCCTTTCCATAACCAAGCATAAAACCTTCATGTGCTTTCGGTGCAAATTTTGACGTGTGATGTGGATCCTTGATCCAGCACCTAGCACCAAATACTTTGAAGTAGCTTACATTTGGCTTCTTACCAGTTAGGAGTTCATAGGATGTTTTCTTCAGAAGCTTGTGAAGATAAACACGGTTGATGATGTGGCAAGCAGTGTCAATGGCTTCAGGCCAGAACTTCCGCGGAGTCTTGTATTCATCAAGCATTGTTCGGGCCATCTCAATGAGAGTTCTGTTCTTGTGCTCGGCGATGCCATTGTACTGAGGTGTATAAGGAGCAGAGAACTCATGAGTGATACCAAGTGTATCCAGATAGAGGTCAAGGCCAGTGTTCTTGAACTTCGGTCTTTGTTAATAAACCGATGTGCTTGATCTTGACGCCATAGTTCGTCATGGCACGATTGGCAAAGCGTATGAAGACATCCTGCACTTCAGTCTTCTAGAGGATCATATGCACCCAAGTATATCTAGAGTAATCATCAACAATGACGAAGCCATAGAGGCAAGCAGTAGCAGTGAGAGTAGAGTAGTGAGTAGGGCCGAAAAAGTCCATGTGGCGCAGCTCGAAGGGTTGAGATGTAGTCATGATTGTCTTCAAGGGATGCTTGGCCCTAGTCATCTTTCCAGCTTCGCAGGCGCCACACAGATGGTCCTTCTTGAACTTGATGCCTTCGATGCCCACGACATGCTTCTTCTTCGCGAGAGTGTGCAAGTTCTTCATGCCAGCATGTCCTAGCCTTTGATGCCAGAGCCAACATTCTGAAGCCTTTGCTAGAAGACATACGGCCATCTGTGGTCCTGCTGAGAAATCTACCATATATAGATCATCTTTCCGATACCCTTCAAAGACTAGAGATTTGTCAAATTCCATTAGTACAAGGCATCGATATTTTCCAAATAGCACAATCATGTTTAAGTCACAAAGCATTGAGATAGACATTAAGTTGAAACCAAGGGATTCAACAAGCATCACTTTATCCATGTGTTGATCCCTTGATATTGCAACTCTACCTAGACCCAATACCTTGCTTTTACCAGTGTCAGCAAATGTGATGTGACTTTTGTCTGATGGACGTAGCGTTGAATCCATCAGAAGACTTCGATCGCCCGTCATGTGGTTAGTGCATCCATTGTCCATAATCCATTCTGAAGTTGAAGTGCTAGTATCGACTAGAGGGGGGGTGAATAGGCGATTTTTGTGAAAGTCTTCAAAACTTGAAAGTTTCGAAGTCAAACAATTGAAATGCCCTAGTTGATATGCAGCGGAAGATAAACTACTGTAAGCAAACCATAGTCAAGTATGCAATGATGTGAAAGCACACGACTAATAGCAGCTAAGTAGTAAGGATCAGAATGGAAGATAGTATGAAGCCAATCAATGATAGTAGTCAAGCAATGAAGTCAAACAGGTACAACAGATAGGCAATGACTTCACGAAGACAAACTTAAGTAAAGGATGGAAAGGGATAGAACCAGTTGCTTGTTGAAGACACATGATTTGTTGGACCAGTTCGATTCTTTGTGACAAGCTATGCGTCTGTTAGCGAGGCTGAGATTTAACTCAGAAGACCGTGTCTTCACCTTATTCCCCATGAGCTAAGGACACCCAGTCCTCACCCAATCACTCTGGTAAGTCTTCAAGGTAGACTTCCAAACCTTCACAGACTTCGTTCACCGGCAATCCACAATGACTCTTGGATGCTCAGAACGCGACGACTAACCGGCTGGAGGATTCACAGTCCTCAAGTGTAATAAGTCTTTAGGTCACACAGACAGAAAGACTTTAGTGATGCCTAACACTCTTTGGCTCTGGGTGTTTGGGCTTTGTCCTTGCAAGGATTTCTCTCTCTCAAAGACTTCGAGGTGGGTTGCTCTCAAACGACAAAAGCCGTGCACAAACTCTGAGCAGCCACCAATTTATGGTGTAGGGGGTGGGCTATTTATAGCCATAAGGCAACCCGACCTGATATGTTCGAAATGACCCTAGGTCACTAAGGAACTGACACGTGTTCCAACGGTCAGATTTCAAACACACATGACAACTTTACTTGGGCTACAAGCAAAGCTGACTCATCCAGCTCTGGATAAGATTTGCTCTCACTGTCTTCGCTCGAAGACATACGATTTGGGTTGAGCATCACTTTAGTCACTCTGACTTAGTTCACTTGGACCCCACTTAACAGTACGGTGGTTCCTATGACTCAACAAAGAAGAAAAGGAAACAACGAAACCACACAGTCTTCACGCTCCATAGTCTTCACGTAATGTCTTCTCATGTCATAGTCTTCAATATGAATATCTTCTCATACCACCATTGTCTTCAATGTCTTCATACATTTTTAGGGGTCATCTCCGGTAGGTAAACCGAATCAATGAGGGACACTACCTGCGTTATCCTGCAATTCTCACAAACACATTAGTCCCTCAACCAACTTTGTCGTCAATACTCCAAAACCAACCAGGGGTGGCACTAGATGCACTTACAATCTCCCCCTTTTTGGTGATTGTTGACAAACTGGTTGAAGTTTTCAATGGGGATAAAGTATGTGAAATTGTAAGGATAGGGAATTGTCTTCATAAGTAGCAAGGGCTCCCCCTGAAGATGTGCATATCAGCAATTTGCTTTTGGAATGCAAATGCACATGGCAGGTTGTACTTGTGGAGATCCTCTTCAACTTATGAAGATAATTCATCATGCATGAAATGATATAGCAAATAGAATGACATGCATAATGAAAAATGGACGTCTGCAGAATGATCTAAGTGCGGAAGTTATCATCGCACATGCGGAATTTATCATCGCATCACAGTAAAGCAAATAAGTAGCAGACGACCATCAAGTTTGGGTGTTACAACTCAAAGAACCAAATGTTTCAAAAGCAAGAGTTGTAAGCACGAGGCAAAATATAATGCAACCGCCCATGTGAACCTGCTTGAAGACTATCAACTCATACGCTTCTCCCCCTTTTGTCAGTAAGGACCAAAAAGGTTTGAAGACATAGAGCATCTACTCGTCCTCATGAGTAGGTGAAGCAGCAGGGTTGTCGTTGTTGGTTGGCGGTGCAGACGTACTTGGTGCAGTGTCGATGCGAGCAGAGGTAGGAGGCGGTGAAGTAGCATCATCTTCATCATAAATCACTCTGGCATTGATAGTTGCCGCAGAGGAGGAATAGTCAGAGTCTTCAAGAGATGGAGTTCGACGCAAGACTGCAGTCCGTGGAGGAGTGGAGTCAAACTTGAATCTTTCAGTGAAGCCATCGTCTTGAAGATCTTCTTCAGCACTGAGCAGCGTCAAACTCTTCCATGATCTTCGGCAAGTCTCGTGAGCAACAAAGGCATTCTTGGTGGCAAGATTCCGAATGCGATTAACGTCCACCAAGAGGCTTTGCATCTGTCTCTTGATCCAATAGTGATGCTTATCTTGTTTCTGATGAAGGGCCACAAGAAGTTCTTGGTCATTGAGAACACGAGAGCGCTTCCGAGGCCTTTGGGCAATGGTGCTTTCAGTGGCTTCAGTAGGTGCACGATGAGGCAAACGAGTATTTCCAGCCATTGGATAGATTCGTGTTGCTGCTTGGATGCCTTCAATGGGTTGAGTGAAGCTTTGGTGCTCGACATTCTGAAGACAAAGAGGCTTCTTGGCAGGGTCAGAGTATATGGCTTCAACTGACATAACAACCTCTAGTAAAAAGATCGGATGATTGCGAGCAGAGGGTTGATAGTTGACAGATGAGTGTCGCTTGATGAGGCGCATGACCCATGGAGCATAGAACTTCAGCCAAATAGGTCAGATCCAGAAGCAGCAAGTTGCCTGATGAAGAATTCTTGAGTATTGAAGCTGATGCCATTGAGAATGTAAAAGACCAAAGTCTTCATGGCTCCTTCAAGCTTGGCCGCTGATGAATGTCCTTTGATAGGCCATAGAGTTCGCCTGATAATATGATATATTGTTCATGGCAGATACTCAAGGTTGTTGAGGGAGTCCTGGACTAGGGGGTGTCCGGACAGCCGGACTATCATCGTCCACCGGACTCCAAGACTACGAAGATACAAGATTGAAGACTCCGTCCCGTGTCCGGATGGGACTTTCCTTGGCGTGGAAGGCAAGCTTGGCGATCTGGATATGTAGATCTCCTACCACTTTGAACCGACTCTGTGTAACCCTAGCCTTCTCCGGTGTCTATATAAACCAGAGGGCTTTAGTCCGTAGGACATAACATACATTACAACAATCATACCATAGGCTAGCTTTAGGTTTAGCCTCCTTGATCTCGTGGTAGATCCACTCTTGTACTACCCATATCATCAATATTAATCAAGCGGGACATGGGGTTTTACCTCCATCAAGAGGGCCCGAACACAGGTAAAACATCATGTCCCTTGTCTCCTGTTACCATCCGCCTAGACGCACAGTTCGGGAACCCCTACCCGATATCCGCCGGTTTTGACACCGACATTGGTGCTTTCATTGAGAGTTCCTCTGTGTCGTCACCGATAGGCTCGATGGCGTCTTCAATCAACAATGCTGTCCAGGGTGAGACTTTTCTCCCCGGACAGATCTTCGTATTCGGCGGCTTCGCACTGCGGGCTAATTCACTTGGCCATCTGGAGCAGATCGAAAGCTACGCCCCTGGCCGTCAGGTCAGATTCGGAAGCCTAAACTTCACGGCCGACATCCGCGGGGACTTGATCTTCGACGGGCTCGAGCCACAGCCAAGCGCGCCGCACTATTACGATGGGCATGATCTAGCTTTGCCGCCGAACAGTACCTTGGTGGCCGCACAAGAATCCGCTCCGGCCCTTAGTCCGGAGCCGATCGCCCAGATCGAGGACCGGTGGTTGGACACCGCCTCGGGGGCTGCAACTTCTACGGCGATGGAGCCGAACACTAACCTTGTCCCTCGCGAAGCTCGTGACTCCGAGGTGCCGGACTCCAGACCTCCCATGCCCCTGCCAATCGAATCTGATTGGGCGCCGGTTATGGAATTCACCGCCGCGGACATCTTCCAACACTTGCCCTTTGGTGACATCCTAAATTCATTAAAACACCTCTCGCTATCCGGAGAGACCTGGCCGGACTACGGCCAGGATGGTTGGGATTCGGACGAGAAGAAATTCAAAGCCCACCCACCACCCACTTTGTAGCCACTGTCGACGATCTAAACGGCATGCTAAACTATGACTCCGAAGACATCGACGGTATGGACGACGATGCCGGAGATGAACAAGAACCAGCGCCTACAGGGCACGGGAAGACCACCTTGTCATACGACGTATACATGGTGGATACCCCAAAAGGAAGCGACAACAAGGACCAACGGGGCGCGGCAGAAGATAATCCCGCCGACAAACAACCAAAATGGTGATGCAGACGCCGCCCTAAGTCCCGCCTCGACAACAACAGCGCTCCTAATGACCCAGCAATACTGCAGGGCAAACCGGTGGATGACGAACACGCAGACAAGCAACCGTCCGAACAGGACGAGTTAGATAATCAGTCCAGGCCCGGCGAAAACAACAGTCCAGACGACCTCACGCCGGACACACCGCCGGAGAATATAAACCTTCGGAAAAGACTCGTCGCCACCGCAAGAAGTTTGAAAAAAGAAAAATGGAAGCTCAAAACAGCGGAAGATACACTCAGAATGAGGTGGAGCAAAGTGCTCAAAACCGCAAACAAATACGGCAATGGCCAACAATCAAAGAGCTACCCGAAGCGCAAGCTGCTGCCAGAATTTGACGAGGAGGCCATAGAGCCCCCACAGTCAAAAAACAAAGAGGCTGCATGGTTGGATAGACGGCCAGATGATAGGCCAAAATCTGAAAGCGGCGCCGCACATAAGCCGACTAATGACCCTGGAAAGACAGATGGCCCAGCCAGGTCCATTTACGGGCCAAAGAAGAGGGCCCCAGGAAGCAATGCAACACGCCAAGTGTCTGAAGATAGCGGTACACCCAAATACAGGGGTGCCGCACACCCACTATGTTTCACCAACGAGGTGCTGGATCATGAATTCCCAGCAGGATTTAAACCCATAAACATAGAGGCCTACGACGGAACAACAGACCCTGGAGTCTGGATATAAGATTATATACTACACATACACATGGCTAGAGGAGATGATCTCCATGCCATAAAATACCTACCCCTCAAGCTCAAAGGGCCAGCCCGTCATTGGCTCAAAAGCCTCCCAGAAAACACTGTTGGAAGTTGGGAAGAGCTCGAGGACGCGTTTAGAGCAAATTTTCAAGGAACTTATGTCCGCCCTCCGGATCTGAGATGACCTAAGTCATATAACTCAACAGCCCGGAGAGTCGGTAGCATAAATTCTGGAACAGGTTCCTCACCAAAAGAACCAAATAGTCGATTGTCCGGACGCCAAGCCTTAGCAGCTTTTAAACACAACGTCCGAGATTTAATGGCTCGCCAGACACCTCGGCCAAGAGAAGCCGAGGACAACGTCCGCTAACAAGCCTCATGACCCGCTTTTGTGCGGGAGAGGATAGCTGGCTAGCAAGATGCAGCACCAGCGACCCAAGTACATCGAGATCGAGATGGAACGGAAAATCACGGCGCGAAAGGACCAGCGCCGAATAAAGAGAAAAGCCCAAAAGCACGGCGGTCAACGCCGGATTCAAAAGCTCATGACCAAACAACAAAACACCGCCTCTTAAGGATAATAGGGATGAGCTATCCAACAAACAAGATTTTGGGTCGGATATGTCAAATCCACAAGACCCTGGAAGGCCCGCAAACCACACCCACCGAGATTGTTGGGTTTTCAAACAGTCCGGCCGATTAAACGCCGAACACAAGGGGCTCGACGCATCAAGCGAAGATGATGATAAACCCCACCAGCAGAGCACTGGAAAACAAAAGACTTTCCCACAAGAGGTTAAAGCAGTAAATTCACTTCATGTGATAATACAAAAAAACAGTGCGGCACCCGTTAAAATGGGTCTCGCACGGTCCAACTCAGCGGAACATAGAGATTGGACATCAAAACCAATCACTTTCGACCACCTGGATTATTCCAGCAGCGTTCGAAATGCAGGATGGACTGCCCTGATATTGGATCCTATAATCGACGGACTGCAATTTACACAAGTCCTGATGGACGGAGGCAGTGACTTAAACCTGCTGTATCCAAACACAATCCACAAGTTGGGGATAGACCTTACTAAAATTCGACACAGCCGCACTTCCTTTAAAGGAGTGACGCCAGGCCCTTACGCCAAGTGCACAGGCTCCTTATTACTAGAAGTTGTGTTCAGATCACCGAACAACTTTCGACGCGAAAAACTAATCTTTCATATCGTCCCATTTAAAAGTAGCTATCAAGCACTCTTGGGACGAGAAGCTTTTGTCCGCTTTAACGCCATACCACATTACGCATCTCTTACACTTAAGATGCCCGGTCCACGTGGCATCATTTCAATGCGAGGGTCATTTAAAGACCCCGGACACGGTCAGACGAGTCCGGCATAAATAAGCTAGGGGCTCCCTAGCCGCACATCCCTTCACAAGGGGCTGCGCGCACAAGCAACAACGGGCTCATATAGACTCTGCTTTACTTATTTATTTATATTTTTTCCTTCGTATATATTTTTTCGCACGATTTCTTTCCAAACTAAGTTCGTCTCTTTTTACAGATGAACAACGTGCACACCCGTCCAGGATAACGGCACAACAGAGACACAGGCGCAGACATGCAGTAGGGACCCGTCGCAAGGATTCTTTTCAGATTAAGACCCTGCGTAAACCTTTTTTACTGTCTCTTCTTGTTATAATCCCTTGGTTTCTCATTATAACTAAAGTGGAGCCTGACGTTTTGGCATCGGCCGCGTCAGAGGACCTTGCCCGTACCTAGACACTAGGGGCTTAGGGCATGGTTCTGCCCATTATTATAAAGACCGAACACCTTAGGGAGTGTTCGGCGTCTCGAGTTAGGACTTTATGCATCAGCTCCGAATCATGTCTTTGGTCAAATGTTGGGTTTGCCCGGCTCCTGTGTTTTGCCGCCTTACGTTCCGTATCATCGGCTAACGCGGCACCAAGTGAACTACTGCGATTGTGCCCCGGTTAATTTGGGCGAGCACCTCGATTGAGAAAGCGAAACTGATCATCATGATCTGGCGAGACCGGTCAACCACTCGATCGACTACCGGAATGTTTAGAATTCCCTGCTTTGATGAAGGACCGTTTCCCGGTCAGGCACACACGCGCCCCGAATCCGGAGAAGCACGGTGCCCCAAGGGGCTATATCGTAGCCCCACCCTCGAACTCCAATGGCTAAGTGAAAGTGATAAAGCATCATAGTCCGGATTGCCTCGTTTGCTACGCTACCACCTCCTTAACAGGACCAAGACGTCGGATTAAGTGTGAAAACGCGCTATTCTTTGCGAACACCCCCGCACCTTGTGCGTGGGGGCTGAAGCCGAAGACTGCCATCTTTCAGGTTATACACACATATACATAAACGGCCGCATAGGAGATATTTTAATACTTGGAACACACAAGTATAAAAAGCGGTTACATTATAATCATTGTTTTATAAGATAAAACGTTCATTTGAACGTGACATTTTTCGAGCACTGCGACTCTATTACACGAGCGCCACGCATAACTTCCCCAAAATAGTGCTCGGCGGGTAACGGCTTTCGTCGAACCACAGGCTGCAATAGCGGTTGCATCCATCTCTGTCCAATGTGTCTTCACACGGGCAAGGGGCCATCCGCGCACCTTCTATGCAGGCCGACCGCTTCATCTCCTTGATATGCGGCACCGCTCCAAGAAATTGCTGCAATAAGCGAAATAGCTCGTCGCCTTGGGCCTCTCGGCGGACATGAGCCACGATATCGAGTCATGGCAAGTCCGGACAACCTGTTCAGCTCAGCCCATTCGGCCAACCGATCGGTCAACGGAAGTGAACGATCCGGACTATGGAATTGAGACCAAAATAGCTCTTCCGTCTTGTGATCCTTCTGACTCCGGAAGTGCACAACGGCATCCGCCGCACTTGCCGCTAAGTCCATATATGGATCCTTCGGACCCCACAGCTCACCAAGTTGGGCATACTTTGGATCCGTAAACCGGCGACGCAGCAGAAAAGGCCTGCCAGCCACAATATCTCCGGCCTGGCGCACCTCCTCCTTCATAGCCCGCATTGCAGAACGGGCATCCTTGGCCTCGGCGGTGGCCTTCCCCAGGTCCTCTCGCTCCGATAGGCGCTCCTTTTCAAGAGCCTCATTGCGGTCGGTAGCATCCTTCAATTTCACGGCCAATTCAGCCATCTTTTCCCTGCTTAGGCAGTGTGCAGCCTTTTCGGCTTTCAACTCCTCGGCCGCCCTCGAGGCAGCCGCATCACTCCTTCGGGCTTGCTCCTTGGCTTGAGCAAGCTCGGCCCGAAGGCTCTCCACAGCAGCAGCACCGTCTGTATCACAACATATATATTGTCAGAGGCGGGCTTTGGCTCCCTTAAATAAGTGACTGCGGAGAATTCATTTACCTTGTGACTCGTCAAGTCGCCGGTTGATAAGCGTGATGTCTGCATCCGCCACATCAAGTTGCCGCATTAACTCGACAACTCCACTAGTCCGGCTAGCCCCCGGACTATCCGCCACCTGCATAGGGAGGGCGACATTCAATACCTGCGATTTTGATCCTCGGCACGCTGTCGCTTTCGACAACCTACCGAGTCTCAGGGGCTACTATCTATATAGGGCGCACTTCTATGTGCAAAACTGTCATAAAGGTGCGTCATTCTTGCGTACCTCAAATCCCGCCAGCAAACTCCTGACGGCATTATGCAATCCGCTTTCGGTGGACGAAATCCTTCCAATCACCATACTCATCAAAGCACGGTAATCTTCTGAGATAGACGCCCTCTCAAGCAGATCCTTCAGCTCCCCCTGCCGGACACTAGTCGGCGCCGAACTCTTCGGCTCCACCGGGCTCTGGGATACCCTCCGTGACAATACTTCAGGCTCGTCTGCCCTGACCGACGGTGCAGCAGACGGAGGCGTTTCGCTCTCCATCATCTCCAGACGAAGATCCCCTGAAGACGAACTCATCTGAGAAGGCCGCAGATCCGAACTGTAAGGTAAAAATTTCGGTTATCCACAGAAGCACAAACAGGGGTATTTTCTTATTAATGAACTCCCCTTTTCCTACTCACGGCTCGCTGGAGGGTTGATCCTTTAGAGACGATTGTACGTCCGGGTTCTTCGGACGCAGACCTCCGGTGAAGATTTCTTCCCCGCTTAGGGGCTTTGGCCTCGGGTCTTGGTGGTCCTCTTCTCCCCTGGAAGGAGGATTTTGATCCCCCCTCTTGAGCGCCCCCATGGGCGAGGTGATAGCTCTTCTATTTTCCCCATCGCCCCTTCTCTGGCGCGACCTCCAACATTCGACCAGCACGGGCTCCGCCGCGTCTCTGGGAGGGGGCGGGACACCTTATCGGCTTCGATCGCGCTACCCACTCGATGAAGAATAATGGGTTAGAAGGCGAATTTCAGAAAAGCAAACAAATGAGCGTCTGGACTCTGAGCTACTTACCTGAGTATCCGGGCGATTGCAGCTTAGGCCTGCGTCCTCGGTCAATTCCGGACACGCCACCTACGGTCCGAAGAACAACTTGTACATCTCCACGGGCGTCATGCCCATGAAGTTTTGGAGAATTCGTGGTCCCTCCGGATTGAACTCCCATAACCGGAGAGGACGGCGTTTGCAGGGCAGAAGACGCCTGATTAGCATGACCTGCATCACCACAACCAGATTGATCTCCCTTGCTTGGAGGTCTCGAATCCGGCCCTGCAATAAGGGCACGTCTTCGGACGGCCCCCAATTGAGCCCTTGGTTGACCCACGACATCAACCGGCGTGGAGGTCCCGGGCGGAATGAAGGCGGCGGCTTTTGCTTGCTGCCCGTTGGAGCGGTGATATAGAACCACTCCTGCTGCCACAAGCCGAGCTCCTCTTGGAAGGAGCCCTCGGGCCACGAGGCATCGGCCCTCCTGCTTATGGCCGCCCGCCAAGACTCAGCTTGCGCCCCCAATCATCTTGGCTCCACATTGAAGGTCTTGACCACATGCGAAGTGGGGGTGTTTCGGAGGAAGGCCAGCATGACGATAATGAAAGCGGAAATATGGAGGATGGACTCGGAGCCAAGTCGTGAAAATCCAGCCCGCAGAGAACATGAGCCCTCTCACGAAGGGGTCCGTCGAGAAGCCTAAACCCGGCGGAGGTGGGATCTGAAGACGCGTACTCACCGGGCTCGGGAGTGGGTACGGCCTGCCCTTGGGCGGGCAACCTGTGCGAAATCTCGTAGGACAGGTACTTGGCCTCATGCAGCTTTAGCACATCCTCCTCCGTGACGGAGGAGGGCATCCACCGACCCTCAAGGTTAGAGCCGGACATCGTTGAAGGTCCAAAGCACTCGAATCTGGGGCTCTGGGTGTTGGAACTTGGAGCAAGGAGAAGATTCGATGGAGGATTGAAGAAAAGGAATGAGCCTTGGTCCTCTTATAAAGGGGGGAAATACCAAGAGCCGTCTCCGTGACCGTTCGGGATTCACATTCGATAGAGGAGGCGTGGCGACGGGCACGGTTGGGTTACCCACGCTCGTATTGATGAGAATCCCGCAATAAGGGGAACACGATCTCTGCTTCGACAAGACGTGCCAAGGAAACCACTTCGCTAGACGTGCTGAGGTGGTATAATAAAAAATGATTCAAGTAAAGGCTTGGTAGCGGTGTGATGTCATGCCGCAAAATACGTCAGCAGATTGGGCTTGTGTACATTTTATTCTCTCTATGGTGGAATGTGGAATTTATTTTGCCGAGCCGGACACTATCCTGGTGTTCATGATCTTCTCTGGATTATTCAAAGGAGGAACCCGCCTTGCAATGCCGAACATTATCTTGCGCCGGACTTATCGTCATTGAAGCCTGGTTCGAGGCTCTTGAGGAGTCTGGACTAGGGGTGTCCGGACAACGGACTATCATCGTCCGCGGACTCCAAGACTACGAAGATACAAGATTGAAGACTCCGTCTCGTGTCCGGGATGGGACTTTCCTTGGCGTGGAAGGCAAGCTTGGCGATACGGATATGTAGATCTCCTACCATTGTAACCGACTCTGTGTAACCCTAGCCTTCTCCGGTGTCTATATAAACCGGAGGGCTTTAGTCCGTAGGACATAACATACATTACAACAATCATACCATAGGCTAGCTTTAGGGTTTAGCCTCCTTGATCTCGTGGTAGATCCACTCTTGTACTACCCATATCATCAATATTAATCAAGCAGGACATAGGGTTTTACCTCCATCAAGAGGGCCCGAACCTGGGTAAAACATCATGTCCCTTGTCTCCTGTTACCATCCGCCTAGATGCACAGTTCGGGACCCCCTACCCGAGATCCGCCGGTTTTGACACCGACAGTCGTTAACAAAGAACTCTGTTGGATATTCAGCGTCAGATGGCAAAGGCTTCATCATGCTCAACATCTGGCTCATGTTGGGTTCTGGCTTATGGAAGATGCTCTCCAAAGCATTGCGGTGTAGTTGACAATCAGGTTCATATAGCTCTCCAGGAGTGGCTAGGCCTGTAAGCTCAATGATATCCAGAGCTTTGGCTTCATGATGAACATTTTCGGTCATCCACTTGAGAACCCATGTCTTGATATCTCTGTTGTAGCCGCGAATGTGTAGGGTAGCATAGAATTGAAGCAATAGTTCTTCATTCCAGTGTTCTTTGTCAGTCACAAAGCTGAGCAGGCCAGCATCACGAAAGCAGTCAAGTGCTTCTTCTAAGCACGGCAGTCCAGCAATGGCTTCAGTGTCGAGGCGCATATGAGGGAAAATGCGCCCTTGATCATATAGAGCGCAGGAGTAATAGCTTCTCTGCTGATAGCTCCAGAACCGATCAGATGATATTCTTGGCTTTGAGTAGGGGTTCTTGGCGCTGTCAAAGAAGGTATTGTGGGTTTTGAAGCCATTGGCATTGAAGGACCCTGTAGAATTAGCAGTGCCTGGGAACCTTGGCAGTCTTGTCTATGGCTTCTGATGAGGACATCAATACCATTGTTACACCCACAGCCCCTGATGCTATACATACTGGACCAATTACTAGAGCTCGCGCACGCCAACTAAATTACCAGGTACTTTCGTTTCTTGGTAATGATTCTAATGTTCATGAGAATATGATGCTGCCTAAATTGGATACATTTGTTTTGCTTACAAATGAAGGGCCTAGCTTGGAGAAGGATGAACATTGGAGCAAGAACAAGCATGGAGATGATGGCATGCGCAAGGGGGACAAGAATGGAGTTGCAAGTGATGATTTCAGGACTTTGAAGCCACCATAATGAGTGCATGAAGCCTTGGACGAAATATACAAGATGCCACTTCATAAATTTCGTCCAGAGGCTATTCTAGGTGCTTTGCGTCACCTTATTATTGGGCCAGGCCCATGTAATTTCGAAATACATTAGTATAGGCTATTTTTAGAGTCCGTATGTGTGGGGAAACAAGAGATAGGGTTAGTTTGGACCCCTCCGCCAAGGGCCACGAAATTCTCCCCCTCTTCCTCCATATATACAGCCCTTAGGGCACCGTTTAGACTTTGGGTTTTGTTTAGATCAAAAGTTCGCCATAGCTGCAACTTCGCGTGCCGTTTGTGTTCAACGACCGGACAAAGCGTCCACAGAACCCCACCTTGATCAATAAAGCTTTCATCTTATATTCGCAATATCCAGATTGCCATCTCAGTTTCTTGCTTGTTCTTCGTTTGCTCGCAGGAAATAGACCCTCGTGGTCGGGTTGATCGTGCTCGGCGTGGTCAATAACCTCTCGGAGTTGGTTTAGCGATTGCTAAAGTAGCGGCGTCCTCGCCGCTTCGTAGTCGGATCGTCAAAGTCGACTTCCACCAAAGCGAAATCCACCATCTCATCGAAAGACGGGACACCTCTGCCTCTATCAAGTGGTATCGGTTTTCAGGTTGCTCGGTGAGATTTTACGAGTTTCGTAGTTTAGATCGAGTCTGTCTTCATACCTATAGTCCACGAAAAAGCCACAAAAAAATTAGGGTCGAGTTCATCCTATCCGAACCAATCGAGCCTTTGCATAATCTTTTTATTTGCATTGTTGAATTTGCGGTTGCATCGTCGTGTCTAGTTCTGGTCTTAGAGTCTAGTCTTTTAGAGTTTGAGTTACGGTCATAAGTTGTCACGCCGCCGCCCATTATCATCGCCTTCCATCTACCACCACCGCTTATCCGCCACCGCTTGAATCCGTATCCATATACCACCACCGCTTATCCGCCACCGCTTGAATCCGTATCCATATACCACCACCGCTTCCATATATCACCACCGCCATCGACCACCATATATCCACCATCAATCCGAGTCCCTTGCATATTAGGTTTGTTTTGGGATCCATCTAGTTTTCCGATTCGTGTTTCCTTATGCGAGTAGGTTTGATTCCAGCAATCTTTGCCGTCCGTAGAAGAGGTTGGTTTCCAAAAAACGAGTCTGAAACCACCCTCCGTTTAGGCCCAAAATTTTCCAAAAGCATACGGGATAAAAAATTTCTGGCTATCCTATTTTAGGTGTTTCTAAGCGTATTGAGCGATCGCCGTTATAGAAAGTTTTTTGACCCGTTTCAGTTTTTGGGTCCGGCAATCGAAAAAAAAATTGGTCGAAAAAATTTCGTGCCCATCCCGTCGGTTTGACACAGGAAAAGTTTTGAGACACTCGCCATTATAGTGATTTTTCGCAAAAAAAAGCAAGCGCAAAAAAAGCAGCAAAAAAAAAAAGCGAAAAAAAATTCAGAGTGTGCTTTTCCTTTGTTTACGTGCAGCGTCGTGATTTTGTTAGTGTTCTAGGCTCGCGTCTCTAGCACGGTCTAGCCTAGGACCAGCAATCTGCCGTCGTTGAGCGTTTATTCAACTTTGCATCTCTGATTTGATTATTCTTGACCCTTTTGCTACCATATTATAAGCCTTCCCAGCTCCACATACATCTCGTCGTGCGTTTTGATTCTCCACAGTAATCGCTATAGCCAAGCTTTGAGAGTTTGACTACAGCGGTTGCCGATCACCACCTTCTTTGGGTAAGAACTGGTAAGAATTTGAGATTTGCTTCACGGTTTGTGACTGTCCACCACACCACCACCACCACTTCCTAGTAGTCTGTAGGATCATATTCTTGTGTGTTTCTATTGCTGCTAACCATGGCAGGAACACATGCCGATGAGACTGATTGGGAGAACCTGACAAACAAATAGCTACATGATAAGTTTCAGCAAATGATGATTGGACAGGTGCAAGATGTGGTAAACAGATTTGACGAGGCCATGGAGAAGATAGATGGCATTGAGAAGACGTTTGAAACAAAGCTTGATAGCAAGTTTGATGAATTGCTCGCGTTTTCCACAACCACCGCCGGCTGCACCTATCGCACCTCTGCTGCACGACAACAACTACGCCCCTTCCGAATCAGTATGGGCGAGCTCAGCGTGTTCCTATTGAGCGAGGACAAAATTCTGGTGCCGCTGCTCATGCTGTTGGTGCTTCTTTGGCTCTATTCTGCTGCTGCTTTGGTACCGACGAGGATGATTATGTGGAAGATTACGAGGATGAGGTTGATCAACATCGAACTACGTGCAACCACCAGCACCACAACCACCGTGTCGTCCACATGCAAATAATGGCAATGTTAGGGCTCCCCTCAGTGCGAGATCATGACCATCTCCCTAAACTGAAATTGAATATTCCACCATTTGAGGGTAGATATGTTCCCGATATATATCTTACTTGGGAGTTAGAAACTGAACAACGATTTACATGTTTACAATATCCCGAGGAGAGACGTGTTCTGCTGCTGTTTGTGCTTTCACTAGCTTTGCATGTGTTTGGTGGTCCTAACATTGTAGATTATATCTGTTCCAGCTACTTGGGCTGCTTTGAAAACTGCTATGCGTACTCGTTGGGTTCCACCATATTATCAACGTGAATTACTTCAAAAATTGCAGCGTTTAAGACAAGGAAAAAATTCGTAGAAGAATATTATCGAGAATTGCAAACTGGCTTGATTAGATGTGGTATTGTTGAGGAGAATGAAGTTATGCTTGCACGTTTTACGGGTGGATTAAATAGAGATTCGACCATTCTAGACTATAAGGATTATAATAATATCACTCGTTTATTCCATCTTGCTTGTAAAGCTGAGCGTGAAGTGCAGGATCGGCAGCATTGGCGCCGCACTAACTTTTCTCGCAGGTCGACCTTCATCATGGACACCACGTGCATCATCTACTTCCTTTGCACCATCACCTCCTTGAGAGCCACCTCCAACCGTGATACAAGAAAGCAGCACAACCACCACTATCTCGCCAAGAGCACACCTGCTGGACTCTGCACGAGCTCTTCTTCCATGGCGTCAGCAGGGCACACAAGTGATATTATTTGTCGTCGTTGTAAGGGAAGAGGACATTTTGCAAGAGAATGCAAATCTCAGCGTGTGATGATTGCTCTCGAGGATGGTGGGTATGAGTCCGCTAGTGACTATGATGAGGAGACTTTAGCTGTTATTACACATGAGGAACACGGTGGAGATGATTCGATCATGAGACACAATACATGGCTCTGAAGATCTTGACAGGTATGAATGTTTAGTTGCTCAACGTGTTTTGAGTGTGCAGGTTACACAAGCTGAGCAAAATCGGAGGCATAATTTGTTCCATACAAAGGGAGTTGTGAAGGAGCGTTCTATTCAAGCGTCATCATAGATGGAGGGAGCTGCAACAACTTGGCTAGCATGGAGATGGTGGAGAAGCTATCTCTCACCACAAGAACACATCCACATCCTTACTACATCCAATGGTTCAACAACAGCGGCAAGGTGAAGGTAACACGTCTTTGTTAGTGTGCATTTTAGTATCTCTACATATGCTGATTATGTTGATTGTGATGTGGTACCTATGCAAGCATGTTCCTTGTTACTTGGTAGACCATGGCAATTTGATAAAAATTCATACACCATGGTAGAAACAATCAAGTATACTCTTGTTCATAAGGATAAAAATATTACTTTGCTTCCTATGACTCCACGAGTCCATTTTGAAAGATGATATTAATAGAGCTAATAAAGCAAAACAGAGAAAAATAAGAGTGAAAATCAGATTGTGGCAAAAGAATTTGAGCAACACATGAAGCCTAATAATAAACCATCTCTTGTTGTTTCGAAATTAAATTGAAAAGTGCATGTTTACTTGCCACCAAATCTGATATTGATGAGCTAGATTTTGGCAAATCTATTTGCTATGCTTTTGTGTGCAAAGAGGCATTATTTTCATTCGAGGACGTGCCTTCCTCTTTGCCCCCGCTGTCACTAACATTTTGCAGGAGTTCACGACGTCTTTCCACAAGGCGTGCCACCGGATTACCACCTATTCGAGGGATTGAGCATCAAATTGACTTAATTCGGTGCATCATTACCCAACCGTGCACCATACCGTACCAATCCAGAGGAGACGAAGGAGATTATCGTCAAGTATAGGAGCTGCTCGACAAAGGTTATATCGCGAATCCCTTAGTCCTTGTGCTGTTCCTATTATTCTAGTGCGAAAAAGGATGGTACATCACGTATGTGTGTTGATTGTAGAGGCATCAATAATATTACTATTCGTTATCGTCACCCTATTCCTAGGCTAGATGATATGCTTGATGAATTGAGTGGCTCTACAATATTTTCCAAAGTTGATTTGCGTAGTGGATACCATCAAATTCGTATGAAATTGGGAGATGAATGGAAAACAGCATTTAAAACTAAGTTTGGATTATATGAGTGGTTAGTCATGCCTTTTGGGTTAACTAATGCACCTAGTACTTTCATGAGATTAATGAACGAAGTTTTACGTGCTTTCATTGGACGATTTGTGGTAGTTTATTTTCATGATATACTGATTATAACAAATCTTTGGAAGAACATTTGGAACATTTACGTGCTGTTTTTAATGCTCTCGTGATGCACGTTTGTTTGGTAACCTTGGGAAGTGCACCTTTTGCACCGACCGAGTATCTTTTCTTGGCTATGTTGTTACTCCACGAGGAATTGAAGTTGATAAAGCCAAGATTGAAGCTATTGAGAGTTGGCCGCAGCCCAAAACGGTCACACAAGTGAGTAGTTTCCTTGGCCTCGCTGGTTTTTATAGGCGTTTTGTGAGAGATTTCAGCACCATTGCTGCACCTCTCAACGAGCTTACAAAGAAGGATGTGCCTTTTGTTTGGGGTACCGCATACGGAAGAAGCCTTCACGGTATTGAAAGCTAAGTTGACACATGCTCCTTTACTCCAACTTCCCGATTTTAATAAGACTTTTGTGCTTAAATGCGATGCTAGTGAAATTGGATTAGGAAGTGTCTTGTTACAAGATGGCAAACCTGTTGCATACTTTTACGAAAAATTGAGTGGGCCTAGTCTGAATTACTCTACTTATGATAAAGAATTATATGCTCTTGTTCGGACTTTAGAAACATGGCAACATTATTTATGGCCCAAAGAATTTGTTATACATTCGATCATGAATCTTTGAAACATATTAAAAGTCAAGCTAAACTGAATCGTAGACATGCTAAATGGGTTGAATTCATTGAGACTTTCCCTTATGTCATTAAACACAAGAAGGGTAAAGAAAATGTTATTGCTGATGCATTGTCTCGTCGCTATACTATGCTTTCACAACTTGACTTCAAAATATTTGGTTTGGAGACCATCAAAGATCAATATGTGCATGATGCTGATTTTAAAGATGTATTGCAGAATTGTAAAGAAGGTAGAACATGGAACAGGTTTGTCGTTAATGATGGATTTGTGTTCCGTGCTAACAAGCTATGCATTCCAGCTAGCTCCATTCGTCTTTTGTTGTTGCAGGAGGCGCATGGAGGAGGACTAATGGGACACTTTGGCGTGAAGAAGGCGGAGGGCGTACTTGCTACACATTTCTTTTGGCCAAAGATGAGGCGGGATGTTGAGCGTTTTATTGCTCGCTTGCGCTACATGTCAAAAAGCTAAGTCACGACTCAATCCTCATGGTTTATATATGCCTTTGCCTGTACCTAGTGTTCCTTGGGAGGATATATCGATGGACTTTGTTTTAGGTTTACCTAGAACAAAGAAGGGAGGATAGCATATTTGTTGTCGTGGATAGATTCTCGAAAATGGCACACTTTATACCATGTCATAAAAGCGATGATCTTTGTCAATGTTGCTGATTTGTTCTTTCGTGAAATTATTAAGCTTGCATGGTGTGCCAAATACTATTGTTTCAGATCGTGATACTAAATTTCTTAGCCACTTTTGGAGATGTTTATGGGCTAAGTTGGGGACTAAACTGCTTTTAGTACTACTTGTCACCCCCAAACTGATGGACAAACTGAAGTAGTCAATAGAACATTGTCTACTATGCTTAGGGCTGTTCTAAAGAAAAATAAGAAAATGTGGGAGGAATGCTTGCCTCATATTGAATTTGCTTATAATCATTCATTGCATTCTACTACTAAGATGTGCCCTTTTGAAGTTGTGTATGGTTTCCTACCTCGTGCACCTATTGATTTGTTGCCTCTTCCATCTTCGGAGAAGGTTAATTTTGATGCTAAAGAACGTGCTGAATTGATTTTAAAAATGCATGAGTTAACTAAGGAAAACATTGAGCGTATGAATGCTAAATATAAACTTCTGGAGATAAGGGTAGAAAACATGTTGTGTTTGCACCGAGATCTTGTTTGGTTACATTTGCGTAAGGATAGATTTCTAATTTGCATAAATCAAAGCTAATGCCACGTCTGCTGGTCCCTTTAAGGTGTTGGAGAAAGTAAATGATAATGCATATAAACTTGAGCTGCCTGCAGATTTTGGGGTTAGTCCCACTTTTAACATTGCAGATTTGAAGCCATATTTGGGTGAGGAAGATGAACTTCCGTCGGGGACGACTTCATTTCAAGAAGGGGAGGATGATGAGGACATCAATACCATTGTTACACCCACAGCCCCTGCTGCTATACATCTTGGACCAATTACTAGAGCTCACAAGACGCCAACTAAATTACCGGTACTTTCGTTTCTTGGTAATGATTCTAATGTTCATGAGAATATGATGCTGCCTAAATTGGATACATTTGTTTTGCTTACAAATGAAGGGCCTAGCTTGGAGAAGGATGAACATTGGAGCAAGAACAAGCATGGAGATGATGGCATGCACAAGGGGAACAAGAATGGAGTTACAAGTGATGATTTCAGGACTTTGAAGCCACCATAATGAGTGCATGAAGCCTTGGACGAAATATACAAGATGCCACTTCATAAATTTTGTCCAGAGGCTATTCTAGGTGTTGCGTCACCTTATTATTGGGCCAGGCCCATGTAATTTCGAAATACATTAGTATAGGCTATTTTTAGAGTCCGTATGTGTGGGGAAACAAGAGATAGGGTTAGTTTCGGACCCCTCCGCCAAGGGCCACGAAATTCTCCCCCTCTTCCTCCATATATACAGCCCTTAGGGCACCGTTTAGACTTTGGGTTTTGTTTAGATCAAAAGTTCGCCATAGCTGCAACTTCGCGTACTTCGTTTGTGTTCAACGACCAGACAAAGGCGTCACAGAACCCCACCTTGATCAATAAAGCTTTCATCTTATATTCGCAATATCCAGTTGCCATCTCGGTTTCTTGCTTGTTCTTCGTTTGCTCGCAGGAAATAGACCCTCGTGGTCGTTGATCGTGCTCGGCGTGGTCAATAACCTCTCGGAGTTGGTTTAGCGATTGCTAAGGCGCGACGTCCTCGCACGCTCGTAGTCGGATCGTCAAAGTCGACTTCCACCAAAGCGAAATCCACCATCTCATCGAAAGACGGGACACCTCTGCCTCTATCAGCTTCTGGACCTGAGGCCTATGCTCAACATGATAATCAAATTGGGGACCAGAGGCAGTAGGCGGAGGTACCAGAATAGGCCATCGGATAGTGGTTAGCTGACCATGATTGTATGCTTGCTCAATTGTATGGGGCCTTGGTGGCGGAACAGAGCAAGATGCAACACCGAGGCTTCAGCTACACAACAGTGCTTGAGAGCGGTGGCCTCATTAGCCGGAGGCGCAAAGGGCCTCATTAGCTTCAGGCACACTAGTTGGTTCAAGCTCCACATTAGCTTTAGCCATGAGCACGTCATTGGCTTCATTGGCGTTGGTGGTGGCAGCTTCAACATTTTCAACCTCCACTTGATGAGCTGGAGGGTCGGGCACTGGCACGTTCACATCAGGAACAACTTCTTCATTAATGGGGGAGTAGGGACACGTACGTCTTCTTGATTCTCATCGACTGATGCAGCCGGAATATCTTCAGCAGCTTGGGCTTCAGACGCGGAGACATTCACAGTTGGAGTGGGTTCAGAAAATACTTGACGTGCAACAGGTTGGTGTTGCACTTCTCCTTCTGAACGCTCGACGAGGGACCTGAGGCCTTTGTCCTTTGCGAAGCTCATGAAATCTTGCAACGCCTTTGGAGATGGAGTTGGCTGGGCCTCAAAGTCTTCATCTTCTTCTTGCACGGTGGTGTAGCTTGTTGTTGTTGTTGGGGAGTACTTGGGGAGTCTTGTTCTTTGTGGGTGATCAGCCCACGATGCATCTGGCGATTGGCATCGATCGAGGATGACCAATCTTGATGAGTTCACTGCTCGTGAGAACGGCGATGATACCACATTGTGTTCAATCGAGGAAGAACTTCATCATCTTCAACATTGTCATCTTGACCAATGTCTTGGCAGCCGTGGGTTCATTTGCTGGAATATCTTCACTTCATGAGCCTCTGTGGAAGTAGGCTCATGAACTATCATCCTTCTTTCTTGATGTTACGGCGCAGGCGAACCACCGAAATGGGTTCAACAACTAAGGGCTCTGTGGGAGCAGCCCTAGTCTTCTTGGTCTTGCGCTTCTTCTTGGAGGGAGCAGCATCAGAAGCTTCAGGATTCTTCCTTTTTCTGGCTTCAGCCTCGGCAGCCCTCGTCTTCTTCTGTTTGAAGCGGTTGACATGACCTTTGGCTTCGAGCCAGTCATGCTGCTTGGGAAGATAATGCGAGGGGCTTCTTGACTTGAAGGCGCAGGTGGAGCGGTAGATGGCTTCTTCTTCTTTGCAGCCATCCTGGGGTCAATGCCAGGACGGCCAAGAGATTTGCGCTTCTCTGCCTCATTGTAGGCAAGCACACACTTATCAGCCAAACTCTTCATGCACTCACGAGAGCCTTGAGCTTCTTCACGCTTCTTAAGAAAAGCTTCTTTAAGCTCATGCAGCATGACCTTGAAGTTTCTGACATCTTGCACACTGAGCTTCGCCACATGATTCTTGAACTGAGCCTTTTCATAGTCAATCTTGTTCTTCAGCTCAACGATGCGCTAAGCGAGAGCTAGCTCGGAAGCAATGGCGCCATTGAAGGAGACGCTGAGGCTAATGGGAAGCTGCAGACTTCAAAGCTGAGATTTGGTGTGTCAAACCACTCATCAATGAAGTTATGGATGATTGCCACATCAAAGAGAGGCAGGTTGTTGAAGATCTCTGCTTCTTCCTTGCTCTTGATCAGTTGCTCAAGGGCATTATCTGCAAGATCTTCATCGCTGGACAGATCGATGGGTTCTTCACGCAGAATGGCAACAGGAGTCAAGGTTTGATCAGTATGCCTGACAATTTGCTTTTTCTTCTCTGTTTGCTTGGAGATATGTGATTGATCTTGGTGCTGCATTGTCTTGAGGAGGTGCGATGGCGATTAACCATACGAGAAGCTTTTGGAGGTGCAGCTGATCTTGAAGCCTTTGGCTTCTTTTCCTTCTGCGGCTTCGGAGGAGGAGCTGGGGCTTCATCAGTGTCAGCATCATTATCAGAATGATCTACTCTGGCACCCTGGACCAAGATGTAGGTGATGAGGCCGTCAAGGTTGGAGAAGGGGCCGATGTAGGTTCTGCATCACGGGAGCCGTCAGCACGGGGAGTAGAGGGACCAGGGTTGAAGTCTAATCCCAATGACTTCTTGTTTTTCTTGGCCGAAGCCTTGGCGTACTGAAAGTTGCGCATGAAGAGAGCATCGTCATGACACCAGAGTAATGATGTGGGATCGGCGTTCTCAGGCTGAGGTCCACGGACCATGCAAGGATAGAAGCCTTGTGCAATAGCTTCAGCTCTGTTCTTGGGTTGAAGGCCTCGATAGAGAATATCACCCCAAGGTCTCTTGATAGCATTCTTCTCTGCATATTCCTTGGTCACAAACTTGTACTTGAACCATTCTTCAACCCAATAGCGTCGAATCCATTGGATTCGTGTCTTGCACTGATGATAAGTCTCTTCAGGATCTGTCTTGTAGAGCTCGCTAGGTCATCGAGCGATCTTTGGATGTTCTTTCTCGTATGTCCGCCATACCTTTCCTTGCTGATTTTTCTGCAGCCATGAACTTCAAACTGAATGGCTTCAATATGTTCAATGGCTTCAGAGACTTGCGCTTGCTGGTCAGGCAGGAACTGGCTTCAGGAGAGTTAATATGATGCTGTAAATATTCTGCAAACGAATGCAGACTATGAGAACCAAGGTATTCTCCCATGGACATGTACCTGTGACAGCATTAGAGATGCGAGGGAAGGGGAATAGGTCATATGCATTCTCAGAAGATTTTGAAGATAAATTAGTTTGAAGACATTGACCTCATGATGCGAAGACATTCACTTATGTGATGTGAGTTGGTTCCAGATTTGTACGAATCCGTGAATAAGTACAAGTGAGGAATCAAACTAGACATGTAATTCAAGTGAATAGACTAGGCAGTATGAGATGCAGACAGAATAGATCTAACATTGTATAGGCAGAAACCACTTTTGGTAGATAGGATGAATCTATGAAGATCAAAAAGGTGGTAAAAATAGAGTTATAATTACCACATGAAGAACTGCTAGATGAGATGAATAGGAGACCGAGAAGTTCAATCCATCGTGCCCTAACTTGACGACGGAGGACACCTACGGCGACGGCGGAGAGGACGATGTCCGCGGCCGGCGTGAGGACGGCGTCGGAGAAGTCGCGGCAGCTAAGCGCTTCGTCGCCGGCGTCGTCGAGAGCTAGCGGTGGCGCTAGGGTTTTGACGAGGTGGAGAGGTGGAAGAAGGATTTCTTTACCACAGGGGACAAGTATTTATAAGTAGGTGTGCGACACGATTGCAATTCTGTTGGTGCCTGGCGGTTCACATCTGAGGGGCACGTGGCAAGCATGCAACACTCAGAGTTGTCCCACGTTCCCACGCCCGCCAGGCATGTCGGATAGTTGTTCCGGCTTCTCCGGATTTCAACAATAAAGATGAGTCATTTAAAACAGATTTGATGTTTGTCTCTTTGCCTTCTGCTAACTAGGACGCAGAGAAGACATTCGACAGTTTCAATAGAATGCATATGATTTGGACAGATAGAGTTTGAGATAGAAATCATAGAGAGATTATGGTCCGATCACATTCACTTAGTTCAAAAGATTCAACTTGAAGACATAGCTATAAGTGAATCTTTGTAGAGACAGAACATATATATATATATATATATATATATATATATATATATATATATATATATATATATATATATATATATATATCGAAAGCAATCAAATCATCATAGTAAAGAAAATCATGAAGATAAATTGAAACTGAAGACAAACCAAATGCGAAGTCATTGCACAAATAACGCCATGAGTGAAACACTTCAAACAAAGAAATTTGGTGGTGGCGTTACCCACCGTATAGGAAGTATTAGACCCAGACACGGCGCACAATTATTGTGGCGCTCCGAAGTCAAATTCCATGTTAATGTATTCACACTGAGAGTGTAAGTCTTCATTGATTGAAGATATACATTACTTTGTGTGTTGCACATCTAAGTCATCAACATGCATAAGTGTTAGGATGTGTGCCTAATCACATGACATTTGAGGATTCCAAGATATTTAGCTCACACCGTAACTTGCAAAACCTTTTCTCATCCAAGGGCTTTGTGAAGATATCTGCCAGTTGCTCTTCAATGTTGACGTGAATGATGTCAATATCCTTCTTCATGACATGATCTCTGAGAAAGTGATGACGAATTTCAATGTGCTTTGTCTTCGAGTGTTGGACTGGATTGTTGGCTATCTTCATGGCACTTTCGTTGTCGCAGAAGAGAGGTACTTGTTTCAGGTTGATGCCATAGTCCTTGAGAGTTTGCTTCATCCATAGAAGCTAAGCACAACAGGATCCAGCAGCAATGTATTCAGATTCAGCAGTTGAGAGTGATACACAGTTCTGCTTCTTTGAAGACCAATAGACAAGTGATCGACCAAGAAAGTGACATGTGCCTGATGTAGACTTGCGATCCGCCTTGTCACCAAAGATAATCGAAATCCGAGAATCCAACCAAATCAAATTTTGAGCCCTTTGGATACCATAATCCGAGTGTTGGGGTGTAAGCCAAATATCTAAGAATTCGCTTCACAGCTAAGTGATGCGATTCCTTTGGTGCCGCTTGGAATCGAGCACACATGCAAACACTAAGCATATATCTGGCCTAGACGCACATAGATAAAGTAAAGAACCAACCATGGAGCGGTATACCTTTTGACCGAACTCTTTACCATTATCGTCGGGACCAAGATGGTGTTTGGCTGGCATTGGCGTCGTGTAACCTTTGCAGTCTTCCATTCCAAACTTCTTCAGACAATCTTTGAGGTATTTCTCTTGAGATATGAAGATGCCATTTCTTTGCTGACAAATTTGAAGACCAACGAAGAACTTCAGTTCTCCCATCATGGACATCTGATATTGCTCTTGCATCATGTATCCAAACTCATCACTATACTTCTGGTTGGTGCAGCTGAAGATAATGTCATCCACATATATTTGGCACACAAACAGTTCGCCATCATATGTCTTCATGAAGAGTGTAGGATCGAGGGATCCAGGTTTGAAGCCTTTGCTCTTCAGGAAGTCTTTGATCATATCATACCATGCACGAGGAGCTTGTTTGAGGCCATACAGTGCTTTGTTTAACTTGTACACCATATCAGGATGTTTTGGATCTTCAAAGCCAGGTGGTTGAGCAACATACACTTCTTCTTCAATCTTGCCATTGAGAAATGCACTCTTCACATTCATTTGATATAGCAAGATGTTGTGATGGTTAGCATAGGCTAGCAGTATGCGAATAGATTCAAGCCTAGCAACAGGAGCAAATGTTTCATCGAAGTCAATTCCTTCTACTTGAGTATATCCTTGAGCCACAAGACGTGCTTTATTTCTGACGACTTGGCCATGTTCATCTTGCTTGTTTCGATATATCCATTTTGTTCCAATAATGTTATGCTTGCGAGGGTCAGGTCGCTTGACAAGTTCCCAAACATTGTTCAGCTTGAACTGTTGAAGTTCTTCTTGCATAGCTTGAATCCATTCCGGTTCCATAAAGGCTTCAACAACTTTCTTGGGTTCTGATATTGACACAAATGAAAAATGCCCACAAAAGTTTGCTAGCTGTGTTGCTCTTGAGCGGGTCAGTGGACCAGGTGCATTGATGTTGTCAATTACCTTCTCAATTTGTACTTCATTTGCAACACGAGGATAAACTGGACGAAGACTTTGCTCTTGCTGATCATTGTCATCATTGGGAGGATTGTCTTCGGTCTGAGCATTGTCTTCAGGTTGGTTAGGTGCAGAAATGATAAGTTCCTCTTCAGGCTGTGCTTCAGAGGGCATGATTTCACCAGTTCCCATCAGCTTGATAGATTCGCTGGGCGGAGCTTCGTCTAGTGTACTTGGCAGAATCTCTCTCTGTGAACCATTTGTTTCATCAAATTTCACATCCATAGTTTGACGATTTTGTAGAGATAAAGGTTGAAGACTCTGTAGGAGTGCGAGTCCTTTCCATAGCCAAGCATGAATCCTTCGTGAGCTTTATGTTCAAATTTTGACTTGTGATGGGGATCCCTGATCCAGCACTTAGCTCCAAATACTCTGAAGTAACTGACATTTGGCTTCTTGCCAGTAAGGAGCTCATAGGATGTTTTGTTCAGAAGCTTATGGATGTACACACGGTTGATGATGTGACATGCTGTATCAATGGCTTCAGGCCAGAACTTTCTTGGTGTCTTGTATTCATCGAGCATTGTTCGAGCCATCTCAATGAGGGTTATGTTCTTGCGCTCGACGATGCCATTTTGCTGAGGTGTGTATGGAGCAGAGAACTCATGAGTGATTCCCATTGTATCCAGATACAGATCAAGTCCGGTAATCTTGAATTCAGTGCCATTGTCACTTCTAATATGCTTGATCTTCACGCCATAATTGTTCATTGCTCGATTGGCGAAGCGTCTGAAGACATCTTGCATTTCAGTCTTGTAGAGAATTATGTGCACCCATGTGTATCTTGAGTAGTCATCAACAATTACGAAGCCATACAGACAAGCAGTTGTTGTGAGGGTGGAGTAGTGAGTAGGTCCAAATAAGTCCATGTGTAACAGCTCGAAGGGTTGATATGTTGTCATGATTGTCTTCGAGGGTTTTTTTGCCCTTGTCATCTTCCCAGCTTCACAGGCACCACACAAATGATCCTTCTTGAACTTAACATCTTCGATGCCTATGACATGCTTCTTCTTGACGAGTGAGTGTAAGTTCCTCATACCAGCATGCCCTAGCCTTCGATGCCAGAGCCAACATTCTGAAGCTTTTGAAAGAAGACATATGGCAAGCTGTGGACCTGCTGAGAAATCTACCATGTATAGATCATCTTTTCGATACCCTTCAAAGACGAGAGACTTGTCAGATTCCATTAGTACAAGGCAACGATATTTTCCGAATATCACAATCATGTTTAAGTCACAAAGCATTGAGACAGACATTAAGTTGAAACCAAGGGATTCAACAAGCATCACTTTATCCATGTGTTTATCCTTTGAGATTGCAACTCTACCTAGACCCAATACCTTGCTTTTACCAGTGTCAGCAAATGTGATGTGACTTTTGTCGGATGGACGTAAGGTTGAGTCCATGAGAAGACTTCGATCACCAGTCATATGGTTTGTGCATCCACTATCCATAATCCATTCTGAAGCTTCTGGTGACATGCCCTACAGTGCAGTTAGGAGGATAGGCTTCACAAAGAGTGTTGTGAAGCATAGGCATTTGGCGCATATAGGGATTGTCACAGCTTAGATCAAGATTAGGATACATAGTATGACAGGTAAGCGATTCAGATATGAAGTATATAGAATGACATTTTATCATGCGTCCTTAATGTGTTTTAGGTCCCCAGCAATAGCATCGGACGCCATTGATTGCAGGCTGGAGACCTTTCTCTGCAAAAGAAAGTTAGTTCTTCTTCACCACCCACATTTTCAGGGGTGGCTTAGAAGCAATGAGTCTAAGTGCAGCATCTGAGAATTTCGGCTTTGGAGCCCTAGCAAATAGCCTTGCAGGAGATGAATGATACTCATATGAATAAGCAGAAAAATTCTTAGTTCTATGAACATAGCGGTTTGAAGACACACGCTCATATTCATGATTCTGAGTATGATTTCCCTGCAAAACATTGGAGTTAGGGTGACTCAGGTGAGTCCTGTATCTGTATGAAGCCTTTGGGCCATATGAAGCCATAGGTCTGGGGTTTGTCTTCTTCCATGGTGGTGTCATGATGACATTCACAGGAAGATTCTCAATGTACTCCTTAGGTACCCAGATCTTCTTCATTGGTGGTCCATTCCTGCAGTTAGTACCAATGTACCTGGCAAACACTTCACCATTCTGATTCTTGAACAGCTTATAGTTTGCATCAAAGGATTCATCAATGATAATAGGGTTAGCACAGGTAAAGCCAGACAAAGTGGATGGATCCACTGAAGGTTCTTTTGCAGCAACCCATGTGGTTTTGGGGTACTGCTCAGGCTTCCAGTACAAGCCATCAACATTCATTTTCCTCTCGAACCCAACACCCTCTTTCCTAGAGTTTCGGTTCAGAATCTGCTTTTTGAGGACATCGCAGAGTGTCTGATGCCCTTTCAGACTCTTATACATCCCTGTTTCAAGCAATGTCTTCAGCATAGCATTTTCATCAGCAATAGCAGTGGTATCCTCCATGAGAGGGTTAGTAACCACATCCGTAGGTGAAGACAATGAAACAGTAGCAGCAGTGGAACATTCAGCAACAGATGTAGCGTTATCACGCTCAATGCATTTTAGACATGGTGGTTCAAATTCATCCTGAGCGGGATTGATCTGTTGAGCATGAAGTGACTCATTCACTCTTTGAAGATCTTCATGAGCCGCTCTCAATTTCTCAAGCTCTTGCTTCCTTTGAAGATAATCATAGGAGAGCCTTTCATAAGTAGTTGAGAGTGTTTCATGACGACTTTCAAGTTCTTGGTACTTAGTATGAAGATTTTTTATGTCTTCAACTAAGGACTGTGAACGTGTCATTTCCGCGTCCAACAGGTCATCGCTTTTGTCTAATAGTTTTTGAGTATGTTCCATAGCCTTTTGTTGTTCAGTTGCAATTTTAGCAAGTGTTTTGTAGCTAGGTTTGGATTCACAATCGGAGTCATCTTCACTTGATGTCTGAAAGTAAGCATCACATGATTTTACCATGGCAACACGTGCCATGAAGCAGTAGGTGGGAGTAGGATCGTCTTTGTCATCAGCGTCAACGTTGGTGAGGAAGTCATTGTCTTTAGTGTTGAAGATGGACTTGGCAACACAGGCTGCGGCTAGAGCCAGACTTGCAACGCCAGGGTCGGACTCCTCTCCAGACTCCACCTCCGCCTCCTCAGAAGCAGACTCCTCCTTTGAATCCATTTCCTTGCCAACAAAAGCACGAGCCTTGCCATATGAGCTCTTCTTGTATGATGAAGACTTGGATGAAGACTTAGAAGAAGACTTTGAGGATTTCTTCTTCTTCTTGTCATCAGAATCATATTCCTTGCTCTTTTTCTTCTTCTTCTCATTGTCCCACTGTGGACACTCAGATATGTAGTGACCAGGTTTCTTGCACTTGTGGCAGGTTCTCTTCTTGTGGTCATGGGTGGAAGCTTCATCATTCCTTGAGCTAGATCGTGAAGACTTTCTGAAGCCTTTCTTCTTGGTGAATTTCTGGAACTTCTTCACCAGCATAGCAAGTTCCTTTCCAATGTCTTCAGGGTCTTCAGAAGTGCAGTCAGATTCTTCTTCAGATGAGGAAACGACCTTTTCCTTCAAAGCGCGAGTCCGGCCATAGTTTGGGCCATAGATATCTTTTTTCTCATAAAGCTGGAACTCATGTGTGTTGAGCCTCTCAAGTATATCAGACGGATCTAGTGTCTTGAAGTCAGGACGTTCTTGCATCATGAGGGCAAGGGTGTCAAAGGAGCTGTCAAGTGATCTCAGCAGTGTCTTGACGATTTCATGCTTGGTAATCTCAGTTGCGCCAAGAGCTTGAAGCTCATTTGTGATGTCAGTGAGGCGATCGAATGTGAGCTGGACATTCTAATTGTCGTTTCTCTTGAAGCGGTTGAAGAGGTTGCCAAGAACACTGATCATTTGATCTCTCTGGGTTGAGACGCCTTCGTTGACCTTGGATAGCCACTCCCAGACTAGCCGGCGTTTCGGAGCACTCACACGGCCATCTTGTCCTTTGGTCGAGATGACCACAGATGATGTTCTTTGCGGAGAGTCGAGTTGAATGAACTTCTTGACATCGATGGGGTGACACCTTCACGTTTTGGGAACGCCGTTCTTGACGACATACCAGAGGTCGACATCAATGGCTTCAAGATGCATACGCATCTTATTCTTCCAGTAGGGATATTCAGTTCCATCGAACACGGGGCAAGCAGCGGAGACTTTGATTATCCCTGCAGTCGACATAGATAAACCTCCAAGTGGTTAAACCGAATCACACAGAACAAGAGAGTACCTTGCTCTGATACCAATTGAAAGTGCTAGTATCGACTAGAGGGGGGTGAATAGGCGATTTTTGTGAAAGTCTTCAAAACTTGAAAGTTTCGAAGTCAAACAATTGAAATGCCCTAGCTGATATGCAGCGGAAGATAAACTACTGTAAGCAAACCATAGTCAAGTATGCAATGATGTCAAAGCACAGGACTAATAGCAGCTAAGTAGTAAGGATCAGAATGGAAGATAGTATGAAGCCAATCAACGATAGTAGTCAAGCAATGAAGTCAAACAGGTACAACAGATAGTCAATGACTTCACGAAGACAAACTTAAGTAAAGGATGGAAAGGGATAGAACCAGTTGCTTGTTGAAGACACAGGATTTGTTGGACCAGTTCGATTCTTTGTGACAACTGTGCGTCCAGTTAGGGAGGCTGAGATTTAACTTTCGAGACCGTGTCTTCACCTTATTCCCCTTGAGCTAAGGACACCCAGTCCTCGCCCAATCACTCTGTTAAGTCTTCAAGGTAGACTTCCAAACCTTCACAGACTTTGTTCACCGGCAATCCACAATGACTCTTGGATGCTCAGAACACGAGCCTAACCGGCTGGAGGATTCACAGTCCTCAAGTGTAATAAGTCTTCACGTCACACAGACAGAAAGACTTTAGTGATGCCTAACACTCTTTGGCTCTGGGTGTTTGGGCTTTGTCCTCGCAAGGATTTCTCTCTCTCAAAGACTTCGAGGTGGGTTGCTCTCAAACGACAAAAGCCGTGCACAAACTCTGAGCAGCCACCAATTTATGGTGTAGGGGTGGGCTATTTATAGCCATAAGGCAACCCGACCTGATATGTCCGAAATGACCCTAGGTCACTAAGGAACTGACACGTGTTCCAACGGTCAGATTTCAAACACACACGACAACTTTACTTGGGCTACAAGCAAAGCTGACTCATCCAGCTCTGGATAAGATTTGCTCTCATTGTCTTCGCTCGAAGACATAGGATTTGGGTTGAGCATCACTTTAGTCACTCTGACTTAGTTCACTTGGACCCCACTTAATAGTACGGTGGTTCCTATGACTCAACAAAGAAGAAAAGGAAACAACAAAACCACACAGTCTTCGCGCTCCATAGTCTTCACGTAATGTCTTCTCATGTCATAGTCTTCAATATGAATATCTTCTCATACCACCATTGTCTTCAATGTCTTCATATATTTTTAGGGGTCATCTCTGGTAGGTAAACCGAATCAATGAGGGACACTACCCGCGTTATCCTGCAATTCTCACAAACGCATTAGTCCCTCAACCAACTTTGTCGTCAATACTCCAAAACCAACCAGGGGTGGCACTAGATGCACTTACAGAAGTACGAGGTGTCATAGCCTACAGTGCAGTTTGGGGGATAGGCTTCACCAAGCGAGTTGTGAAGCATAAACATTTGACGAACAAGTGGAACATGGAAATTCAGATCTTGGTTAGGATAGATAGGATGAGTGTCAAGGAATCCTGGAACAAAGTACATAGTAAGACCATTTGGGCATTTTATCTTGCGCCCCACAAGATGTTTAAGGTCCCCAGCATTAGTTTTGGACGCCTTTGATTTTCGGCTGGAGACCTTTCCCTGCAAAAGAGAGTTAAGTTTTCTTAACCACCCACATTTTCAGGGGTGGCTTAGAAGCAATGAGTCTAAGTGCAGCATCTGAGAATTTCGGCTTTGGAGCCCTAGTAAATAGCCTTGCAGGAGGTGAATAATACTCATAGGAATAAGCAAAAAAGTTCTTTGTTCTATGAACATAACGGTTTGAGGAAACACGCTCATATTCATGGGTCTGAGTATGATTTCCCTGCAAAACATTGACGTTAGGGTGACTCAGATGAATCCTCGGTCTGTATGAAGCTTTTGGACCATATGAAGCCTTTGGTATGGGTTTTGTCTTCTTCACAGGTGGTGTCATTATGACATTCACAGGAAGATTCTCAAGACAACTTTTGGGAACCCATATCTTCTTCATAGGTGGACCATTCCTGCACTTAGTACCAATATACCTGGCAAACACTTCACCATTCTGATTCTTAAACAGTTTATAGTTTGCATCAAAGGATTCATCAATGATAATGGGGTTAGCACAAGTGAAACCAGACAATGTGGATGGATCTGCTGAAGGTTCCTTTGCAGCAACCCATGTGGTTTTGTGGTACTTCTTAGGCATCCAGTAAGACCCATCAACATCCATTTTCCTCTCGAACCCAACACCCTCTTTCCTAGGGTTTCGGTTCAGAATCTGCTTTTTGAGGACATCACATAAGGTCTGATGCCCTTTGAGACTTTTGTACATCCCTGTCTCAAGCAGTGTCTTCAACCTGGCATTCTCATCAGCAATAGTAGTTGTATCCTTAGCAGAGGGGTTAGTTACCACAGCAGTAGTTGAAGATATTGCAATAGTAGCAGCAGTAGAACATTCAGCAACAGAAGTAGCGATATCACGCTCAATGCATTTTAGGCATGTTGGTTCAAATCCTTCCTGAGCGGGACTGATCTGTTGAGCGCGAAGTGACTTGTTCTCCTTTTGAAGATCTTCATGATCCGATCTCAATTTCTCAAGTTCCTGCTTCCTTTGAAGATAATCATAGGAAATCTTTTCATGAGAAGTTGTGAGCGATCCATGTCGACCTTCAAGTTCCTGGTACTTAACATGAAGATTTTTTATGTCTTCAATTAAGGACTGAGACTTGGTCATTTCCGCGTCCAACAGGTCATCGCTTTTGCCTAACAGTTTTTGAGTATGTTCCATAGCTTTCTGCTGTTCAGTTGCAATTTTAGCAAGTGTTTTGTAACTAGGTTTGGATTCATCATCAGGGTCATCTTCACATGATGTTTGAAAGTAAGCATCACGTGATTTCACCTTGGCACCACGTTCCATGAAGCAGTAGGTGTGAGGCGAGTCATCCTTGTCATTATCATCAGCGTTGGTGACGGAGCCATTGTCTTCGGTGTTGAAGATGGACTTGGCGACATAGGCTGTAGCTAGAGCCAGACTCACAACACCAGAGTCAGACTCCTCCTCAGATTCCACCTCCGCCTCCTCAGAAGCTGACTCCACCTCTGAATCCATTTCCTTGCCAACAAAAGAACGGGCCTTGCCAGATGATCTCTTCTTGTGTGATTAAGACTTGGAAGAAGAGTTGGAAGAAGACTTTGAGGATTTCTTCTTCTTCTTGTCATCAGAATCATATCCTTTGCTCTTCTTCTTCTTCTTCTTCTTCTTCTCATTGTCCCACTGTGGACACTCACAGATATAGTGACTAGGTTTCTTGCACTTGTGACAGGTTCTCTTCTTGTGCTCATAGGCAGAAGCTTCATCATTCCTTGAGCTGGATCGTGAAGACTTTCTGAAGCCTTTCTTCTTGGTGAATTTCTGGAACTTCTTCACAAGCATAGAAAGCTCCTTTCCAATGTCTTCAGGATCACCAGAACTGCAGTCAGATTCTTCTTCAGATGAGGAAGCAGCAGCCTTTGCCTTCAAAGCTCGAGTTCGGCCATAGTTGGGGCCATAGATATCTCGTTTCTCAGATAGCTGGTACTCATGTGTGTTGAGACTCTCAAGTATGTCAGATGGATCGAGAGACTTGAAATCAGGGCGTTCTTGAATCATTAGGGCTAAGGTGTCAAATGAGCTGCCAAGAGATCTCAGTAGTGTCTTCACTATCTCATGCTTCGTGATCTTAGTGGCTCCGAGTGCTTGGAGCTCATTTGTGATATTAGTGAGGCGATCAAATGTGAGCTGGACATTCTAGTTTTCGTGTCTCTTGAAGCGGTTGAAGAGGTTGCAGAGAGTACTGATACGTTGATCTTGCTGAGTTGAGACGCCTTCATTGACCTTGGAGAGCCAGTCCCAGACTAGCTTCGACGTTTCCAGTGCACTCACACGGCCATACTGTCCTTTGGTAAGGTGACCACAGATGATGTTCTTGGCAGGAGAGTCCAGTTGAATAAACTTCTTGACATCAGCAGGGGTTACACCTTCACTAGTCTTGGGAACACTGTTCTTGACGACATACCATAGATCGACATCAATGGCTTCGAGATGCATGCACATCCTATTCTTCCAGTAGGGATATTCAGTGCCATCGAAGATGGGGCACGCAACAGAGACTTTGATTATCCCTGCAGTCGACATAGCTAAACTCCAGGTGGTTAAACTGAATCACACAGAACAAGGGAGTACCTTGCTCTGATACCAATTCAAAGGGCTAGTTATCGACTAGAGGGGAGGTGAATAGGTGATTTTTATGAAAGTCTTCAAAACATGTGAGTTTCGAAGACAAACAATATAAACAACACTATTCGAATGCAGCGAAAGGTAGACTACACTAGACAAGCCATAGTCAAGTATTCAATAAAGTGAAAGCACAAAGACTAATAGTAGCTAGGTATTAAAGATCAGGATGGAAGATAGTATGAAGCCAACCAAAACAAGTAGTCACACAGTGAAGTCAAACAGTGAAGTCAAACAGATAAAGCAAGCAGGCAATGACTTCACGAAGACAAACTGTAAGTAACGAGAAGTAAGAGATAGAACTAGTGGCTTCAGAATGACAGGGATTTGTTTGACCAGTTCCAGTTGATGTGACAACTGTACGTCTGGTTAGGGAGGCTGAGATTCAACTCAGAAGAGCGCGTCTTCACCTTATTCCCCTTGAGCTAAGGACACCTAGTCCCCGCCCAATCATTCTGGTAAGTCTTCAAGGTAGACTTCCGAACCTTCACAGACTTCGTTCACCGGCAATCAACAATGGCTCTTGGATGCACAGAACATGACGCCTAACCGGCTGGAGGATTCACAGTCCTCAAGTGTAACAAGTATTCAGATCACGCGGACAGAAAGACTTCAGTGATGCCAAACACTCTTTGGGCTCTGGGTGGTTTGGGCTTTGTCCTCGCAAGGATTCTCTCTCGAAAGCTTCGGCGGTGGGTTGCTCTCAAACGACAAAAGCCGTATACTAACTCTGAGCAGCCACAAATTTATGGTGTAGGGGGTGGGCTATTTATAGCCACTGGGCAACCCGACCTGATTTGTCCGAAATGACCCTGGGTCACTAAGAAACTGACACGTGTTGCAACGATCAGATTTCAAACACACGCGGCAGCTTGACTTGGGCTACAAGTAAAGCTGACTCATCCGGCTGGATAAGATTTGCTCTCATTGTCTTCACTCGAAGACATAGGATTTGGTTGAGCATCACTTCAGTCACTTTGACTTTATTCACTTGGACCCCACTTAACAGTGCGGTGGTTCCTATGATTCAACAAAGAAGAAAAGGAAACAACGAAACAACTAAGTCTTCGCGCTCCATAGTCTTCACTTGATGTTTTCCCATGTCATAGACTTCATCGTGAATGGCTTCACAGACCATCATTGTCTTCAATGTCTTCACACATTCTCAGGGGTCATCTTCGGTAGGTAAACCGAATCAATGAGGGACTACTACCTGTGTTATCCTGCAAATCTCACAAACACATTAGTCCCTCAACCAGGTTTGTCGTCAATACTCCAAAACCAACTAGGGGTGGCACTAGATGCACTTACAGTCTCCTGGGCCCCACGAGCGGCCACCGACGTACTTCTTCCTCCTATATATACCTACGTACCCCGAAAACATCCAGGGAGCCAACGAAAAACAATTTCCACCACCGTAACCTTCTGTATCCACGAGATCCCATCTTGGAGCCTTCGCCGGCGCTCCGCCGGAGGGGGAATCGACCACGGAGGGCTTCTACATCAACACCATAACCCCTCTGATGAGTTGTGAGTAGTTTACCACAGACCTTCGGGTCCATAGTTATTAGCTAGATGGCTTCTTCTCTCTTTTTGGATCTCAATACAATGTTCTCCCCCTCTCTTGTGGAGATCTATTCGACGTAAACTCTTTTTGGGTGTGTTTGTCGAGATCCGATGAATTGTGGGTTTATGATCAAGTTTATCTATGAGAAATATCTGAATCTTCTCTGGATTCTTTTATGTATGATTGAGTTATCTTTGCAAGTCTTTTTGAATTATCAGTTTGGTTTGGCCTACTAGATTGATCTTTCTTGCCATGGGAGAAGTGCTTAGCTTTGGGTTCAATCTTGCGGTATCCTTAGCCAGTGACAGAAAGGGTTGCAAGGCACATATTGTATTGTTGCCATCGAGGATAAAAAGATGGGGTTTATATCATATTGCTTGAGTTTATCCTTCAACATCATGTCATCTTTCTTAATGCATTACTCTATTCTTATGAACTTAATACTTTAGATGCATGCGGGATAGCGGTTGATGTGTGGAGTAATAGTAGTAGATGCAGGCAGGAGTCGGTCTACTTGTCGCGGACGTGATGCCTATATACATGATCATGCCTAGATAATCTCATAATTATTCGCTTTTCTATCAATTGCTCGACAGTAATTTGTTCACCCACCGTAATACTTATGCTATCTTCAGAGAAGCCACTAGTGAAACCTATGACCCCCGGGTCTATCTTTTATCATATAAGCTTTCAATCTACTTTTATTTGCATCTTTACTTTTTGCATCTATATTATAAAATACAAAAAATATATTTATCTTATCGTACTATCTCTATCAGATCTCACTTTCGCAAGTGTCCGTGAAAGGGATTGACAACCCCTTTATTGCGTTGGTTGCGAGTTCTTTATTTGTTTATGTAGGTGTGTGGGACTTTTGAGGAGCCTCCTACTGGATTGATACCTTGGTTCTCAAAAACTGAGGGAAATAATTACGCTACTTTGCTGCATCACCCTTTCCTCTTCAAGAAAAACCAACGCAAGCTCAAGACGTAGCACAACGCAGCCGACAGGAGGGGACAGCCTCCACCGCGCCGCGGAGCCGACCGGACGTAGCAACAGGGACTTACCAGGCCACCACAGGCCCGGTCAGACCCCAACGGATCCGGACAATCCCTGTTGCCACGTTGCAGCACGCCGGCCGTCGGAGCCATCACCACCTGTAGCCACCGCCGTATCGCCACCACCAACAGGAGCCCGCCACCACTGCGTTTCGAACCGCCCGGCCCGCCCAGCCAGATGGGCGAAGAACCCATATCTGCCGCAGCGGCGCTTGTCGGCCAAAGATTTCACGCCACCCCGCAGCCAACGGCCACGCCGACGCGTCAATGGCGCTCGAGGCTCATGGATCCGCCGCCGAGCCACACCGGCGCCGCCGAGATGCACCGCCGCCCGGCAGAGGGAGCCCTACTCCATCTCCTAGCGGCGGGAAAGGATGTCCGCGGCGCCAGCGCCACCCGGGCTACGCCGGTGGCCTCTGTCGGCAGCCGAAGGGAGGGACGAGGAGAGCGGGACTAGACGAGGCGGCAGCAGTGGGCGCCGCCTCGGGCGCGACAGGGCCTTCTGGGGATGGAGGGGAGAGAGAGAAAGGAGCGAGAGACAGAGCTAGCGGCGGCAGGCTCCGGCGGCGGCGGCGGGGAAACCCTAGGAGAGCGGGAGCGGGAGCGGGAGGCCGCTTTGCTTGGATCACGGTCCGGTCGCACCTTAGCCTGCTTATGTCACATTGTACTTGCTATGAGGAGATGCTTTTGAGGGGGAACTAAATGTGAGTGAATGGAAGATTTATCTTTGTCTCTTCAATGTTGTGATTCTCCAATTGTCATTAAGATGGACTCCCTTGTTGTTGTGAAGTTGATCAAAGCTCTTAGCCTTGACGGATCGATCTATGCTTCTATAGTAAAGGAGATTAAGTACTTGATGTGCATGTTGTATTACTCAAATTAGTCAAAACGAAAAATCCAGGAAAAAAAAATAACGTTAACCTCGCGAATTTAGCCAGAACTGGAGGTAGAACTATGACTTCCTGTCGCCATGGAGCTACCTTTAGCTGATTGTAATCTTACTACCTTTGAGTAACATATATACAAGTTTGTCGGCAGCAAATTTTTTTGGTCGACGCAGAGACACGCAGCCGTTCGTCCTACGAGAATGGAGCGTTCGTGCGGTCCTTGGTCTCCTTTTCCGGCTGACTGCAGGTACACGGTGCGCACGCAGTGCGTGCAGGGTGCAATGGCAATGCCCACCCATGTCGTCTCGTTGCTCTTTAAGGCGGGCGACGGGTCCACGTCGAAGCCATCTCTCGGTCGTCCCGCGGTCCCGCTCGTCCACCCATCTCACAAACGTAGCCACGTCGCCCCATAACACCCCCGCGCCGCGTGCAAGTGCAACCACCGGTCCCGATCGACGGACCGATCGGCCGCCCCGGCCGTCCCCGTGCGTACGTTACGTGCATGTGCATCCATCCTGACGTCCGTGATGGATCGATGAATTGTCCCCGCCCATCACTGTGCCTGTGCGGTGCATGCCGGCCGTACCGCGCGCGCACGTCCACCTCGGCGGCGCATACGTACGGGGCACGTCTCCGGGCCGATCGTCGCAGTTATGATCGGATCAATCGGTCGAATGTATCGCCGTCCCCCGGTCCATCGGACATGGAACTCGCCGTTTAATTCCACACCTCCTGTCAACGTCGTCCGCGTCGGATCACTGACTCACTGGCCCGGGGTGGTAGATCGATGTAATACATGCATATGCATGGCATGCTTGCGCGCGGCGACGGAGCGGCCGCTAGGTGCTTTCTTGACGCTGTCGTGCGCCGGGTGAAAGGGGAGGCCGGGGGCGACGCCGACGCGTACCAACGGCGCGAAAGCGGCCGGCCGGGGCGTGCGCAGCGCAGCAGCGGGGCTGGAGCTAGCCTAGACGCGGCCGCACAAAAGGTCGCCCCGTACGTGTGCGGTGCAGGTGCTGACCTCGTCGGTATGGCTAGTGGCCGACTGGCCGTCCGCGTCCGCGTCGCTAGCGGGATCGACCGAGCAAGGACTAGACCGGTGGGTGGTTTTGTCAAACCCCTTGCAGTGCGCTGCTACTACTACAGGTCTGTTTGGTTGAGGGTCATTTTGTCAACATGACTAACCTGTGCTTAAGGGAAATAGAGCCAATATGTATGTCTATAAAACGTGTTGGTGCATCTACAGCAAAAAAAAAAACACTACGAAAAGAGATTACATGGTAAATCTAACGAATCTAAACTAACGATACATATGTTGCTAAATTTCCAATTTTTTAATCAAACTTAATCACCTATGATTTGAGAGTGGATGGCCCACATCGCAATCCCAAGTGCGTTGCTGCTAGTGTGAGAAACCAAAATGATCCTTTCATCCAAGGAAAAAAGACCGCGAGCCTAGGCTCCACTTTAACTAATAATTCGCTCTACGTCCCACGTAAGCACGCTGACATGATTGAGTATAGACTCTGAGCATTTGCTTGAAACACAATCATCGACTTATTTTCTTTTCCGTCTCCGTCCATCAATTGTAGTTTGTTACTCCCTCTGTAAAGTAATATAAGAGCGTTTAGATCACAACTTTTTTACAGAGGGAGTACTAGAGAATAATGGTGTGGGATTTGTACGTGCTCAACAAATATTTCCTTAGGGTTCTATCACAATTGTACAAGCCCTGCACTAGGTCACTCCAGTTGTCAGTTGGTCCTTTGCTAGCTCCTCCTCCAATCCCACGAAGCTGCCACTTGATTGACCATTGGGCTCCTTGATGGCATCCAGCTAGATGTGGGCAGGTCATGGGACTAAACTAGAGTATGTACGTACATGTCAGCCCCATTATATATGGCATCAGCCATGAGGACTCGATACAGAGCAGGTGACCGCGCACAGTACTGCAGGCTTCCACAATACAGTACTCCAATATCCTTCTGTGTCTGTATGAGGAATCTGTACACCAAGCTGGTGTGGATGGTGATACTTTTAGCGACCTTGACTCCGCCGTATGATTTGCTGAGCTCTCAGTAGTCATATGCCAGTTCTTTTTAAATAGGAGGTCGGAGAGAGACGATAGGGATGAAGAAGCTAGTTGGTGATTTCGTGCATGCGCCACCCGCTCCGCCTAATTTATGTTGGTCAGTGATGCAAGCGGGCTTACTAATGTCGCCGCTCACGCATAGTATATCTTCTCGGGAGAGCGCAAAAGCCATGTGTGTCACTGTCCTAGCAAATGACAAAAACAAACTAGTAAAATTGTTTGGCTTTCCCGCTACAGCGTGAGCCAGGTCATGTGGTAGTGTCATATACTCCCTCCGTCTCAAAATTCTTATCTTAGATTTGTCTAAATACGTATGTATCTAAATACATATGTATTCCAGGTCATGTATGGGATGAGCAGAGTAGCAGTGTTTCTGAAAGAATTACGGCCAATGCGACTGAACAGACATTCCGATACAACACCCAAGGGGCATGTTCTGTTATCTGCACGGTTTTTGACCCTCATGCATCAGTTGTGGCTCAGTAGGGTCTCGCTGAGATGATACATGCAAAAATCATGTTCCGCACTTAATTTGGTTGTTTATCCCTCCTAGCCTAGCCTGGCTGAGAAATACATGCACGGCTGTAAACATTTGCTCCTCATATGCAACATAATGTTGTTTGGTTACGTGCAAATGGATATTTAATCTCATCTCGTGTCCAGGTGAACTTACCTCACAACACTACACTCGAAAAACTTTGTCTATGATTGCCGGAAAAAACTTGCAACATAAAAGTTGCATGGAACATAGAGTTGTTTGGTTACGTGCAAATGGGTGTTTAATCTCATCTCGTGTCCGAGTGAACATACCTCACAACACTACCCTCGAAAAACTTTGTCTATAATTGCCCGAAAAAAACTTACAACATAAGGGTTGTGTGGAACATAGTGTTGTTTGGTTACGGGCAAATAGATGTTTAATCTCATCTCGTGTCCGAGTGAACTTACCTCACAACACTACACTCGAAAAACTTTGTCTATGATTGCCGGAAAAAAACTTAAGAGCATAAGAGTTGCGTGGAACAAAGTGATAAAGCTAGTGGTCAAACAAAAATTTAAACGCCTGACTGTTGTGCGAAGAATTTGACGAAATTCGTCCAAAATAGATGCGCACACGTATACGTTCATATAGTTCAGTAGAAAAATGTAGATAAAGTCGCCTACAACCGTCGAAACTAAAAACTATAACACGAAAGGATGAAGCTAGTCGTCAAGGTAAATTTCAAATGGTCGACGTATGCAGAGAATTTGCCCAAATCCGTCCATTTTGTTTTTTTGAGGAACCAGCAAGAGTGCTGCCTACTCATTAAGAAGGGGGAACTATGTACATGTAGGCATGTTTAACGGGGTACATGCCAAAAAGAAAAAATAGAACCACATGCGGACTACTCGTGGTATTGAATAGCTCTTGGCTGAAAGGCCAGTTCACGCAATCTCCTCGAAGGTGGGATGGGCCACCTCAACATAAGTCAATCTCGAGCCGTTGAAAATGCATCAGCTCCATTCCTTACACACGGTTGCGCTGTTTTCATAGCGTCTTGTTCATATCTTTGAGCCCTCCCTCCCACCAAGAGTCATTTGAGGGGAATGTCATCGTGGGGCCGAAGGCGAGCTGGTCGTCTACCCCGATGAGCACCTTTCCACGAACAACTGTCGTGAAAGGGCAGTCCTTGCAGAGGTGAGTAGCGGTCTCAGGGGCACTAAGGCAAAGCTAGCAAATAGGGTAAATCGGCCAGCCCCGTATGCCAAGCTGATCAGCCGTGAAGATCCTGTTGTGAAGGACGAGCCAGGAGAAGAGCGTGCACTTTTGCTCCACAAGCGCCTTCCAAACTTTCTGGGTTGAGAACTTTGGATGGGATTCAAGGAATTGCACTTCGTAGGCCGAGCTGAACGAAAATTCCCCAGCATGATGCCAAATCCAGGTGATGGAGTCTTGTATCAGCGAGTTCAAAATCATGGAGTTGATGACAGAAGCCAGGATAATGAACTCCCTGTCCAGGGATGTTCAGCCTAGTTATTAATATAATCCAATTATCATTTAGAAGCTTGTAGTGCACCGATCTGGTCTTGTGGGTACAGATGTTGAAAAGGCCTGGGCAGTGCTGGAGAGGGCCCCATCACCATTCTAGTTGTTATGCCAAATGCACCCTTATGCCCATCGTCGACGGTGATTTTCACGGACGCTCCGAAGAGGGCCACATCAGAAGCGTCACACAGGAGTTGGGAACCAACCCACAGGCAATCAGAGCCCTTTCGTTGTAACTAGAGCCAACGCAGTCTGCCCCTTTAGAGTGGTCAAGGTCCGCAATGCCAAAGCCCTCCCAACGCCTTTGGGCAGCACACAGTCTTCTAGTTTACAAGCGACCGCCCGGCGCCAGCAGTCTCACTATCATTGTTAGCCTAGACGAATCCCCGAGAGATCTTGTCGACCTTGGCCGTGGCCCACTTAGGCAGAGGGGTGACTGTCATGTGGAAAGTGGACATGGAAGTGAGGACCGACTTAGCAAGCATCACTCGAGCCGCTCTGATAATGTTCTTGCCCTTCCAGCCTGGGAGCTTCCTACCAATCTTGTCGATGAGAGGTTGTAAGCGGACTTTATGAAGCCGACAAAAGTGAAGCGGGAGGCCCAGATATCAGCCCGCGAAGGAGGCGATCTTTGCCGGAACATAGTGAGGAGGTCATGCAGGTCAATGCCCTCACAACGGATGGGAAAAATCTCAGTCTTCAAGAGGTTAGTGACCAAGCTAGATGCATTCTGTAAGAAGTCGAGGATAGATTTGATTGAAGTGAGCTCGACTTGCTAGGGTCGGCAGATAACAACATCGTCTGCATGGAGTGAGATTTTATAGCGTGCAACGCTTGCCCTGACCAGTAGAAGGACGCTCGAGCTGGCCGCCGTTCTCATGCGGCGGTGAAGACGATCAATGGCCAAGATGAAGAGCATAGGCAATAGTGGGTCCCCTTCATGAAGGCCATGTCTGTGGGCGAAAGGGGTGCTGGAGCTACTGTTGAGGAGGACACGCCACAGCTGTCCAAAGCCAATATGCTCATATCCTCTAGGAGCTACTGTTGAGGAGGACACACGAGGTTGATGTATTGAGTGTCAAGCAGATCCGATCACACCGCAGCTGTCGAAAGCCAGTATGCTCCATATCCTCCAGGAGGTAGGCCTAGTTGACTGGGTCGAAAGCCTTTGAGATATGGAGCTTGAGGAACAGACTTGGAGTCTTTGACTGGGGAAGTTCCTTGATGACGTTCTAGACGAGCAGGAAGTTATCAGGGATGCATCTTTATTTTTTTGAAAGCGATTTGACATGTGGAGATGATGCCAACAAGGGTGGGGGCAAGTCTATTTGCCACACATTTGTACAGTCCATCGGAGAGATAAAGATATACTCATGGCGCCCGTCGAAACTGAAAAATAACACAAAAGTCGTGTGAAATAGTGAGATGAAGCTAGTAGCCAAGGAGAATTTCAAACGGTCAACCATGGGCAAAGAATATTTCGAAATTAGTCTAGAAAAGCTCCAAACATGAACATGCAATTGATGGTTTATAGTCAGCAAAACTAGAAACCAATCATCAGGATGGAATTATAATGTTGATGAGTGATATTTTTACACTCATTCACCCTGGTTTAAAATGAGATATTTCATTTAAGTAGAGATATTCGCTCTAATATTGCTACTAATGACTAATGAATGCAAAGCATTCCACAAATCCTATCTTTTATGTGTTTCCACAGGAAATGGGCTAAAAAGGAAAGAAATCACATGGGAATATGGAAAGGAATGGAAATGAAGAAAGAAGGAATGAGCAGAAGGTGTGCTAGAAGGAACAACACAAAAGACGACATTCCATTAGATCGCGAGCACTCGTATGAGTGGTCATATGGCATGGATTTTGAGGTAGATCGTCCACCTGGACAACTTTTATAAAGGCGATCCCATTGAAATGTCAACAGAAGAGCATCAAACAAAGCCAGAACAGAACCATCTTCATCCCTCTTCGCAAACCCTAGCTTGAATCACTACTTGCTTGATTGATCTGGTGAAAAGATGGAATTGATCCTTTGACAAAAGCTTGCTAGAGACCATCGCTTCAAGGGATTATTCCTCTTGTGGGTTCGATAACCTAGGGTCACCTCTGGGTAGATAGGTGCGGGATACACTTTTCTCCTCCATTACCGGATCACTAAAAGGAGGTATCAAGCCCTTTTTCTGGCACCGTTGCCGCTAAGGAGTTTAGTATTCCTAGTCTTTGTATTTAGAGTTTTTGTTAAATTTAAGTTTCAATTTTTATTTTTATTTTTATTTTTAGTTGAAGTTTTATTTTAGTTGCAAGTCTGTTTAATTAAAAAAAACCAAAAAATCACTATGGCTCGTAATCTTGGAAGGTTTGCTACTCCTGGCAAAAACTCTATGTGTGAACCAATAGCACAACCTGAGGTTGCAGCCGCTGAGTATGAGATCAAACCAAACTTACTTTCCATGGTTCAACAAGAACAATTTGAAGGCTCTGCTTCTGAAGATGTTGGTATGCACTTGCATAATTTTACTTAATTGTGCACCATAACAGGCATGAGAGATTATGACCCTGACACTTTGAAGTTGCATCTATTTCCTTTTCTCTTTGAGAGCAAAAGCAAAATAATGGCTTCTAGCTCTACCTAGAGACAGTATTACTTCTTGGGATGATTGTTGTAGCAATTTTTTATCTAACTTTTGCCGGCCTACAAAAATTATGCAATTACATTATGAGATTACACATTTCAAGTAGGAAGGACGTGAGCCACTAGCGCTTGTGTGGTATAGAATCGAAAAAGCTATAATGAACTGTCCTAATCATGGAATGGGGGAATGGTTAATCCTTCATATGTTTTATAATGGTTTAAATCATAAGTAAAAAACTATGTTTGATACGGCTGCAAGAGAAACAATCATGGGAAAGCCCATAGATGATGTCAAGAAACTACTTGATGATATGCAAGAAAACCATGCCCAAATGGCATGTTGAAAGAGCTACCGCCAAAAGAGTGAATGCAATTGAAGAAAGTAGCATGGAGTTGACAACCGAACTTGATGAATATATCTCCTTCATGAAAGGTAAAGAAGAGGTAAAGGTCAATGCCATCACTAATGAAGAAACTAGTGATGTGAATTTTATTGTTGTAATAGTTATAATCCCAAGTAGAAAAATAATGGTTATGTGCTCCTAGACTCCCTTATCCTAATAATGGAGGAGCATCAAATAATTTTGATGGAGCTAATAGCAACAATAGAAATACTCTAGAAGAAACTCTTCAAAGTTTTATTACTAGTCAAACTGAGTAGAATGAAAACTTCAAGAATGTTTTGAAGAATCTTTATAACTTACTTGGTTAATTGAACAGTAAGGTTGTTGGACTAACAAATGATGTGCACATACTTGAAGGAAGATCCAAGAATATGGAAGCACAAGGGGCGAAAATTGCAGAGAGCCAAACATTAATCCTGGCCAAGTTTGTAGGTAAACCGGAGCCTAACCCGGTTGAAGATGTTAAGATTGTAAGAAGCAACGAAGAGTAGACCAAAGAGGCGAAAACAAGCCATGTGCCAGAATATAATTATACAATTGCAAATTTTGTGAAGATGATATTAGCGAGGTAACTAATAACGAAGCATATAATGTCTTTATTGAGCAAGTTCCACCTAAGGTATGTGAACTTAATGATGAAAGAAAGAAGCTTTGCAGTAAGTTACTGCTACGTGTGTGCCACATTGGGATTTCCTCGAATAGGAGAGGATGAAGCAGTACAGTAGAGATAAGTATTTCCCTCAGTTAAGAACCAAGGTTATCAATCTAGTAGGAGAACCACACAGAACCTCATTAGCAGCACATGCACACACAAAAGCAAATACTAGCACCCAACGCAAACAAGGGGGTTGTCAATTCCCTCGGTGGTTATTTGCAAGGATCAAATCTTTTACTGGTAGGAAAATAGATAAATTGCAAAAAAAATTGCAACAAGGTATTTTTGTTTTTTATATATGATAAAAATAGACCCGAGGGCCATAATTTTCACTAGAGACTTCTCTCTTGAGCACATAACATGCTGTGGGTGAATACTATTAGGCAATTGATAGAAAAGCGCATAGTTATGACGATATTCAAGGCAATGATCATGTATATAGGCATCACGTCCAAGACAAGTAGACCGACTCATGCCTGCATCTACTATTACTCCACACATCGACCGCTATCCAGCATGCATCTAGGGTATTAACTTAAAACAACAGAGTAACGCCTTAAGAAAGATGACATGATGTAGACAAAGTAAACCCAAGCAATATGAATAAACCCCATCTTTTTGTCCTTAATGGAAACAATAAAAATACGTGTCATGTCCCTTTCTGTCAGTTGGATTGAGCACCGCAAGATTGAACCCATCACAAAGAACCTCTCCCCTTGCAAGAAAAATCAATCTAGTTTGCCAAACCAAATGATAAATCGAAGAGAAATACAATGCTATAATAATCATGCATAAAATAATTCAGAAAAGACTCAACTGATATTCATGAATAATCTGATCATAATCCCACAATTTATCGGATCCCAACAAAGACGCCGCAAAATAAGATTACATCGGATATAACTCCAAGAACATCGAGGAGAACATTGTATTGAAGATCAAAGAGAGAGAAGAAGCCATCTAGCTACTAGCTATGGACTCGTAGGTTTGTGGTTAATTACTCAAGCATCATCTGAAGGCAACAAGGATGATGTAGTAGCCCTCCATGATCAATTCCCCCTCCGTCAGAGTACGAGAAAAGGCCTCCAAATGGGATTGTAGAAGAACAGAAACTTGCGGAGGCGGAAAGAAGGTTTCGGGTGGCTCTTTGGTATAATGGGAATATTTGGGAATTTATAGAGCTGGAATTAGGCCAGGAGGTGCCACGAGGGGCCCACAAGCCTGGGGCACACCCCCTGAGCTTGTTGGTACCTCGTGACTCCTCATGTATTCTCTCGTACCTTCATGGGACCCTTATAGTCTAGAAAAAATTAATCCAAAGTTTCCTCCGTTTGGACTCTTTTTTATATTGATTTTCTGAAAAGCCAAAAACAAGTAAAAAAAGCAACAAGCACTATGCACTAGGTTAATAGGCAAGTCCCAAAAAATGACATAAAATTGCATATAAAACATCCAAGATTGATACTATAATAGCATGGAACAAAAAATTGTAGATACATTGTAGATGTATCAGTTACCAGCTAAGCAATAAGATGCTTTTGAACCAACTATAGTGATGAACCACAAGTATAGGGGACCTATCGTAGTCCTTTCGATAACTAAGAGTGTCGAACCCAACGAGGAGCAAAAGGAAATGACAAGCGGTTTTTAGCAAGGTATTTTCTGCAGGCGCTGAAATTATCGGTAACAGATAGTTTTGTGACAAGATAATTCGTAATGGGTAACAAGTAACAAGTGTAACAAAGGTGCAACAAGGTGTACCAATCCTTTTTATAGTAAAGGATAAGCCTGGATGAACTCTTATATAAAACAAAGTGCTCCCGAGGACACATGGGAATTGTCGTCAATTTAGCTTCATCATGCTCATATGATTCGCGCTCGTTCCTTTGGTAATTTGATATGTGGGTGGACCAGTGCTTGAGTGATGTCCTTACTTGGACAAGCCTCCCACTTATGATTAACCCCTCTCGCAAGCATCTACAACTATGAAAGAAGAATTAAGATAAATCTAACCATAGCATGAAACATGTGGATCCAAATCAGCCCCTTACGAAGCAACACATAAACTAGGGTTTAAGCTTCTATCACTCTAGCAACCCATCATCTACTTATTACTTCCCAATGCCTTCCCCTAGGCCCAAATCATGGTAAAGTGTCATGTAGTCGATGTCCACATAACACCACTAGAGGAAAGACAACATACATCTCATCAAAATATCGAATGAATACCAAATTCACATAATTACTTATAACAAGACTTCTCTCATGTCCTTAGGAAACATAACTATTTAGAAAGGATGTTCATGCACTAGTACGTGTCAGTGCTATACAAACAGTTTTTAACCCCTTTTCGCGATGACATTTGGAACCGTCGCCAAGTGAGTGTGGGCGATGGGGGGGGGTCCTTCCCACATGACCCAGAAACCGTCGAGGATATGCCCTCTTGGCACACACGCTCGGCAAAATGAGGTCGTGTGCGACCAGCGAGCAAGCAAATATGGTTATACGTATAGTAGAGCTAAAAAAATACAATTATACAAGCGGAATCGTTTCCGGCCATAAGTACGTCCCACACAGTCAGTCCCCGTTAAACGTTTCCATTTGTATATACATCCCACACAGCCGCTCCAAGGAAAATGTTTCCGTACATAGGTACATCACACACAATTTTCCCTGTTAAATCATTTGTGATAGCGTTGGCATTGCACATAATATTAACAATTTTATCGTTTGTGGTATTGAATGCATCACACATGGTGCGTAGAAGAAACTGTGTGGCAAAGGCTGTCCATCACACACAGTTTTTATGTGGTAAACGTTTGCGCAAGGTGGCCTAATGCAAACAGTTTTGAAGAGAATGTTGTGTGTGATTGTTCATCGATCCAACACGGTATATGCCTATGAACTGTGTGCATTGCCTTAGGTCATCGCCCACGGTATTTTCTCAATAACCGTTTGCAATAGGAAAAACCAATTAGCAGGCTAATTCACCATTAGCAGGCTAATTGCCCTATTATGAATAATCCATTTATTAATCTAATTGACATTCATATTAAACACATAATATATTTCATTTCCATATTAGGGAAGCAGGATTTCATAATTGAAATACATCACAGTACAACATGATATAGCTTCAACACTCAGCTACCCCATTACACAATTTCACCAGCACCAAATTTCACATGCAACATCTAGAACCTTTCGAAATTAGCATCATAGACGGTACATAGACAGATGCATCTCATTAGGAAAACTGCTGAAGCGAAAGGCGAATATTGAGCCTTCATTGATGTTGTAGGTGTTTGCAACTTTAGGCCAGTGCCTGTGGATGGTTGACCGTCCATCCTTCGTCCTCTTCAGGAACACTTCAATATTGAACCGTGGGTGTTGTATGAATACCTTCCTCGCCTCCTGACCATACAGGTGGTTTGAGAGGTAATCATCAGTGAACTGCTTTGGAAAGGCCTGAAAACAAGGATGAGCATAAATATCTTCTCTATATTGGAAATGGGGCAAAGGAATAAAAAAGACAAGGTATAATAGTTAGTACCATCTTGTAGTGAACTGATGTCTTCTTCATGGTGCAGACAAAGATCTTGTTGTTTTTTGTCGCTAATTTCTTTATCCTAACAATCTTTCTGAGTTTCTTGACTTGACTGATATTCATGCACAACGCATTTCCCCATATGCAAAGAGGGTCGAACAGTGGGTCAAAACCTCTGACAGCAGAACCTACATGTGCAAGACCAAATTGTTTAAAACCTAAGTATTAGAATGGTTCCTGCAATTGTGCAATAATGTGCTATTAGACAAAGGACCATGCATGTGCAAACCTCGATTATAAACCTCAGTGCTTCCCATTGTTTCCCTGCAACACATATAAGGTAGTTAGTGATCAGGTTAAGTGAGGGTTCGCATGCTATTACTAAAATATGTTGATGAAAAATAAGCACATTGCAGATTCATCAGATTAATTCAAGCCACATGGAAAACCCATATATCCAAACCAAGCATGATTAAGAACTAGGAAATATAGCAATTGTATATGTTCCCATTATTAAGTGCAGCCAAATTCGATTATTCCTCACATGCATAACAATACAAAATTCTACCCACGACAATCGGACATTGCATTGCAGAATTGAACCAGACAGTTAACTAAACATGACAACAAATGAACCAAACATTAACTGAGCACCACATTGCACAATATAACATACTCCTAATAGAAGATCAGACAGTTAACCAAACCAAGCATGATTAACAACTTGGAAATATAGCAATTGTATTTGTTTCTCATGTATTTAGTATAGCCAAATTCGATTTATTTCTCACATGGTATACAATAACAGAATGCACCTACAACAATTGAACATCACATTGCAAAATGGAACCAAACAGTTGACTAAACACCACAAAAAATGAACCAAATGTTATCTGAGCACCACATTGCACAATGTATAACATACTAGAAGATCAAACAGTTAACCAAACGAAGCATGCTTGACAACTTGGAAATATAGCAATTGGATTTTTTTTCTCATGTATTTTGTAAAGAAAAATTCGATTTATATATCACATGGAAGACAATACAAAATTGCACCCTGAAGAATTGAACATCACATTTGCAGAATTGAACCAAACAGTTAACTGAACGTGACAACTAATTAACCAAATAGTTAATAAGTGAGGACCACATTGCACGACATATAGAACATAAACACTAGAGCAATAGATTGCATGTTAAAAGTAGATAGCACAATTCACTAGAATTTGTTAAGGAAAGGTAGTAGCTAGCAAACTGAACACGGGTCCTTATAGTGAGCTAATAAGACAAGCTACTCCTCATTGTCGGAGATATCGATGACGATTGGCTCCCTGGACATGGAAGAGGACAAGGCCTCTGCATCGTGGGTTCCCTCGTCGTAGTGGTGAGTTGCCTGAGCCACTCCGGGTACCAACCTTCTGGCTCTCGAGTTGAGGTAAGCACGTGCACGCTGAGAAAACACCTCATAGTGTTCGTCGAAGGTACCAAGGGTGGCCTCGAGAAAATGCCACGAACTGTCATTTAAAGTAGCCAACCGCGTCGCGGCGTCGGTGCGTGAGGCATTGACGGTGGCCTCGACGGAGAGGTGCTCCTCCAAGATCTGGGGGTCGGCACGAATGGCAGCCATCACGACCTCATTCGCGCGTGAGGCCGCAATTTGCTTCTCCGCTGCCAAATGCTCCTTGAGCTCCTGGCTATACTGCATGCACCATGGCTTGGGGCGGCGCTTATTTGGTGGAGGGGTCGGTGATTTGGGTGGAAGGTGTCGCGCCAGCAGTCAAGGCATGTGGGATGTGGAAGGAGGAGGGGTGGGGGTCTGGTGTGGATTACCTGCCTGGATAGACGAGGTCAAGCAGCCTGAAGCAGGGTCACCAGCAAGGGGGGGGCGGCACTGCAAGCAAGGAGTGAAGGTTTCAACTTGGAAAGGAAGGTGTAAACATGGGAAATGTGGCTTTCGGTAAGGGGGAGGGGTGGGGAGGTAGATATTTTCGCGGAAGCCGAAAATTTTGAATCGGTTCAGCAAAAAAACTCGCACGAAAAGTGTCATCAGACACGGTCCCTTATTCAGAACTGTGTACGATATGTGAACATCACAAATAGTTCAGATAGCTTAACCAGTGTGTGATGAGTTTGAACGTCAAAATTTTTGGTTCCAATTTCCCTGGTTATAGTGGTCATCCACGTCATTGCATAATTTGGGTACACAAAGAAGACTACAGCACACCCACACTTCCTAATCGAGCAAGTTCATCAATTAAACAAAGCTAGCTGGCCTAAACATTACTCTAACAAATTAAAGACCGACACTCTTAATTTGACAAAATAAAGAGTACTACTATGGTTGGTGCTCGTCAATCTCCGCCGCCTCCTCCATGTCCAGCTCGCGCCCGATGGTCTCCTAAGGAAGGGGCTCCATGGCATCCATCACACCATACTCGGCAAGCATCTCGCCATCCACGTCCGCCATCTCTTTGGAAAAGGCCGCCACAAGCTGGGTGTGGGTGGCTGCGATCTGGGCTTGGATGGGCTCCGTCGTCGTAAGGTATGCGACAGAGGAACGGACGATTGCTCGACGCTCTCGGCGATTGCCAACTCTTCGGCCATGGGTTGTCGACCGTTGTTGGAGAAGCTTCATTCGATTTGTGCGGTGACCGCCACGAGCTGGGCATGGGCGGCCTTGACATGGTCGTGGGCGACCTCCATCAGGGCTAAGGCCGCCGCTGTGGAACGGACAACTGATGTGCCGCTCTTGCCAGTTGCTATCCCCAAGGCAGATGTTGCTGCCGCCACATGAGAAGCAACAACGGTCGTTTGGACTGCCTTGGCCGCCCGGTCACAGATTGCGGTCGCGATCATGCACCTTGTTAGCACGCGCATGGCGCCTGCGTCTGCGCTCTTGCCGGAGTGGGTCGCCGAAGTTGCCCTCATGACACGGGTCCATGTCCCCATCTTTCACCAGCGACGATTGAACAGTGAAATGATATTCGGGGAGCAAGCTAGTGTGCTTGTCACGTCGGCTGTGGACTGTAGCCGATGCACCTTCTCGTGTAAGCTATAGGCATACTATGCACCGACGGTGCTCCAGGATATTTTGTACCGCATCTCACATGGTTGGTGATAATAAACTATGTGCGATCAACTTGATTTTTCGTCTTGATTTGAATTACATAATGGGGTCACAGCTGCAAAGTATGGTGTTTGAATTGCTACAACTTCTATCTGTAGTGAACATGCAACTATAGGTGTGTCGTCAAAAAAATTGGAATTATTCAGGGTTCGTTTGGACTTTTTTTACAGTAACTTGGTTTTCTAGGCATTTCAGGTGCACAATTCAAAATTAAACCACATGCAGATGCTCCGGTGCACCAAAATTGGTTGTAAATGATATATGTGTCCATGGCTTGATGCTTACGTCCCATTCAAGAAATGGGGATGGATTTCAAATAGCACGACACTGTGGCTCTCCGGCAAACGTTGAGGTGCTTACTTTTGTATTTATGGTAAATACAAAACTCGTCTGAAATTCATGCACCTTGGCATGCTATCATGGAATGCTATCAAGATGCTGGAGTAAAAAACTATTGTCCCATTTGGGGCAGGGTATGGTATAAGCTTCTCGCAAGCCAGAGCTTTTCTCACAACAAGCATGATGGTTTCGGTAGGGAACGTGCCACCTTGGGGGACAACACGATATCTGTTGCCTATTCTTACTTTCAAAAAATTTATTGTGTCAAACATAGTACAACAGGAGTGTTGTGCAATTTTTTTGGGATTTTTCGGGGTTCGCGTGGACGTTTTTATACATTAACTGAGTTTTCTATGCATTCATGTGCATAATTCAAATTTGAACTACATGCACATGCTCCAGTGCATATAAACGGGTCGAAAAATCAAATGTGTGTCCTTGGTTGCAACCTTAGGTCCCATGCAAGAAATGGGAATGAATGGCAAACACCTTTGCCACCGTTGCCCGGCCGCTAACATTGAGATACATGGTTTTAAAATTCTAGTAAATCAAAAACTTGTCTAAAATTCATGAAACTTGACATGCTATCATGGAACGGCAGCAACATGCATTGGTAAAAATATTGTCCCATTTGGGGCAAGTTGGGGTATAAGCTTCTCACAAACCAGAACTTCTCACAAAAAGCCTCATGGTTACGGTAGGGAACGTTTCACCTTTCTGGACGAAACGATGTCCGTTGCCTCTCCTTGATTTAAAATTTTGCTCTAGTGTCAACAAAGAACAACAGTAGTGTGGTGTTAAATCTTGGATTTTTTTTCGGGGTTCGTTTGGACATTTTTATGCATTAATTGAGTTTTCAATGCATTTATGTGCATAATTCAAATTTGAACTACATGCACATGCTCTAATGCATATAAATTGGTTGAAAAATCAAATCTATCTCCTTGGTTGCATGCTTAGGTCCCATGCAAGAAATGGGAATGAATGTCAAACACCCTACCACCGTCACTCGGCCAGAAACATTGAGATACCTGGTTTTCAAATTCTAGTAAATCCAAAACTCGTCTGAAATTCATGAAACATGGCATGCTATCATGGAACGACATCAACATGTCATCGTAAATTTTTGTCCCATTTGCGGCAGGTTTGGGTATAAGCTTCTCACAAACTGGAGTTTCTCACAACAAGACTGATGGTTTTGGTAGGGAACGTTTCACCTTTCTGGACGAAAAGGTAGCTGTTACATCTGCTTGATTTTAATTTTTTCTCTAGTGTCAACATATAACAACATGAGTGTTCTGTTAAATTTTGGAACTTTTCGGGGTTCGTTTGAACATTTTTATGCATTAATTGAGTTTTCAATGCATTTATGTGCATAGTTCAAATTTGAACTACATGCACATGCTCTAATACATATAAATTGGTTGAAAATTGAAATATGTGTCCTTGGTTGCATGTTTAGGTCCCATGCAAGAAATGGGAATGAATGTCAAACACCCTGTCACCATCACTCGGCCGCAAACATTGAGATACCTGGTTTTTAAATTCAAGTTAATCCAAAACTCGTCTGAAATTCATGAAACCTGGCATGCTATCATGGAATGGCCCCGACATGCCGTGGTAATTTTTTTGTCCCATCTGGGGCAGGTTTGGGTATAAGCTTCTGACAACAAGCCTGATGGTTCCGGTAGGGAATGTGCCACCTTTGGGGACAAAACGATACCCGTTGCCTGTTATTGCTTTAAAAAAAATTCTAGTGTCAACATAGAACAATAGGAGTGTTGTGTTAAATTTTGGAATTTTTCGGGGTTCGTTTGGACATTTTTATACATTAGCTGGGTTTTCTAGGCATTTTATGTACATATTTCAAATTTGAACTACATGCACATGCTCCAGTGCATATAAATTGGTTGAAAAATCAAATCTACGTCCTTGGGTGCATGCTTAGGCCCCATGCAAGAAATGGGAATGAATTTCAAACACCCTGCCACCATCACTCGGCCGCAAACATTGAGATACCTGGTTTTTAAATTCTAGTAAACCCAAAACTCGTCTTAAATTCATGAAACCTGGCATGCTATCATGGAATGGCACCCAACATGCCGTGGTAATTTTTTTGTCCCATTTGGGGCAGGTTTGGGTACAAGCTTCTCACAATCCAGAGGTTCTCACAAGAAGTCTGATGGTTTCGGTAGGGAACGTGCCACCTTTGGGGACGATACGATACCCGTTGCTTGTTATTTCTTTCAAAAAAATTCTAGTGTCAACATAGAAAAACAGGAGTGTTATGTTAAATTTTGGAATTTTTCGGGGTTCGGTTGGACATTTTTATACATTAACTCTGTTTTCTAGGTATTTTATGTGCATAATTCAAATTTGAACTACATGCACATGCTCCATTGCATATAAATTGGTTGAAAAATCAAATATGTGTCCTTGGGTGCAAGCTTAGGTCCCATGCAAGAAATGGGATGAATTTCAAACAGCAGGGCACTATTGATTGCCGGCAAAACATTGAGATACTTTGTTTTGAAATTCTAGTAAGTCCAAAACTCGTCTGAAATTCATGAAGCTTGGCATGCTATCATGGAATGGCACCCGACATGCTGTGGTAATTTTCGTGTCCATTTATAGATAAGGCGCACTTGAATAACAATCAACAAAGGCATTTTGAAACAACTAGCTGTCACTCTAACATCACAATTGTTTTAGATAGAACACCCGTATGTACACTGACAGCTTCCCTAGTAAGTCAAGGGAAAATGTACCGAGCAGGATTTGTACATCTCTTCATCGAAACGTTTTAGATAGAACACCTGTGTGCAAAGTGAGAGCTATGGTCTTCTGCAGTAAGCCAAGGGAAAATTTGTTGCACAGGATTTGTGCATCTCTTCAACACAAACGGTTTAGATTAGATAAGGTATGCAAAGCGAGACTTCGACGCTAAGCCAAGAGAAAATTTGACAAGCAGGATTTCTACCTCCTTCAACACAAACAGTTTTTTCAAATGACCCGTGTGCAACCACGTACATGCAATTTGGTAAGATTTTCATCTGTCATATTGGATATATTGCCATTTGTCACGCTAGAAAGATTGACATTTGTTGATCTAGTAACATTGCCATTTGTCAATCCTTGTAACACTGCGATTTGTCAAAATATACAGCTAGAAATCACCAGCAGTATCTAATTTTTGCAACTAAAATTCGGTAATTAAGCATAGCTTTCATTCATAGATTAATCACTTGTGCTTAATTTATACAAACAGTTCAACTTGACAGCTAAACCGATCAAACTTTTCCCCAATTGTTGCCAATCACGTACTAAAATAGCTAGTTCAACTATATATACTTGCTAATTTTAAGTATGTTGTACAGTTCCACCACATCTATAGTTAGATGAACTGAACAAAATAGCCCCTAAATACTACTACTACTACGAAGGGGCTTTGTACTACTTCTGGCAGCCTCCCCTCTGCCGAGCGCGCTCAATAAGAGGAATAGGAGGGGGAGCCTACCGACGAGCTGGACAACTGCAATACGGTGCCTGTCGCTGCTGCACCTTCAGCGACGCTCACCTCGATCTCCCTCTGCCACTCCAGATGACCCCTCTCGAAGCGGCCGGATTGCTCACTAATCTCCTGATTCCTTGCCTCTGCGTCGGCATGTGCAGCCACCATGGCGGCTGTAAGGCTCTTTGCATGCTCGACGATGCGCTCCTCCTCCTCCTGCAGGAAGTCGATGTAGTGTGCAAGGTCGCTGCCGCACGTGCGGGCCTCCACCTCTGCCTCCCTCCTTCGGGTGACGTTGGCGGAGCGGGTGATGATCCCGGTGGTCGACGATGGACTGGCGGCCACGGCGACCAACGATGGGGTGGCGGCCACGACCACCACCTCCCACCTTCGGGCCGTGGTGGCGGAGCAGGTGATGGCCACAGTGGCCGGCAGTGGGGTGGCAGCCACGACGACCAGCTCCTTCCTTCGGGCCGCGGTGGCACAGCGGGCGGTGGCCCTGGCTTTTGACGGAGCTGTGGCAGCAATGGCGACCGACAACAGCTGCCGACGGGCACTGGCGGACGAGCGTGTGGTGGGTCTTCCGCGCACACCCAACAGGGACGCCACGTGCACTACACTACGCCGGGGACTGTGCCGCCGTGACAGTGTAGCCGTCTAGCTGGAGCTATGCTCTGATGACGGCAGAGTGGCTGAGCAAAGACGATGGTCTGGTGCCATTGCCGATTGAGGGAGAAGTAGACGAGATAAGCTACAGGGAGGGAGGGAAAATTCGATGCAGGACTCGCCAGCCGTGAGGGTTTATAAAGTAGGCTGGTAAGCATTGGGATTTTGGGGGCATTTCACCGAGTTGGGCGGGAAGCTTGCGCGGGAACCTGCACGGTTGCGCGGGAACGGTCTCACCACCATTTGGCCAAAAGAACGCCCCCGCACGTTGCTCAAGCTTGCGCTCGAACCGTCTGCTGCAGCGGGGTGACAAGATGTTCGAGAGGAGGACGAAAGGACACGTACACATACGTTTAGTAAAAAAATGTTTGTGATTTAATTACATACTATACCCTCGTCCTGGTTTATAAGTAGGATTTAGTTAATAAAATACAAATGCATGTCGCCAAAGATTATATCGTTGGATTCATATTTGAACATAGTTTCCAGTTATATAATTTTTGTAACATGCATTAATATTTTGTTGGTTAAATTTGAGGTTATATACCAGCAAGCGTTTGCCCACAACACACACGGCTTCTTCCATCACAAACAGCTAGGATGGATCAACTGTATGCCACGTATCGCACACGCAACTCTAATCTGATTCGTGCATGATGTCTGTGACATTGCTCGCATAGTTCATCTTATTTGCCACCTATCACTATGCCGGTCTCTGCTCGCGTCCCTTGGAAAGCTCTGCTCGCTGTTAGGCGCCGCAGCGCGCTCGGGTTGTGGACAACTTTTCCTTGCGTATTCAACTTGTGTGTTCAACTGCTCGGTTTAGGCGACCGCGGAGTGCTCTGCTCAAGTCCCTCCATGCACGCTCTGCCAGCGGTTGGGCCTGCACACAATCACATCGGGGGCCCCATATGCATGCGGTTGCGCCACTCGCGTTGCCACACGATGCAGTTACATGGGGCACAATGGAGTTACACGTTGTGAATTATAACTGCCATTAAGGCATGCCGATCGATATTCCAGGCTGTCCGGCTTCCCCTTTAATTCCCGCGGCCATTATAACCTTAGTCTCTTCAACCTTTCGATCACACCCCACAACACAACAAGCACACCCATGACGACACATAGAGAGGGGATGTCTAGCGGCGCTCCAATGGAGTTCTCCGAGCATAAAGTGGAGACTCACACGAGGGAGACGGATCTCTCGGTGGTGTACACCATCGGCCCGGCCGTGGTGGACCACTACATCAAACCGTTAAGCAGGTGCTTGCTGGAGACAAGTACAAGGTGGTCGGCATTGACCTCCAGTACACCGCCGGTCTTCCGGCAAAGATCAGAAGGTTGCCATTGTCTAGTTGTGTGTGTGCCATCATGTCCTCATCTACCACTACTGCATGGCCACAGAGCCTTGCATCCGTTTCACCAGGTTTGTCAACAACACCGACTACAAGTTCGCTATGGTGGAAACCACCGACGATGTAAAAGCACTCAGGGTTACGGGCTTGGCCTGCAAGAACCTTGTCGAAATCCGTGAGCACTACACGGTCTGGGGCAGCACGAAGAAGGACTCCCTAGTTGAACTCGCCTCGGCCATCATTGACCCTACTATGAAAAGATGAAGCAGGATGCCCAGAGAACAAGTCCCGTATCCTGGCACAGGGCCTGGATGCAGCGACTAGATTAACCTCACCTCAGGTTCACGGCCAAGAGAGTGTAAACATGCTACGAGATGCACAGGCGGATTGTTGACATGAGGAAGTGCCTCGTTACCCAAATCGACGAGCCCCGATCGAGCCACAAGTAGAGCAAGCGTCACAAGCAGTAGAAGATGAACAGATGATTGTTTATGCTAGTTAATCATGCATGTAACATATAGTTTACTTTGGTGTGTGGAAATGGCATGTGTGTAGTAGCCACCTGTAGGGGAACGTTTAATTTCAAAAATTTCCTACGCACACGCAAGGATCATGGTGATGCATAGCAACGAGAGGGGAGAGTGTTGTCCACGTACCCTCGTAGACCGAAAGCGGAAGCGTTATGACAACGCGGTTGATGTAGTCGTACGTCTTCACGATCCGACCGATCCAAGTACCGAACGTACGGCACCTCCGAGTTCAGCATACGTTCAGCTCGATGATGATCCCTGGACTCCGATCCAGCAGGGTGTCGGGGATGAGTTCCGTCAACACGACAGCGTGGTGATGATGATGATGTTCTACCGACGCAAGGCTTTGCCTAAGCACCGCAACGATATCACCGAGGTGGAATATGATGGAGGGGGGCACCGCACACGTCTAAGGAACGATCATGAAGATCAACTTGTGTGTCATAGGGTGCCCCCTGCCCCGGTATATAAAGGAGCAAGGGGAGGAGGGCCGGCCAAGGAGGAGGAGGCGCGCCCAAGGGGGGAGTCCTACTCCCACCAGGAGTAGGACTCCTCCTTTCCTAGTAGGAGTAGGAGAGAAGGAAGGGGAAGAGAGAAGGGAAGGAAGGAGGGGGTGCGGCCGCTCCCCCTAGTCCAATTCAGACTAGGCCTTGGGGGGCGTGCGGCCTGCCCTAGGCAGCCCCTCTCTCTTTCCCGTATGGCCCAATAAGGCCCAATACTTCTCCCCGGCGATTTCCCGTAACTCTCCGGTACTCCGATAAATACCCGAATCACTCGGAACCTTTCCGAAGTCCGAATATAGTCATCCAATATATCGATATTTACGTCTCGACCATTTCGAGACTCCTCGTCATGTCCCCGATCTCATCTGGGACTCCAAACTCCTTAGGTATATCGAAACTCATAAACTCATAATATAACTGTCATCGAAACCTTAAGCGTGCGGACCCTACGGGTTCGAGAACAATGTAGACATGACTGAAACATGTTTCCGGTCAATAACCAATAGGAACATGTATCTAGGAACATGTATAAGTCATGAAGAAAGCAATAGCAACATACTAAACGATCAAGTGCTACGCTAACGGAATGAGTCAAGTTAATCACATCATTCTTCTAATGATGTGATCCCATTAATCAAATGACAACTCATGTCTATGGTTAGGAAACTTAACCATCTTTGATTAACGAGCTATTCAAGTAGAGGCATACTAGTGACACTATGTTTGTCTATGTATTCACACATGTATTATGCTTCCGGTTAATACAATTCTAGCATGAATAATAAACATTTATCATGAAATAAGGAAATAAATAATAACTTTATTATAGCCTCTAGGGCATATTTCCTTCAGTCTCCCACTTGCACTAGAGTCAATAATCCAGTTCACATCACCATGTGATTTAACACCAATATTCACATCTGTATGTGATTAATACCCATAGTTCACATTGTCATGTGATCAACACCCAAAGGGTTTACTAGAGTCAATAATCTAGTTCACATCGCTATGTGATTAACACCCAAAGAGTACTAAGGTATGATCATGTTTTGCTTGTGTGAGAAGTTTAGTCAACGGGTCTGTCATATTCAGAGCCGTATGTATTTTGCAAATATTCTATGTCCACAATGCTCTGCACGGAGCTACTCTAGCTAATTCCTCCCACTTCCAATATGTATCCAGATTGAGAATTAGAGTCATCTGGATTGGTATAAAAGCTTGCATTGTTGTAACTTTTTACGACGGGCTCTTTTATCACCTTCATAATCGAGAAACATCCCCTTAGTCCTCACTAAGGATATTCTTGACCGCTGTCCAGTGATCTACTCTTAGATCAAAATTGTATTCCTTTGTTAAAGTCAGAGCAAGGTATACAATAGGTCTGGTTCACAACATAACATACTTTATAGAACCTATGACTGAGGCATAGGGAATGACTTTTCATTCTCTTTCTATTTTCTGCCATGGTCGGGTCTTGAGTCTTACTCAACTTCACACCTTTGCATCACAGGCAAGAACTCCTTCTTTGACTGTTCCATTTTGAACTATTTCAAAAATTTATCAAGGTATGTACTCATTGAAAAATCTTATCAAGCGTCATGATCTATCTATATAGATCTTTATGCTCAATGTGTAAGCAGCTTCACCGAGGTCTTGCTTTGAAAAACTCTTATTCAAGTATCCTTTCATGCTATCCAGAATTTCTATATCATTTCCAATCAACAATATGTCATCCACATATAATATTAGAAATGCTACAGAGCTCCCACTCACTTTCTTGTAAATACAAAGCTTCTCGGAAAGTCTCAGATAAAACCATATGCTTTGATCAACTCATCAAAGCGTATATTCCAACTCCGAGAGGCTTGCACCAGTCCATAAATGGATCGCTGGGGCTTGCACACTTTGTTAGCACCTTTAGGATTGACAAAACCTTCTGGTTGCATCATATACAACTTTTCTTTAATAAATTCATTAAGGAATGCAGTTTTGACATCCTTTTGCCAGATTTCATAAAATGTGGCAATTGCTAACATGATTCGGACAGACTTAAGCATCGCTATAGTTGAGAAAATCTCATTGTAGTCAACACCTTGAACTTGTCAAAAACCTTTTTGCGATAAGTCGAGCTTTGTAGATGGTAACACTACTATCAGCATCTGTCTTCCTCTTGAAGATCCATTTATACAATATGGCTTGCCGATCATCGGGAAACTCCACCAAAGTTCACACTTTGTTCTCATACATGGATTCCATCTCAGATTTCATGGCCTCAAGCCATTTCGCGGAATCTGGGCTCATCATCGCTTCCTCATAGTTCATAGGTTCATCATGGTCTAGTTACATGACTTCCAGAAAAGGATTACCGTACCACTCTGGTGCGGATCTTATTCTGGTTGACCTACCAGGTTCGGTAGTAACTTGATCTGAAGTTTCATGATCAATATCATTAGCTTCCTCATTAATTGGTGTAGTGGTCACTGGAACTTATTTCTGTGATGAACTACTTTCCAATTCGGGAGAAGGTACAATTACCTTATCAAGCTCTACTTTCCTCCCACCACTTCTTTCGAGAGAAACTTCTTCTCTAGAAAGGATCCATCTTAGCAACGAATAACTTGCCTTTGGATCTGTGATAGAAGGTGTACCCAATAGTTACCTTTGGTTATTCTATGAAGACGCACTTCTCCAATTTGGGTTCGATCTTATCAGGTTGAAAACCTCTTTCATATAAGCATCGCAACTCCAAACTTTAAGAAATGACATCTTAGGTTTACTGCTAAACCATAGTTCATATGGTGTCGTCTCAACGGATTTAGATGATGCCCTATTTAAAGTGAATGCAGTTGTCTTTAATGCATAACCCCAAAACGATAGTGGTAAATTGGTAAGATACATCATAGATCGCACCATATTCAATAATAGTGCGGTTATGACGTTTGGACACACCATTACGCTGTGGTGTTCCATGTGGCGTGAACTGTGAAACTATTCCACATTGTTTAAAATGAAGGCCAAACTCGTAACTCAAATATTCTTCTCTACGATCAGATTGTAGAAACTTTATTTTCTTGTTACGATGATTCTCCACTTCACTATGAAATTCTTTGAACTTTTCAAATGTTTCAGACTTGTGCTTCATTAAGTAGTTATCTGCATATCTGCTCAAATCATCTGTGAAGGTCAGAAAATAACGATACCCGCCACGAGCATCAACACTCATTGGACCACATACATCGGTATGTATTATTTCCAACAAGTTAGTAGCTCGTTCCATTGTTCCGAAGAACGGAGTTTTAGTCATCTTGCCAAAAAGGCACGGTTCGCAAGCATCAAATGATTCATAACCAAGTGATTCCGAAAATCCATCTTTATGGAGTTTCTTCATGCGCTTTACACCGATATGACCCAAACGGCAGTGCCACAAATAACTTGCACTATCATTATTAATTTTGCATCTTTTGGCATCAACATTATGAATATGTGTATCACTACGATCAAGATCCAACAAACTATTTTCATTGGGTGTATGACCATTCGAAGGTTTTATTCATGTAAACAGAACAACAATTATTCTCTGACTTTAAATGAATAACCGTATTGCAATAAACATGATCAAATCATATTCATGCTCAACGCAAACGCCAAATAACATTTATTTAGGTTTAACACTAATCCCGAAAGTATAGGGAGTGTGCGATGATGATCATATCAATCTTGGAACTACTTCCAACACTCATCGTCACTTCCCCTTCAACTAGTCTCTGTTTATTCTGTATCTCCTGTTTTGAGTTACTAATCTTAGCAACCGAACAAGTATCAAATTCTCAGGGGCTACTATAAACACTAGTAAGGCACACATCAATAACCTGCATATCAAATATACCCTTGTTCACTTTGCCATCCTACTTATCCACCAAATATTCAGGGCATTTCCGCTTCTAGTGACCATTTTCTTTGCAGTGTAAGCACTCAGTTTCAGGCTTTGGTCCAGCTTTGGTCTTCTTCACGGGAGTGACAACTTGTTTGCCATTCTACTTGAAGTTTCCCTTTCTTTCCCTTTGCCCTTTTCTTGAAACTAGTGGTCTTGTCAATCATCAACACTTGATACTCTTTCTTGATTTCTACCTTCGTCGATTTCAACATCACGAAGAGCTCGGGAATCGTTTTGTCATCCCTTGCATACTATAGTTCATCACCAAGTTCTAGTAACTTAGTGATGGTGACTAGAGAATTCATCAATCACTATCTTATCCGAAGATTAAATCCCACTTGATTCAAGCGATTGAAGTACCTGCACAATCTGAGCACATGCTCACTAGTTGAGCGATTCTCCTCCATCTTTTAGCTATAGAACTTGTTGGATACTTCATATCTCTCAACTCGGGTATTTGCTTGAAATATTAACTTCAATACCTGGAACATCTTATATGGTCCATGACGTTCAAAACGTCTTTGAAGTCCCGATTCTAAGCCGTTAAGCATGGTGCACTAAACTATCAAGTAGTTATCATATTGAGCTAGCCAGACGTTCATAACGTCTACATCTGCTCCTGCAATAGGTCTGTCACCTAGCGGTGCATTAAGGACATAATTCTTCTGTGCAGCAATGAGGATAACCTCAGATCACGGATCCAATCCGCATCCTTGCTACTAACATTTTTCAACACAATTTTCTCTAGGAACATATCAAAATAAACATATGAGAGCAACAACGCGAGTTATTGATCTACAACATAATTTGCAAAATACTACCAGGACTAAGTTCATGATAAATTTAAGTTCAATTAATCATATTACTTAAGAACTCCCACTTAGACAGACGTCTCTCTAGTCATCTAAGTGATCACGTGATCCAAATCAACTAAACCATGTCCGATCATCACGTGAGATGGAGTAGTTTTCAATAGTGAACATCACTATGTTGATCATATCTACTATATGATTCACGATCGACCTTTCGGTCTCCGTGTTCCGAGGCCATATCTGTATATGCTAGGCTCGTCAAGTTTAACCTAAGTATTCCGCGTGTGCAACTGTTTTGCACCCGTTGTATTTGAACGTAGAGCCTATCACACCCGATCATCACGTGGTGTCTCAGCACGAAGAATTTTCGCAACGGTGCATACTCAGGGAGAACACTTCTTGATAATTAGTGAGAGATCATCTTAAAATGCTACCGACAAACAAAACAGAATAAAATGTATAACAGATAAACATCATATGCAATCAAAATATGTGACATGATATGACCATGACCATCTTGCGCCTTTGATCTCCATCTCCAAAGTACTGTCATGATCTTTATCGTCACCGGCACGACACCATGATCTTCATCATCTTGATCCATATCAATGTGTCGTCACATGGTCGTCTCGCCAACTATTTCTCTTGCAACTATTGCTATCGCATAGCGATAAAGTAAAGCAATTATTTGGCACTTGCATCTTATGCAACAAAGAGACAACCATAGGGCTTCTGCCAGTTGCCGATAACTTCAACAAAACATGATCATCTCATACAACAACTTATATCTCATCACGTCTTGACCATATCACATCACAACATGCCCTGCAAAAACAAGTTAGACGTCCTCTACTTTGTTGTTGCAAGTTTTACATGGCTGCTACGGGCTGAGCAAGAACCGTTCTTAGCTACGCATCAAAACCACAACGATAGTTTGTCAAGTTAGTGCTATTTTAACCTTCGCAAGGACCGGGCGTAGCCACACTCGGTTCAACTAATGTTGGAGAAACTAACACCCGCCAGCCACCTGTGTGCAAAGCACGTCGGTAGAACCAGTCTCGCGTAAGCGTACGCGTAATGTCGGTCCGGGACGCTTCATCCAACAATACCGCCGAACAAAAGTATGACATACTGGTAAGCAGTATGACTTGTATCGCCCACAACTCACTTGTGTTCTACTCGTGCATATGACATCTACGCATAAAACCAGGCTTGGATGCCACTGTAGGGGAACGTAGTAATTTCAAAAATTTCCTATGCACACGCAAGGATCATGGTGATGCATAGCAACGAGAGGGGAGAGTGTTGTCCACGTACCCTCGTAGACCGAAAGCGGAAGCATTATGACAACGCGGTTGATGTAGTCGTACATCTTCACGATCCGACCGATCCAAGTACCGAACGTATGTCACCTCCGAGTTCAGCACACGTTCAGCTCGATGACGATCCTCGTACTCCAATCCAGCAGGGTGTCGGGGATGAGTTCCGTCAACACGATGGCGTGGTGACGATGATGATGTTCTACCGACGCAGGGCTTCGCGTAAGCACCGCAACGATATGACCGAGGTGGAATATGGTGGAGGTGGTCACCGCACACGGCTAAGGAACGATCACGAAGATCAACTTGTGTGTCATGGGGTGCCCCCTGCCCCCGTATATAAAGGAGCAAGGGGAGGAGGGCCGGCCAAGGAGGAGGAGGCGCGCCCAAGGGGGCAGTCCTACTCCCACCGGGAGTAGGACTCCTCCTTTCCTAGTAGGAGTAGGAGAGAAGGAAGGGGAAGAGAGAAGGGAAGGAAGGAGGGGGTGCGGCCCCTCCCCCTAGTCCAATTCGGACTAGGCCTTGGGGGCAAGCGACCTGCCCTAGGCAGCCCCTCTCCCTTTCCCGTATGGCCCAATAAGGCCCAATACTTCTCCCCGGCGAATTCCCGTAACTCTCCGGTACTCCGATAAATACCCGAATCACTCGAGACATTTCCGAAGTCCGAATATACTCATCCAATATATCGATCTTTATGTCTTGACCATTTTGAGACTCCTCGTCATGTCCCCGATCTCATCCGGGACTCCGAACTCCTTCGGTACATCAAAACTCATAAACTCGTAATATAACTGTCATCGAAACCTTAAGCGTGCGGACCCTACGGGTTCGAGAACAATGTAGACATGACCGAAACATGTTTCCGGTCAATAACCAACAACGGAACCTGGATGCTCATATTGGCTCCCACATATTCTATGAAGATCTTTATCGGTCAAACCGCATAACAACATACGTTGTTCCCTTTGTCATCGGTATGTTACTTGCCCGAGATTCAATCGTCAGTATCCAATACCTAGTTCAATCTCGTTACCGGCAAGTCTCTTTACTCGTTATGTAATGCATCATTCCGTAACTAACTCATTAGCTACATTGCTTGCAAGGCTTATAGTGATGTGCATTACCGAGAGGGCCCAGAGATACCTCTCCGACAATCGGAGTGACAAATCCTAATCTCGAAATACGCCAACCCAACATGTACCTTCGGAGACACCTGTAGAGCTCCTTTATAATCACCCAGTTATGTTGTGACGTTTGGTAGCACACAAAGTGTTCCTCCGGTAAACGGGAGTTGCATAATCTCATAGTCATAGGAACATGTATAAGTCATGAAGAAAGCAATAGCAACATACTAAACGATCAAGTGCTAAGCTAACGGAATGGGTCTAGTCAATCACATCATTCTTCTAATGATGTGATCCCATTAATCAAATGACAACTCATGTCTATGGTTAGGAAACTTAACCATCTTTGATTAACGAGCTAGTCAAGTAGAGGCATACTAGTGACACTATGTTTGTCTATGTATTCACACATGTATTATATTTCCGGTTAATACAATTCTAGCATGAATAATAAACATTTATCATGAAATAAGGAAATAAATAATAACTTTATTATTGCCTCTAGGGCATATTTCCTTCACCACCTATATAATTTTGCGTGTAATAGTTTACTTTCGTGTGTGCAAATGCCATGGTTGTAGTAGCCACCTATGTAAGTGGATGTTTAATTTGGTTATGCAACCATCCTTATAAGTGTGTGTATATATATGTTGTTGTTCTGTATGCAATCCCATCACACAACACCCTCTTCTTATTAGCAGCAATCGTCTATGTTATTATCGGTCTTCGCACACATTGCTAATTATAGACCTATTTGCCGCGTATAACAAACATCTTGTTATATTAAACCGTTTATGTTCTCTTTTCTCAACACAAATAGTTCATCCGAGTGAACCGCATGCCATATATCGCACACACCTTGATCTGGCTGACCGTTTCTTTTGTGTTGCCGAATCACAAACAGTTCATCCTAGTGAACAGTATGTTGTTTATCGCACACACCTTCATCTGGCTGCCCGTTTCTTTTGTTGCTCCTCATTGCAAATAGTAAATTGCACTGAATTGTATGCCATACATCACACACGGAACTAAAATCTGAACCGTGTTTGATGCATCCGTCATCGCAAACATTTTGCACCTTTTTTGACGGTTTTTTACCCCACCGTGTGCGGTTAATGCATCACACACAGTTTCGTCGAAGGGTCTCCGATCGTAGTGTCGTGTTAGCAGCATCCTGCACTAGTGATGTTCAAGATCAGAGGGGTAATAAATATCATTAAGGATGTGAACATATGATCTTCCACCAAGTAAACCAACTAGCATCAACTATGAGGAGTAATCAACACTACTAGCAACCCACATGTACCAATCTGAGGTTCTGAGGCAAAGATTGAATACAAGAGATGAACTAGGGTTTGAGAGGAGATGGTGCTGGTGAAGATGTTGATGAAGATTGTCCCTCCCTCGATGAGAGGATCTTTGGTGATGACGATGGCTTTGATTTCCCCCTCCCGGAGGGAAGTTTCCCCGGCAGAATCGCTCTGCCGGAGCCCTAGATTGCTCTTGCCTAGGTTCCGCCTCGAGACGGCAGCGCTTCGTCCTAAAAGCTTCCTTCTTATTTTTTCCAGGTCAAAACCCTCCATATAGCAGAAGATGGGAACCAGACGATGGTAGGGGCCCACAAGCCCTGGGGGTAGAGCGCACCCCCCAGCTTGTGGCCACCTGGTGCGTCCCCTTATGTAGTTTCTTCACCCAATATTTTCTATATATTCCAGGACATGTGGAGTTGTGTAGAATAGGTATCTCAGATTTGCTCCTTTTCAGTCCAGAATTCCAACTGCCGGGATTCTCCCTCTTCATATAAATCTTGTAAAATAATAGAGAAAATGCATAAGTATTGTACCATAATGTGAAATAACAATCCATAATGCAAAAAATATGAATATAAAAACATGATGCAAAATGGACGTATCAACTCCCCCAAGCTTAAACCTCGTTTGTTCTTAAGTGAAAGCCGAGATCGATAATCATGTCCACATGTTTATGGATAGAGGTGTCGATAAAAAATAAAATACGGACATGAGGGCATCATGATCATCTTTTAGAACAGCAGCATAATGTCATATAACTTATTATGCTAAAGTGATAATTCATCACAAGGTAAAGTATAGATCACAAACTTCATTGAAAACTAGCAAACCATGATCCGAGTCATTGAAGCAATTGCAATTTATCTTGGTTTCAGAAAGAGTCTATACAAGAGCTTTTATTGGGCAAGTTCACATACTCAACTATCATTTAGTCTTTACAATTGCTAACACTCATGCGATACTTATGGTCAAAGCTTTAGTCAGGCACACAAAAAGATAGGGGCTTATAACTTCGCCTCCCAACCATTTACCTCAAGGGCAACGTCAACAATAATGACTCATGATCATCTACATCTGAGTGGATATATGTGTCTGGATCTTTCCCCAACATATGATGCTTGCCAATAAGAAAAAGGCAAAATAAAGGAAGGGTGATAATCACCATGACTCTTGTATAGTGATAAGTACAATAAGTAAAAGATAGGCCCTTTGCAGAGGGAAGCAGAGGCTGCCATGTGCTTTTTATTTGGATGCACAACCCTTTAATGAAAACGAATGTCACGTTGTATTGCCCATTATGATAGCAACCTTTATTATGTAGCAACCTTTATTATGCAGTCCATCGCTTTTATTTCTTTACCATGACAAGTTTGTACAACGCTTATTTTCCCACACTAAAAGATCATACATATCTAGAGAGCAGTTTTTATTGCTTGCACCGATGACAACTTACTTGAAGGATCTAAATCAATCCATGGGTAGATATAGTGGACTCTCATGGCAAAGCTGGGTTTAGTGTTTATGGATGCACAAGTAGTATCTCTACTTAGTGCGAATTTTTTGGCTAGTGTGAGGTGGAAGCAAGCTTCACATGTTGGAGGATCCATGATAATGCTATTTGGATATAAGAGAACATAAAGCATCACATTGCCTTTATTGTCAACATCAACTTATTAGCATATAATATTTTAATGGGTGCAGACAAGCACAAAAGATGTCCAAGATAGTGTATTTACATGTGACCTCTCTTCCTTTATCACTTCCTATTAATTGCAACAATGACTAAGACTATGTTTGTCAACCTTCAACAAGTTATATGCATCATACTTCTTATATGTGAAGTTATCACTCTCCATAAGATTGTTATACGATCTTTTTATTTCTTTATTCTTTTTCTTCTTTTCCAAGATCAAAGCAAGAAAGCAAAGACCTTACTCGAAACTACTCTTTATTATATAACTCTCACACTCGATTACATAGATAGATCAGAGCAGAACTAAAAGACTAGATCATATCAAAACTTTTATTATACTAGATCAAGATATAACCAAAAGGATCGAACTAATTATAAATGAGAAAGATAAAGTTGTGATAGCGATACGATACCGGGGCACCTCCCCCAAGCTTGGCACAAGCCAAGGGGACTGCCCATACCTGTGTACTCAAGTCTCCTTCGGAGGTAGTGGTGATGAAGCTGATGATGTGGGGATCTTGTCTTCAGTCTTCCAAGGCATATGCTCCCCATCATACACAGATGAACGAGTCTCTGGAATCCTCAAATCTGCAGCCAAACTCATCCTTTTAAATCTATACTCATACTTACAGTTTTGGTTTTGCAAATCATAGATCTGCGTTTGAAGGTGCTCTATCCTCTTATGGAGCTTGAAGATAGCATCACTCTAATAATAGCGGCATCCAGCTTGTGGTCGCGGGTGAATTCCGTGGTCAAGGAGCGGTTAGGATTGAGTCTGTGTTCCACCATCCCCTAGCACTTGAAGATCTCCTGCTCCACCGCTTCGAACTTGGTCTCCATGGTTCCGGTCTTCTTTGGCCCTTGAAGATCCCGGGTGTGAAGCACCCCCTCACACATCTCAATGGCATGAGGGTGTTACATCACCTCCTAAAGGTAAGGGTTGATGACCTTCTCAAAGAACTTGTCCTTGGGGGCGCTCGGAGACGTCATGGCGATCTAGATCTGTCAGAAAAACAACACGAAACAAGAACAAAGGATATCTCCGCGATGCGGTGGTCAAAACATTAGGGAGATTATATAATGAATTTTTACCATGCCAAACAAGTAATCTGGGAGAAAATAGAGTCCGGGTGGTACACGAGCTGGCCACAAGCTCGAGAGGCATGCCCAGGGGGTAGGGCGCACCCCCAGGCTTGTTGCCTGCTCGTGCACTTCTCGGACTACTTTTTATTTTTGTAATTATTTAAGTATTCCAAAACGGAGTAAAATTGCCTATGGAAAATTTTTGGAGTCAGTTTACTTACTGCATCACATACATATTCCTTTTAGGGTCCTGGCATGTTCTGGAAGGTTTCCTTTATGTACCCTCCGGCGTTATGGTATGAATAATATTAGTTTCAACATTTATGGGCGTACCTGAGATATCATGTTTGATTCTTTTCCCATTCACCACCTTAGGGTTGTTACCCTCGACATTGTTGATCTTGATGGCACCAGAATGATAAACTTCTTCGAAATGTAAGGACCTTCCCATTGGAGAGAAGTTTCCCTGCAAAAACCTTAAACGAGAATTGTATAGCAAGACTTGATCACCTACATTGAATTCACGCTTTTGTATCCTTTTGTCATACCATCTTTTAACCTTTTCTTTAAATAACTTGGCATTTTCATAAGCTTGGGTTCTCCATTCATCAAGTGAGCCAATGTCAAACAAACTCTTTTCACTGGCAAATTTGAAATCATAGTTGAGTTCTTTAATTTCCCAATAAGCTTTATGTTCTAATTTGAGAGGGAAATGACATGCTTTTCTATAAACCATTTTATATGGAGACATACCCATAGGATTTTTTGTAAGCAGTTCTATAGGCCCATAATGCATCATCTAGTTTCTTAGACCAATTCTTTCTAGACCTATTGACAGTCTTTTGTAAGATCAATTTTATCACAAGACAATACAAACTTATGAGCATCTTTGAAAATTGTAGGCCAATAAAAACCGGATTGTAATACCTTATGTGCCGTTCGGTCTCCCGCATGGTGTCCTCCGTACGACTCGGAGTGACACTTCCATAGGATTTGTTCTTTTTCATGCTCTGGTATAAACATCTAATAACACCACCTACTCCTTTATAAAGGTGTGGGTCATCCCAGTAGTAATGTCTTAAATCATAGAAAAATGTTTTCTTTTGCTGGTATGTAAAACTAGGTGGTATAATTTAGCAACAATATAATTAGCTCATGGAAAGTAGTTACTACTTGAGCTACGGAGGATGCTCTTTGACCGATAGCTACATAAACACATATTACACCTTGCCCTTTTTGTCCGCATACCATGGAGTACTACGAGAAGTATTTATGACATCTATTTCTTCATCAGGAAAGCTATCATCAATAGGTAGTGGGTCATCAAGAATATTTTCTAACCTACAGAAGTTGTCTGATACGGGGTTCTTATCAATGATATGTAAATCAAATTCTTGTAGCAAGAGAACCCACTTGATAAGTCTAGGTTTAGCATCTTTCTTTTCCATAAGGTACTTAATAGCAGCATGATCAGTGTGAACAATTACTTTGGAATCAATAATGTAAGGTCTGAATTTATCACAAGCAAACACAACTGCTAGAAATTCCTTTTCAGTAGTAGCATAATTTCGTTGAGCACTCTCTAGAGTTTTACTAGCATAATGGATCACATTTTATTTCTTATCAACTCTCTGTCCTAGAACAATACCAACAGCATAATCACTAGCATCACACATAATTTCAAAGGGTAGGTGATATGTCTCCAACGTATCTATAATTTATGAAGTATTCATGCCATTTTTACAACAATTTTATATGGTTTTGGTATGATTTGCATGGAACTAACCTGGACTGACGCTGTTTTTAGCAGAACTACCGTGGTGTTGTTTTTTGTGTAGAAATGAAAGTTCTCCAAATGAGTTGGAACCTTTTGACAATTTTTTTTGGAACAAAAGAGACCCCCGAAGCTTCGTGGAAGGACCAGAAGGTGAAGGATTAGGGCACAAGACACCGGGGCGCGCCTGGGCCCTTGTCCATGCCCCGGTGGGTTGTGCTCACCTCGAGGCCCATCTTCATGTGAAACCAACGCCAAAAAATCCTATAAATAGAGAAACTATCAGAAATAACCCTAGATCAGAAGTTCTGCCGCCGCAAGCCTCTGTAGCCACGAAAGCCAATCTAGACCCTGTTCCGGCACTCCATCTGAGTGAGGAATCATCATCGGTGGCCATCTTCATCATCCCGGCGGCCACCATGATGAGGAGGGAGTAGTCCACCCTCGGGGTTTGAGGGTTTGTACCAGTAGCTATGTGTTTAATCCCTCTCTCTCTCTCTCTCGTGTTCTTGAGATGTCATGATCTTGATGTATCACGGTCTTTGTTACTATAGTCGGATCATATGGTCGTTTCCCCTCTCTATCATGTGATGAATTGAGTTTTCCCTTCGAGATTTCGTTTTACCGTATTGAATACTTTTATGGATTTGAGAACACTTTATATATGTCTTGCTGTGAATACCCATGGTGACAATGGGGTATCGTATTGATTCACTTGATATGTGTTTTGGCACTCAACTCGCGGATTCCCGAGGTGACATTGGGGTAATCTATGCATAGGGGTTGATGCAAGTTCTCGTCTTTGTTTCTCCGGTAGAAATCTTGGGGCACTCTTTGAGGTTCTTTGTGTTGGATTGAGTATTATGAATCTGAAATTGTTTGATGCGTATCGTATAATTAACTCATGGATACTTGTGGTGACATTGGAGTATCTAGGTGACATTAGAGTTGGTTGATGTCATATGGTGTTATTTTAGTACGAACTCTAGGATAGATCGAATGGAAATAATAACTTTGTGTTATTTTAGTACGAACTCTTGAATAGATCGAACGGAAAGAATAACTTTGAGATGGTTTTGTATCCGACGAACAATTTCTTCTTATGTCCTGCGCTAAATAAGAACATTGGAGTGATTCTTCATCACACGTTGAGGGATGGTTATATGATCCAATTATGTTAGCATTGTTGAGAGATTGCACTAGTGAAGGATGCACCCTAGGCCTCATTTTCCATCATTGCAATATCGTTTGTGCTCCGTTTTACTATTTACTACCTTGCTGTTTTTTATTGTTTGCACCACAAAAACTCATATCTACTATCCATATTACACATTTATCACCATCTCTTTGCCAAACTAGTGCACCTACAATTTACCATTGTATTGGGTGTGTTGGGGACACAAGATATTTCTTGTATTTGATTGCAGGGTTGCTTGAGAGGGACTATCTTCATCCTACGCCTCCCACGTATTGATAAACCTTAGGTCATCCACTTGAAGGAAAATTGCTACTGTCCTACAAAACTATGCGCTTGGAGGCCCAACACTAGTCTACAAGAATAAAGTTGCGTTGTAGACATTTGTAGGTTCCAATCAGGTCGTTGAACAATAGGTGCAGAAACTAAGGCTTTCTTTAGTATTTCAAAGGCTTCTAAACAATCATCATCGAAAATAAATGGAACAACCTTTTGCAAGATATTAGTGAGAAGCCTAAATTTTTTAGAGAAGTCTCTAATAAATCTCCTATAGAAACCGGCATGACCAAGGAAACTTCTTATACCTTTGATATCTGTAGGACACGATATTTTCTCAATTGCATCAACTTTAGCTTTGTCGACTTCAGTACCTCTCTTGGATATTTTATGCCCCAAGACAATACCTTCATTAAGCATAAAGTGGCACTTCTCCCAGTTCAAGACAACATTAGTTTCTTCACATCTCTGCAAAACTCGATCAAGGTTGCGTAAGAAATCATCAAAAGAAGTCATGTAAACAAAAAATCATCCATGAAAACCTCAATAATCTTTTCACAAAAGTCAGAGAATATAGCAGTCATACATCTTTGAAAGGTAGCAGGTGCATTACATAAACCAAAAGGCATACGTCTATAAGCAAAAGTACCAAAAGAGCATGTAAAAGTAGTTTTTTCTTGATCCTCTTGTGACACATGTATCTGAGAAAAACCAGAGTATCCATCTTGAAAGAAGAAATGTGTTTGTTTCAATAGTCTTTCTAGCATTTGATCAATAAAAGGTAGAGGATAATAATATTTCATAGTAGCTTTATTTAATTTTCTAAATTCAATTACCATTCTATAACCTGTGATAATTCTTTGTGGGATAAGTTCATTTTTATCATTAGGAACTACAATGATACCTCCCTTCTTAGGAACACAATGAACAGGACTTACCCATCTCCTATCAGCTATGGGATAAATTATACCTTCTTCCAGAAGCTTTAATCTTTCATTTCTTACGACTTCTTTCATCCTAGGATTTAACCGTCATTGATGGTCAACAATTGGTTTAGCGTCCGGTTCCATATTAATTTTATGCTGACATAAAGTGGGACTAATGCCCTTAAGATCGTTAAGAGTATATCCAATAGCGGCACGATGCTTCCTCGTAGTTTTCAATAATCTCTTTTCTTCATGCTCTGAAAGGTTAGCACTAATAATAACATGCTATATCTTCTTTTCATCAAGATAAGCATATTTCAAAGTATCAGGTAATTGTTTAAGCTCAAAAACAGGATCACTCTTGGGTGGTAGAGGATCTCCAAGAGTTTCAACAGGCAAGTTGTGTTTCAAAACAGGCATTTGTTTAAATAATATCTCATCTATTTCATTTCTTTCATCCATATGCATATCATTTTCATGGTCTAGCAAATATTGTTATAAAGGATCAGTAGGAGGCACGGCAATAGAAGCAAGACCAATAATCTCATATTTACTAGGTGACTCTTTATCACGAGGTTGTCTACAAAATTTGGAGAAGTTAAACTCATGAGATACATCACCAAATCTTACACTGATAGTTTCTTTCTCACAATCTATCTTAGCATTAACCGTGCTCAAGAAAGGTCTACCAAATATAATGGGTTAAAAATCATCTTGTGGGGAACCAAGAACGAGAAAATCTGTAGGATACTTATTTTCCCACACAAGACTTCAACATCTCTAACAATCCCAACTGGTGTAATAGTATCTCTGTTTGTGAGTTTAATAGTAACATCATAATCATCTATCTCAGTAGGTGCAATATCATTCATAATTTCTTGATAGAAAGCAAACATAATTGCACTAATACTAGCACCCAAATCACATAAGCCATGATAACAATGATCTCCTATTTTAACAGAGACAACAGGCATGCCAACAACAGGTCTATGTTGATCTTTCTCATCAGGTTTGGCAATTCTAGGAGCGTCATTACAGAAATAAATAACATGCCCATCAATATTTTCCACCAAGAGATATTTAACCATAGCAACATTAGGATCAACTTTAGTTTGTTCAGAGGGTGTAGGTTTTATTGTATAACTCTTGCGAACCACAGTCGAAGCTTTAGCATGTTCTTTTATCCTAACAGGAAAAGATGGTTTCTCAATATAAGCAGTAGGAATAACTGGATCAACATTATAAGTAGTGGTTTCTTCTCTAGCTTCAATGGGTTTTACTACTTTCATTTCAATGGGAGGATGATATTTAAACCACATATCCTTAGGGAGATCAACATGAGTAGCAAATGATTCACAGAATGAAGCTACTATCTCAGAGTCTAAGTCCAAATTTAGTGCTAAATTCACGAATAGCATCGGTATCCATTAAAGATTTAACACAATCAAACTCAAGGTTTATACCAGACTCCTTACCTTCGTCGAGTTCCCAATCTTCGAAGTTGTGATTAATTATTTCCAGAAGATCCCATAGGAATGCAATAGTTTTCTTCATAAAAGAGCCACTATAAGAAGTATCAAGCATGGATTGATCATTACGAGAAAGCCGAGCATAAAAATTTCTGAATAATTTCTATTGAGAGCTCATGATTGGGGCACGAATATAACATTGACTTAAGACTCCCCAAAGCTTGAGCAATACTTTATGCTTAGCGAGGCAAAAAATTATATATATAATTCCGATCACGATGAACCAGATGCATAGGATAATTTTTTGATGAAATTCCAATTTCAATCGGTTATAGTCCCAAGTCCCAATATCATCGCATAGCCTATACCATGTCAATGAATTTCCTTCAAAGGTAAAGGAAATACCTTCCTCTTGACTTCATCTTCGGGTAAACCTGCAAGCTTAAATAATTCACAAATTTCATCCACATAGGTAAGGTGCAAGTGAGGATGTTTCGTCCCATCTCCTGCATAAGGATTAACTAGCATTTTCTCTATCATACCCGAAGGAATTTCATAATAAATATTTTCAGTAGGTGCAGTAGGTTGAGGGACAACTATTTGTTCTTCTGATCAAGGTGAATATACCCCAAACAAGCTCTCAAAGGATTATTTTCCATAGTGACAAGTGACAGTAAATTTCAGCACACAATATAAGTTTTTCCTTACCAAATTCCACTCACCAAAGGCACTTCACTCCCTGGCAATGACACTGGAAAAGAGTCTTGATTACCCACAAGTATAGGGGATCTATAGTACTCCTTTCGATAAGTAAGAGTGTCGAACCCAACGAGGAACATAAGGAGGACAAGCGGTTTTCAGCAAGGTATTTTCTGCAAGCACTGAAATTATCGGTAACAGATAGTTTTGTGATAAGATAATTCGTAACGGGTAACAAGTAAAAAGTGTAACGAATGTGCATCAAGGTGGCCCAATCCTTTTTATAGCAAAGGATAAGCCTGGACGAACTCGTATATAAATCAAAGCGCTCCCGAGGACACATGGGAATTGTCTTAGAGTTAGTTTTGATCATGCCCATATGATTCGCGTTCGTTACTGTGATAATTTGATATGTGGGCGGACCGGTGCTTGGGTGCTGTACTTACTTGTACAAGCCTCCCAATTATGATTAACCCCTCTCGCAAGCATCCGCAACTTCGAAAGAAGAATTAAGATAAATCTAACCATAGAATGAAACATGTGATTCCAAATCAGCCCCTTACGAAGCAACGCATAAACTAGGGTTTAAGCTTATGTCACTCTAGCAACCCATCGTATACTTATTACTTTCCTTCCCCTAAGCCCAAATAATTACTAGAGGAAAGACAACATACATCTCATCAAAATATCGAACGAATACCAAATTCACATGATTACTTATAACAAGACTTCTCCCATGTCCTCAGGAACAAATGTAATTACTCAAAAAGCATGTTCATGTTCAAGATCAGAGGGGTAATAATTATCATTAAGGATCTGAACATATGATCTTCCACCAAGTAAACCAACTAGCATCAACTACGAGGAGTAATCAACACTACTAGCAACCCACATGTACCAATCTAAGGTTCTGAGGCAAAGATTGAATACAAGAGATGAACTAGGGTTTGAGAGGAGATGGTGCTAGTGAAGATGTTGATGAAGATTTACCCTCCCTCAATGAGAGGATCGTTAGTGATGACGATGGCTTGGATTTCGCCCTCTCGGAGTGAAGTTTCCCCGGCAGAATCGCTTTGTCGGAGCCCTAGATTGCTCCTGCCTAGGTTCTGCCTCGAGATGGCGGTGCTTCGTCCAGAAAGCTTAATTCTTATTTCTTCTAGGTCAAAACCCTCCATATAGCAGAAGACAGGCACCAGACGACGGCCAGGTGGCCCATAAGCCCTTCTGTAGTTTCTTCGCCCATTTTTTATATATATTCCAAAACAATTCTCTGTAACGTTTCAGGACATTTGGAGTTGTGTAGAATAGGTATCTCAGATTTGCTCCTTTCCGGTCTAGAATTCCAACTACCGGCATTCTCCCTCTTCATATAGATCTTGTAAAATAAGAGAGAAAAGGCATAAGTATTGTACCATAATGTCAAATAACAGTCCATAATGCAATAAATATGAACATTAAAACATGATGCAAAATGGATGTATCATATAGAGACCGAGATTGGATTGAATAAATTCAGTGCTTTATGTGATCTAGGGGCTAGTGTTTCCACAATCCCTACATATGTTTATGATAGTCTCAATCTAGGTCCTTATGCAACTATTGAGATTATTTTACTCAAGGCATTAAGCAAGGAGTTATAGTTCAAATCAACGATTGCCCTGTCATGATTGATCTTGTGATATTAGATATGCCTGAAAATCCTATTGCTCCTATAATTCTCGATGGACCCTTTCTAAGGGCTATCAAAGCTGTGATAAATGTGTTTGAGGGGAATGTAAAATTTGCCTAGAAAAAGAAAATGAAGACCTATACCAGAGAAGGCATCATCGTGAGTGCCAAAAGCTATAGTCTCGACGTGTTTGCACCACCTCGATCACTACTACGGTCGAGCTAACTAACCAAAAACAAGTGCTTCGTGGGAGGCAACACACACAAGTAAACTATAAATGTAAATTTTTATTTTTCTTTCAGTAAAAGATTGATTGAAGTTCTAAATAAGGAAGTAAGTTTGGAAGAGTCGTTCTAATGAAGGCTATGCTAAATCTTAAAAACTTCATCCACACAAAACTCAACAAGAACTCATGAGATAATTTAGTATAAATCAATGCAAAACCTTATCATTCTTTACTGTAGAAAATCAATAAAATTATTATTTAACATTGCATACTAAACGCCTCTACATATTTAATAGTCACATCCTCAAATAGAATAATTAAACAAGCAAACATATGCAAAAAAATGCAAACATAACAGCAATCTGTCTAAACATGACAGTCCATAAAGAATGCAAGAAGATCCATACTTCTGTAACTCCAAAGATTCTGAAAAATTACCACACTGTATGAAATTTATCCTAGATTATTGTGCAAAATTTCAACATTTTATCACATTCCTACTTTTCTCAAGAATTCACGCACTAGCGCGCAACTTTCTCTTTTCAAACAGCAACATAGACTTGCAAAATAAGCATGGCAAAGGCTATACTTGACATTGTTATTGAAATAAAACATGAAATACATTACTCTAAACAGAAGCAAGTAAATACAAAAAAATGATGCTCCAAGCAAAACACATATCATGTGACGAATGAAAATATAGCTCCAAGTGAGGTAACCCATAATGTTGGCGACGAAAGAGGGGATGCCTTCCGGGGCATCCCCAAGATTAGCTGTTTGGATATTCCTTGAATATTACCTTGGGGGTTCCTTGCGCATCCCCAAGCTTAGAGTCTTGTCACTCCTTATTCTCCACATATCGATATCTCACCCAAAACTTGAAAACTTCAATTACACAAAACTTAACGAAACTTCGTGAGATGCGTTAGTATGATAAAGAGCAAATCATTCAATTTGGTACTTTCAAAGACAAGATTCATAATTATCACACCGTTCCTAATGTACCTTATCATTTCCACAATTTATATTGAGCAATATAAGCCATAGAAACTAGGAAACAAGCAAACTATGCATTGAAAACAGAATCTATCAAAGATAGAACAATCTGTAGTAATCTAAACAAAGAGCATACTTCTGCTACTCCAAAAATTCTAAGAACTTAGGACAACGTATATAATTTATATATCAATCATCTGTAAAAAAATTCAGATCGAAAGCATGTTCCAGTGAATTTTGAAAATTCCTGGACTAGGTGCAAAACTTTCTATTTTTTGCACAGAATCAAATCAACTATCATCCACACTATCCCAAAGGCTTTACTTGGCACTTTATTGAAACAAAAGCTATAAAACATGATTACTACAGTGCTTATTCATGTGAACACACAAAAATAGTAGGTAATGGTGTTGGATTATCTCCCAACAAGTATTTTTCCTTAATGCCTTTTTTGGCTAGGCATGATGATTTTAGTGATGCTCACATAAAAAATAAGAATTAAATCATAGTGAGAGCATCATGAAACACATGGCAAGCACATTTAAGCCTAACCCACTTCCTATGCATAGGGATTTTGTGAGAAAAAAAATTATGTGAGCAACAATCAACTAGCATAGGAAGGCAAAACAAGCATGATTTCAAAAAATTCAACACATAGAGAGGAAACTTGATATTAGTGAGATTTGTAAAAGCATATGTTCTTATCTCATAATAATTTTCAGTAGCATCATGAATGAATTCAGCAATATAGCTATTACACAAATCATTCTTTTCATGACCTACAAGCATAGAAATTTTATTACTCTCCACATAAGCAAATTTATTCTCATCTTTATTGGTGGGAGCAAATTCAATGAAATAACTATCACGTGATTGAAAATTGAAATCATGATTACAAATTTCTTGGTTATCATTATTCAATATAGCATACATGTCATCACCATAATCATCATAAATAGTAACTTTGTTTTATCATAGTCAATTGAAAACTCTTCCAAAATAGTGGATTCATCACTAAATAAAGTCATAACCTCTCCAAATCCACTTTCATCAATATAATCATCATAAATAGGAGGCATGCTATCATCATAATAATTTTTCTCATCAAAACTTGGCGAACAAAAAAATATCATCTTCATCAAACATAGCGTCCCCGAGCTTATGTCTTTGCATATCACTAGCATCATGGATATTCAAAGAATTCATACTAGCAACATTGCAATCATGCTCATCATTCATGGATTTTGTGCCAAACATTTTATTGAATTCTTCTTCTAACAATTGAGCACAATTTTCTTTTCCATCATTTTCACGAAAGACATTATAAAGATGAACAATACGAGGCGACCTCAATTCCATTTTTTTGTAGTTTCTTTTTTAAAACCAAACTAGTGATAACACAAGAAACTAAAAGATTCAATTGGAAGATCTAAAGATATACCTTCAAGCACAAACCTCCGCGGCAATAGCGCCAGAAAAGACCTTGATGTCTATTACACAACTTGTTCTTGTAGACTCGTGTTGGGCCTCCAAGCGCAGAGTTTTGTAGGACAATAACAAATTGCCCTCAGGTGGATGACCTAAGGTTTATCAATCCGTAGGAGGCGTAGGATGAAGATGGTCTCTCTCAAACAACCCTACAACCAAATAATAAAGAGTCTCTTGTGTCCCCAACACACCCAATACAATGGCAAATTGTATAGGTGCACTAGTTTGGCGAAGAGATGGTGATAAAAGTGTAATATGGATGGTAGAAATATATTTTTATAATCTGAATAAATAAAAACACCAAGGTAGCGAACGATAGAAGTAAGCACACACAGTATTGAAATGCTTGAAAATGAGGCCTAGGGTCCGTACTTTCGCTAGTGCAATCCCTCAACAATGCTAATATAATTGGATCACATAAGCATCCCTCATTGTGCTACGAAGAATCACTCTAAAGTTCTTATCTAGCGGAGAACTGATAATCCCCAAGTGCAGGGAATCATCATAGCAATTTCCAAAGGTGGAAGTGATAAGTATGGAGTGTCGAACCCACAAGGAGCTAAAGGTAAGATCAATATTCTCTCAACTCCTATCTGCCACTGATACGACTCTACGTACACCGAACGTTTGCTTCCAACTAGATACGAGAAATAAAACTATGTTGTGCATATGAAGAGGATAACATTGCATGATATCGAGTGTGGAATAAAGTTAGAATATATTACTAAATATTATAAATAGCAAGTGTGGAATAATGATGGGTCGGTGTACGGAATTATCCTAGTCAATTGTTAACAAGACCGGTAATCACTATTGCAATTTCATATGAGGGAGGGGCATAGGCTAACATACTTTCTCTTCTTGGATCATATGCACTTATCTAGCAAGCATCCTTGGTGCAACTCCACAATCTTGACGGAGGTCCCAAGTGACACCTAACCAATCTAGGAGACACCACTCTCCAAGAGGTAATAGATGGTGTGTTGATGATGAACTCCTTGCTCTTGTGCTTCAAATGATAGTCTCCCCAACACTCAACTCTTTCTCATTGGATTTGGATTTGGTGGAAAGAAGATTTGAGTGAAAAGCAACTTGGGGAAGGCTAGAGATCAAGATTTATGTGGTAGGAATGGAATATCTTGACCTCAACACAAGTGTAGGTGGTTCTCTCTTAGAAAATGTATGTTGGAAGTGTAGGCATGTTCTGATGGCTCTTTCCACAAATGAAGAGTGAGTGGAGGGGTATATATAGCCTCCACACAAAAACTAACCGTTACACACAATTTACCAAACTAGGTGGGAATGAATCGTGAAACTCGGTCAGACAGATTTAGTTCATAATGTGACCATTAGGCATTTCGGTGGGACCGATATGATCAACTCAGTAGGACCGATGTGCTAGGGTTAGGGTAAAGCCTCAACTCGGTTTGACCGATTACACAAACTTGGTGGGACCGATTTAGGTAATAAGCAAAACAGAGAGTTGGCCAGGCAAACTCGGTGGGACCGATTGCATACCACGGTGGGACCGAAATTATTGCAATAGGCAAGAGAGAGTTTGCCAGCCCATCTCGGTGAGATCGAGATCCGGTGAGACCGACTTGATTAGGGTTTCTGGCAGTGGCTATGTCAAGAGAACTCGGTGGCACCGGATAGAAAGATTCGGTGGGGCCAAGTTTGACTTTTGGTTTGGGACATATGTGGATGTGAGAAAGTAGTTGAGGGCTTTGGAGAATATCACTAAGCACTTTGAGAAAGCAAGCCATTAAGAAACACCTCATGCCCTCTTAATAGTATTGGCTTTCCTATGGACTCAATGTGATCTTTGATCACTAAAAGTAAAATGTAGAGTCTTATGCTTTGAGCTTGGGCCAATCCTTTTTCCTTAGCATCTTGAAGGGGTTCCACATCCTCTAGTCCATGCCACTCCATTGTTGAACTTATCTGAAACATACTAGGTAAGAGTATTAGTCCAACTAGAGATATGTTGACATTAATTACCAAAATCACCCAGGGAGCACTTGTGCTTTCAATCTCCCTCTTTTTGGTAATTGATGGCAACATATATCAAAGCTTTAGATAAAGATATAGAGAATAACAAGTAAAGCTTTGGAGAGACATGTAACATGCATAGGCTCCCCCTACATGTATGCAATCATGTAAATATGGAATATAGGAGCATGTGAATGCATAAGCATGACAGAGTAAGCAATGTGTTACATGTATCTTGGCTATATGCATTAGAGCAAATGATGTGAATATAGGAAATGTACCTTCATGCTCATGAGTCCTTCTTGCAAACAGTATGTACATCAGCAAGAAATCCTCATACACATGACTGTGATGCATATACTTACCTTGTGGTCTTGAGTTGGCTTAGGAAGGAATGAACCTGCGTAAACAAGGTTAGATAACACAGATACACCTACTAGCCAGAACAAACAAAAGAAAGCACAAGAGTACCAAGACTGGGATGGCATGTAGAGAGTGAGTACTGAGTACCCCATTGGATATAGACATGTCCCCAAAGGTAAAGACGTGCAATGAATTCAAGGATTTCCTTCCCTTAGATGTCTTGCTCCCCCTGAATCTAGCATGGGATACTGGGAGAAGATAGGGAATAGAAAATTAGAGCAAAGAAAAGAAACAGAGCTAATTGATACGTCTCCAACGTATCTATAATTTATGAAGCATTCATGCTATTTTATTATCTACTAGCAAAAAGACCCGTGCGTTGCAACGGGAGAATTAACTACCACACACCGTAGCCTAATAAGCATGGCTTAATGGCTCAAGGACAAACCCCTCCCCGTGCTATTCCATATTCTCTATCTCAACACAGCATCCAATTCATGTGATTATCCTCCTTTTTGCCCTCATCGATGGTGGCCATCTATTTGATCACAAGGCATGGTCAATCCCAAGGTGATAAGCTCTGCTTCTTTTGGTATACACATTTGAGTAATCCATTCGTGTTACCCAAACAGACTTGTTGCGATTTAGATCCAATGAATCACAAAAGGAACTGTTAATGTTTTAATTGAACCAGTGCTTTATTAGAACTTCTATTGTTTATTTTCTAGGACATTGGTTTTGCAATTCAATACACTCCATCCAGTTGATCACAACATGTGTCCTGTTAACAGACAATATTATATTGATTTATTCTACTAAATATATGTTTTAGTCTACACGGTGGACAAAGGAACAAACATATATATCCAAGCCTATAGTTGTATTTGTGGCAGGCACCCTGAAAGAAGAAAACGAATCAGTCGCATCTGTCTATTTATCCTTGTAAACCATCTGCAGCACAAACACACACAAATATTTAGCTAAGCAAAACATGGTGTAAGAAGCCTAACTAATAGGTTAGCCAACGATAAAGCGATGCAGCGTTGCGATAACAAAAATCTTGGTCGTCAACACCTGTCCTAGCCATGCCATATACCAACCCCTGTGTAGCTTCCCTCATCTTCGCCTTGCTTGCAATGCAGTGGCCGTTGTTCATCATGTCGATATTGTGATTGACCCAATCGGATCTGTCCAGTGGGAGCTCTAGCTACTCAGATGTTTCAGTTCGCTAAGTTTGAAAAGTCCACAACGTCGAGGTGGAGCCACCTTGCTGCCAATTCCCCCAAATCCACGATGAAAGGTTTGGGGGCCTCGGTATATCGGACCGCACGAGTATTTTTTAAAACGTGATTGACGTATTAGTACCACCTCGTTTATATTATGATTTTGTCCATACAAATTGTAAAAGCGTATTATGACATGAGAATAAAGCGTATTGTGACGGTGAACCCTACAAAGTCAATCCGTGCATTATTATTAGGGAGAGATTTTGAATGATTACGGGCTTTATTATACACTTTTATATTACTTTTGGGACTAACCTATTAACCGGAGGCCCAACCAATATTGTTGCTTTATTGCCTGTTTCAGTATTTCGAAGAAAAGGAATATCAAACGGAGTCCAAATGGAATGAAACCTTCGGGAGCGTGATTTTTGGAAAGAATATGATCCGGGAGACTTGGAGTTCAAGCCAGGGAAGGCTCGAGGAAGCCAGGAGATAGGAGGGCGCGCCCACCCCCTGGGCGTGCCACCCTGTCTCCTGGGCCCCTCGAGGCTCCCCTGACCGACTTCTTTCACCTATATAAGTCCATGTACCCTAAAAACATTGAAGACGAAGATAGATCGGGAGTTCCGCCGCCGCAAGCCTCTGTAGCCACCAAAACCTCTCGGGAGCCCGCTCGGCACCTGCGGGGGGAACCCATCACCGGTGGCCATCTTCATCATCCCAGCGCTCTCCATGACGAGAAGGGAGTAGTTCACCCTCGGGACTGAGGGTATGTACCAGTAGCTATGTGTTTGATCTCTCTCTCTCTCTCTCGTGTTCTCTCTATGGCATGATCTTGATGTATCGCGAGCTTTGCTATTATATTTGGATCTTATGATGTTTCTCCCCCTCTACTCTCTTGTGATGAATTGAGTTTTCCTCTTGAAGTTATCTTTTCGGATTAAGTCTTTAACGATTGGAGAACACTTGATGTATGTCTTGCCGTGCTTATCTGTGGTGACAATGGGATATCACGTGCCACTTGATGTATGTTTTGGTGATCAACTCGCGGGTTTCACCCATGAACCTATGCATAGGGCTTGGCACACATTTTCCTCTTGACTCTCCGGTAGAAATTTTGGGGCACTCTTTGAAGTACTTTGTGTTGGTTGAATAGATGAATCTGAGATTGTGTGATGCATATCGTATAATCATGCCCACGGATACTTGAGGTGACAATGGAGGATCTAGGTGACATTAGGGTTTTGGTTGATTTGTGTCTTAATGTGTTATTCTAGTACGAACTCTTGAATAGATTGATCCGAAAGAATAACTTTGAGGTGGTTTCATACCCTACCATCATCTCTTCATTTGTTCTCCGCTATTAGTGGCTTTGGAGTGACTCTTTCTTGCATGTTGAGTGATTGTTATATGATCTATCTATGTTATTATTGTTGAGAGAATTTGCACTAGTGAAAGTATGAACCCTAGGCCATGTTTCCTATCATTGCAATACCGTTTACGCTCACTTTTATCATTAGTTACCTTACTGTTTTTATATTTTCAGATTACAAAAACCTATATCTACTATCCATATTACACTTGTATCACCATCTCTTCGTCGAACAAGTGCACCTATACAATTTACCATTGTATTGGGTGTGTTGGGGACACAAGAGACTCTTTGTTATTTGGTTGCAGGGTTGTTTGAGAGAGACCATCTTCATCCTACGCCTCCCACGGATTGATAAACCTTAGGTCATCCACTTGAGGGAAATTTGCTACTGTCCTACAAACCTGTGCACTTACAGGCCCAACAACGTCTACAAGAAGAAGGTTGTGTAGTAGGCATCACTAATGCAAACAATCAAATATGAACATGTCTTTCCCCTCTTAAAGACATGTGACTTCTCTCCTCTTGAACACCATGCATCTGGGGTCTTTTGAATTGATACGTCTGTTTCCTTGTAGAAGAACTCTCTCCCCCTGAGTATTCTCTCCCCCTATAGAAATTATTAAGCTTTGATGTGATCTCTCTCCCCCCTTTGACATCAATTTCCAAGAAGGGTTCTTCTGGATTTTTGTTACAAATAGGTTTGGTCCTTGAGTCACAGAATAATGCAGCAAGTCGAATGTGATACTGGTAGAGGACAAGAATCATTGAGTGGAGCTGGATCAAAAAGAATGCAGGAACAAGTGGCAAGCTGTCTTTCCTGCAGTGAAGTCGGTGGCACCGAGTTGTGTGCTTTGGTTGCACCGAAAGAGTTCGGTTGGACCGAAAATAACAGACCGGTGTGACCGAGTTCATCACAGAGAAAACACTAGTCAAGTAAGATCTCACAAGGATTTGCAAGGAATTAACTGAAAGATTTGCAAAGAATTGGATGCAGGGAATGCAAAACAAAAAAAGAAACAAAAAAGAAATCTAGATGAAGTTTTTTTTGAAAGGGGAAACAAATATGCATGAGACAAATGCAAGAGCGCAGAAAATAACACAAGAGAACTTCATCTAGAATTGATCAGCGACAATGTCACCTATGTTAGAGTATATTGACTTAGGAGTCAAGTGAGATCACTAGATCATAGGTCATACTCATCGTTTAAGCTCAAAATGGGATTACCATTTTTTGTTTAAGCATTTTGATGTATTCACATCTTGTTGAGTTGCTTTGACTCATGACTTGGAGTAAAGCTTCTCTAAGATGGAATAACATACCTTGGGTGGTGGTGTTGATCGTGATCATGTAGTTGAACTTGTGTGGGTTGCTCAAGGTTGATGTAGCTCATCAAGAGTTGGGAGCTCCACTTGGAATTTGAGTTCATCTACCTACATGGGTTAGTCTTGCATGGAAGAGCACTTGTGTATCCAAAATGACAATCATAAAACTCAATATATAATTTGTCAAAGGATATGTTTGAAGGGTTTCGTGCTTCCTTGTCTTCAACCACCATTGTGTAGAGACTTGGTGATGTAGAAATTTGGTCAAGATGTGAGTGGGTTGCAATCTCATATATTTAGATTCATCCAAGTACCTACAAGGGCTAGATGACATGCAAGGGTGCAAATATATCCAAGACATATAAATAGCAACATGAAAGAAAGATCAAGGATTAGTCAAAGGCTCATGCCTTGCATGTGTACAAATGGAGTTCCTACTCCAAGTTTGAAGCATCAATGATGTTCAATTCACCTCTCAAACAGCAAAAGACTTTCTCATCAAGCGATTTGGTGAATATATCTGCTAATTGCTTATCGGTGCGGACATGCTTATGATCAGTGTCCCCTTTGGCAACGTGATTTCGAATGAAGTGATGACGAACTTCAATATGCTTAGTTCGAGAGTGTTGCACGGGATTGTGAGCAATCTTGATAGCACTTTCATTGTCACAAAGCAATGGAACATGTTTCACATATATCCCATAATCCTTGAGAGTTTGGGTCATCCAAAGTAATTGAGCACAACATGAACCAGCGGCAATGTATTCCGCTTCGGTGGTGGATAAGGATACCGAGTTTTGTTTCTTGGAGGACCAAGACACAAGAGATCTACCAAGAAATTGACAAGTACCCAAAGTGGACTTTCTATCAACCTTGTCTCCGGCATAGTCCGAATCGGAGTAACCAACAAGATCGAAAGAAGACCTCTTAGGATACCAAATGGCAAAATTTGGTGTGTGTATTAAGTATCTCACTATCCTTTTCACAGCCTTAAGATGACATTCTTTAGGGGCCGCTTGATATCATGCACACATGCACACACTTAGCATAATATCTGGACGAGAGTCACATAGATATAACAATGAACCAATCATGGAGCGGTAAACCTTTTGATCAACCGGTTCACCATCTTTGGTCAAATCAAGATGTCCACTAGTAGGCATGGGTGTAGTCATACCTTTGCATTCTTGCATATTGAACTTCTTGAATAAGTCCTTGGTGTACTTTGTTTGAGATACAAAGGTACCTTCCTTAGTTTGATTGATTTGCAAGCTGAGAAAGAATATGAGTTCACTCATCATAGACATCTCAAACTTCTCTGACATTAGCTTTCCAAACTTCTCACTAAAGTGAGGGTTAGTCGAACCAAATATAATATCATCAACATAGATTTGGCACACAAATAGTTCTCCATTAACCCTTTTAGTAAAAAGAGTAGAATCAATTTTTCCAATTTCAAAGCCTTTTTCAATAAGGAACTTGGTCAAGCATTTATACCATGCTCTAGGAGGTTGTTTAAGACCATAAAGAGCTTTGTGAAGTTTGTAAACATGATTAGGTTTCTTAGGATTGACAATGCTGGGAGGTTGCTTAACATAAACTTCCTCCTCTATTTCACCATTTAGAAAAGCACTTTTAATGTCCATTTGGTACAAGGTGATATCATGGTGATTAGCATAGGCAAGTAAGATGTGAATGGACTCAAGTCTAGCAACGGGGGCATATGTGTCACCATAGTCCATACCTTCGACTTGAGTGTAGCCTTGGGCGACAAGACGTGCTTTGTTGCGAACTACTTGTCCATCTTCATCTTGCTTGTTGTGAAACACCCATTTCATACCAATGATGTTGTGGTTGTTGTCGGGCTTCTCAACCAATGTCCAATCTTGATTTCTCTCGAAGTTGTGTAGCTCTTCATGCATGGAGTTTATCCAATCCGGATCTTCCAATACTTCTTCAACCTTCATAGGTTCAATGCTAGAGATGAATGAATAATGTTCACAAAAGTTAGCCAAACAAGTTTTAGAGCGAGTGATTCTCCCGGTTTGGATATCATTCTAGATTTGCTCGACGGGATGGTCATTGGCGACTCTTGCTCAAACTCATGGAAGCTTTTGCTTGGATATGGGTGGAACATCTTCTTCATCTTGTTGTTCTTCTTGGCCTTCTTCATTGTTGACTTTGTCGTTCTCTTGTCGTGGTGGAGAAGGAGGTTGTTGATGTTCATCTTGGTGTACTTCCTCGTTTTCTTCGTCTTGGTGTGTCCCACTCGTGGATGCTTCCGTATCAACTCTTGGTTCACCTTGTCTTGAGGTGGAAGCTTCCACTTGGACGGATGAGGTACACTCCTTCACCTCCGTTGGACGAATCTTGCCAATAGACAAGTCTTGGATTGCTTCCGAAGGGTCTTTTTCTCCTACATCAATTGGCAATTGCTCTACTTGCGAGGTGTTAGATTCATCAAACTTCACATCTATCGTCTCTTCAACCTTTCGGGTGAAATTATTGTAGACACGGTAAGTGTGAGAGTTTGAGCCATAACCAAGTAGGAAACCTTCATGAGATTTAGGAGCAAATTTAGAACGACGGTGCTTATCAAGAATGTAGCACTTTGAGCCGAATACTCGAAAGTATCCAACTTGGGGTTTGTTACCGGTGAGGAGCTCGTATGCCATTTTGCCAAGTAGCTTGTGAAGATACAAGCGATTTGTTGCCTGACAAGCTGTCTCAACCGCTTCCGCCCAAAAGTGCTTCGGCGTCTTGTGCCCATCAAGCATCATTCTTGCCATTTCGATGAGCGTCCGGTTATTCCTCTCAACAACTCCATTTTGTTGAGGTGTGTACGTAGCCGAGAACTCATGTGAAATCCCTTCTTCATTAAGAAAGGTGTCCACATTTGCGTTCTTGAACTCCGTTCCGTTGTTGTTGCGAACCTTCTTGATCTTCACTTCAAATTGGTTTTGGGCCTTCCTAGAGAAGTTTTTGAAGATCTTTTAGACCTGCAATTTATCATCGAGAAAGAACACCCACGTAAATCTTGAAAAATCATCAAATATAACTAGACCAAAAGAATTTCCACCGAGACTTTTGTAAGCGTTGGGACCGAAGAGATCCATGTGAAGTAGCTCGAGCGGCCTCCTCGTGGTCATGATGTTTTTCACGGGATGCCTTCCTCCAACCTGTTTACCTGCTTGACAAGCGCTGCGAAGTCTATCCTTATCAAATATGACATCGTTCACGCCGAGGATATGATTACCTTTAATAAGCTTGTCGAGGTTTCGCATGCCCACATGACCTAACCGTCTATGCCACAACCAATCTTTAGAGGATTTAGCAATTAAGCAAGTTCTAGGTTGAGCCCTTTTAGTGAAATCAACAATGTATAGATCTCCTTTGCGTATACCAGTAAAGACCATTTTATGATTATCTCTACGAAACACTTGGCAATCTACTTTGGTAAATAGGACATTGAAACCAAAGTCATCTAGTCTAGAAAGAGAAAGCAGATTATAGCCAAGAGATTCAACGAGCATGACATTTTGTATGGAGCTATCATGTGACATGGCCACCTTACCGAGGCCAATCACCTTACCCTTTGAGTTATCACCAAAAGTGACATACTTTCGAGGGCCGTCGTTTGCAGCAAGCTCACGAAACATATCTTTATCTCCGGTCATGTGATCGGTACATCCACTATCAAGAACCCATTCCTTTCCTCCTGCCATGTATCGCCGAAGATTTGCCATAAGACCAAACTGTCTCATTGCATCATCAAGATCAAAGTCACTATCATCATCCTCATCATAGTATCCATGTTTAACATCGTCATGTGATGGATCAATTCCTAGAGAGGGTGATTCATTAGAATGAGTTTGACAATGATCTTCTTTATGAATTCTAATAGCTTCAGAAATAATATTGCTAATAATTCCAACATCTCCTTTGGCACGCATAAGATTTGTAAGCTCAAATTGGCAATCACCAAACTTAGGATCATTGGAATTCATCTTACTCAAGGCAATAGACTTATGGAGAATTTCATCTAGATTTTGCAAGGAATAATTTGGAAAAAGTTCCTCAAGAAATTTCCATATGGTGTAGGCACACTTAAGAGTAGGCAAGCAACCTATCAAGTTTCTAGGAAAACCTCTAGTGATAAGATTAACAGTTCTAAGATTGCGAATCATGTCAATTGACTCATCAAGGGTAGGATGCATAGGAACAACATGAGGTGCACAAGGGCTAGTAATGTACTTGTTCAAATGATATTCATTGAAAATCACAAGCATCTCATTTTTTTCACTCATGAAAATACTCTCCATCAAGTATAGGCACTCTATATCTAAGACTCCCTAAAGTAGACTCATCCATCTTCCTCCAATGGTGATTAAACCAAAGCAATGGAGACCAAAGCTCAGATACCAATTGAAAGGATCGAGAAGAGGTGTCTAGAGGGGGGTGAATAGACTCTAAGTAAGAAAAGTTGCAATTTTTAATCTCTTTAAGTTGAAGTGGAGTTTTGGCACAAGTTTTAACATTCACAATACATATCAAGCAAGCATGACAAGAGTATATGAGCAGCGGAAAGTAAAGCATGCAAATTGCAAGAATGTAAAGGGATGAGATTGGAGTGTGCAAACGCAATTTGGAGACACGAAGATTTTTTATCTGTGGTTCCGATAGGTGGTGCTATCGTACATCCACGTTGATGGAGACTTCAACCCACGAACGGTAACAATTGCGTGAGTCCACGGAGGGCTCCACCCATGAAGGGTCCACAAAGAAGCAACCTTGTCTATCCCACCATGGTCGTCGCCCACGAAGGACTTGCCTCACTCGGGTAGATCTTCACAAAGTAGGCGATCTCCTTGCCCTTACAAACTCCTTGGTTCAACTCCACAATCTTGACGGAGGCTCCCAAGTGACACCTAACCAATCTAGGAGACACCACTCTCCAAGAGGTAATAGATGGTGTGTTGATGATGAACTCCTTGCTCTTTTGCTTCAAATGATAGTCTCCCCAACACTCAACTCTCTCTCACAGGATTTGGATTTGGTGGAAAGAAGATTTGAGTGTAAAGCAACTTGGGGAAGGCTAGAGATCAAGATTTATGTGGTAGGAATGGAATATCTTGACCTCAACACAAGTGTAGGTGGTTCTCTCTTAGAAAATGTATGTTGGAAGTGTAGGCATGTTCTGATGGCTCTCTCCACGAATGAAGAGTGGGTGGAGGGGTATATATAGCTTCCACACAAAATCTAACCATCACACACAATTTACCAAACTCGGTGGGACCGAATCGTGAAACTCGGTCAGACCGATTTAGTTCATAATGTGACCGTTAGGCATTTTGGTGGGACCGATATGATCAACTCGGTAGGACCGATGTGCTAGGGTTAGGGTAAAGCCTCAACTTGGTTTGACCGATTACACAAACTCGGTGGGACTGATTTTGGTAATAAGCAAAATAGAGAGTTGGCGAGGCAAACTCGGTGGGACCGATTGCATACCTCGGTGGGACCAAAATTATTGCAATAGGCAACAGAGAGTTTGCAAGCCCATCTCGGTGAGACCGAGATCCCATCGGTGAGACCGACTTGATAAGGGTTTCTGGCAGTGGCTATGTCAAGAGAACTCGGTGGCTCCAGATAGAAAGATTTGGTGGGGCCGAGTTTGACTTTTGGTTTGGTACATATGTGGATGTGAGAAAGTATTTGAGGGCTTTGGAGCATATCACTAAGCACTTTGAGCAGGCAAGCCATTAAGCAACACCTCATCCCCTCTTAATAGTATTGGCTTTCCTATGGACTCAATGTGATCTTGGATCACTAAAAGTAAAATGTAGAGTCTTGTTCTTTGAGCTTGAGCCAATCCTTTGTCCTTAGCATCTTGAAGGGGTTCCACACCCTCTAGTCCATGCCAGTCCATTGTTGAACTTATCTGAAACATACCAGGTAAGAGTATTAGTCCAACAAGAGATATGTTGACATTAATTACCAAAATCACCCAGGGAGCACTTGTGCTTTCAACCGTGTAAAAGAGATGAGGATGGTGATGTTGATGAAGACGATCACTGCGGCGATGATTCCCCTCCCAATGGCACTCCGGCGCCACCGAGAGAAAGTAGGAGAGGTCATCCCCCTTCTGCTTCCTCCTCCATGGCCTCCCCCTGGATGGGGAGAGGTTCCCCATCTGGTCCTTAGCCTTCATGGTGATGATGGCCCCTCCGAGATCCTTCCCCATTGCCTCCGGTGATGATGGCCCCCTCCGGCAAGGTGCCAGAGAGGGCCTAGATTGATTTCTCGTGGCCACAGAGGCTTGCGGCAGCGGAATTCTGATCTAGGTTTCTTTATGGAGGTTTGGGTATTTATAGGAGGGTTTGGCGTCGAGAACAAGTCAGGAGGACCCACGGGGTGTCCACGAGGCAGGGGGCGCACCCCAGGGGGTGGGCGCGCCCTCCACCCTCGTGGTCCCCACGAGCCTCCTCTTCGGTAACTCTTTATTCCAGTATTTTTATATTTTCCAGAAAAAATCTCTGTTGATTTTCAGCGCATTCTGAGAACTTTTATTTCTGCACAAAAACATCACCACGGTAGTTCTGCTGACAACAACGTCAGTCCGGGTTAGTTCTAATCAAATCATACCAAAATCATATAAAACTATTGTAAACATGGCATGAATACTTCATAATTTATAGATGCGCTGGAGACGTATCATGAACATAACTTGAAATTTTTTGCAGCTATTCTTTCCGATCGATCTATCCAAGAGTTCATACTAAAATAACACCAAGTTATTCTTTCTGATCGATCTGTCAAGAGTTCGTACTAAAATAACACCAAAACAAATTCCGATTCATAATACTCAATCCAACACAAGAACCTAAAGAGTGCCCCAAGATTTCTATTGGTGAAAGTAGGACGAAAACATGCATCAACCCCTACGCATAGATAACCCCAATGTCACCTCGGGAATCTGCGAGTTTAGTGCCAAAACACATATCAATTTAATCAATATGATACCCCATTGTCACCACATGTATTCATATGCAAGACATATATCAAGTGCTCTCAAATCCATAAAAGTATTCAGTCTGATAAAAACGAACTCTCAAAGGGAAAACTAAATTCATTAAAACAAGATAAAGAGGGAGAAACACCATATGATCCAACTATATTAACAAAGCCCGCGATACATCAAGATCGTGGGATCTCAAGACACGAGAGAGAGAGATTAAACACATAGCTACTGGTACAAACCCTCAGCCCCGAGAGTGGCACTACAAAAAAAAAGACACATCCGTGACATTTTGGGCCGAATGAATTTTTTTCTGTCATACTTATGATACTTCTATGACGACAATTGTGACAAAACCCGGTATCATCATAGATGTGGTGTGCTCCTACTTCTATGACAAAAAATCATAATAGAAAATGGGCTTTTCATCCTGGGAGGGTCGGAGATGCAGCTGCATGACATTCTTTGGGCCGTCCATGACGGAAAAAACCGTGGTAGAAGCGTGGGCGAGGAAAATATCGGGGTGTTCCCGGTTACGGTGGGTGGTCGGGGCCGAGCGATGCACGGAGGTTTGCACGTTTCTCTCGTACACACGCACGCGAGTGGGTGCGAGGCGTTGGGCTCTAACTGAACCCGAGTGAGGCGTTCGCCCTCAACTCGAACTGGCGATTGCCTGCAGAGCTATCGTTCATCGAACCCAAGCGATCGATCGATGGCTGTTAACTGAACCCGATCGTGCGATTCCTTCGCTAATGCTGCTAACTGAAGCCGATCAATACTGCCTCTAGATGAACAGTGACCGTTGCTGGGGGGTTTGGATGAACAGTTCCTGGTGGGGGTGAATGAACAGGACCCTGTGGTGTTGCCTCTGGATGAACAGGACCCCGATCGGTCGAGCCGGTTGGGGCTGGATGAACAGGACCCCGTGGAGGGCTGGATGAACAAGACGACCCCATGGAGGGCTAGATGAACAGTAGATGGTGGAGGGATGGATGAACAGTAGCCCGTGGAGAGTGCTGGTTGAACAGTAGCCGGTGGAGTAGCGCGCGGTGGAGGCTGGATGAACAATCGCAGGTAGAGGCTGGAGGATGTCGACGGTGGATGAACAGTAGCCCGTGGAGGCTGGAGGAGGTCGACGGTGGAGATGAGCAGTATCCCGTGGAGTCCCATTTTGCGGTACGCCACACCCCTCTCGATGAACAGGACACCCGTTTCGACCGTAGCACTCCAACACAAGTCTGTTTCCTCCGTTTTGCGGTACTCCACACCCCGCGATCAACATGACCCTATTTCGACCATAGGAGGTCCAATAGAAGTCCGTTTCCTCCGTTTTGCGGTATGCCAGACCCCTCCCGATGAATAGGATCCCGTTTTGAACGTGGCCAGTCAAACACAAGGCCGTTTCCTCCATTGTGCGGTACGCCAGGCCTCGTTTCCATTGGTTGTTCCATCCAAGCCCTCCCGATGAACACGACGACGTATTCCGTACCGACCCAGCCGGTTGGCTCCCCATGAACATGACGACAACACTGTTTCTTCGTTCCGACCCAGCCATGTACACGAGCCCTGGCCGTACGTATGCACGAGTAGGCATTCGAGACCCCGCCCGTATGTACGTGCGTGGCCGTATTTTCTTTCTTGCACACTGGTCGTTGTACGTACGTGTATATGCTACATGCGCACCTCTACTACGACATGTGCACGCCTCTACATCGACCAGTATGTACGTACACGTTCACGACCAGAATGACAATGCTATGTACGCTTCGACCAGGTGGGTCCTGATTGTCAGGCACTTCCTAGCGTACGAAGATGTAGATGGTGGGTCCCAGCAGTTAGGGGGGCAAATTGTTTTTTTTTGCCCGGACGCACTGCCTTGCGTGCGAAGATGTAGCTGGTGGGTCCCAGCAGTCAGGGGGGAAACATTTTTTCTGCAAAATACGGTGGCCCGTCCAATGGGTCCCAGCTGTTAGGTGGAGGAATAATTATTTTGCGCGTAATAAGGAGGCACTTCCTTGCGGCCGCCATGGACCCAGCTGTCAGCCTCTCCATGTATAGTACTCTTCCGATGGAAGTTGTTCCTTGACCAGGTTGACCATGCCACGCCGATAGCACCAGGGCGGTGGACGACGGCTAGGCCTAGGAAGGGGACGACGCGGAGCCGGGGAAGACGCGGCAGTGGAAGCCCGCGCGGAGAGGAGTACGAGGATTCACTGGTTTGGCTACAGTGTGAGGCTGCCATCGCCGTAGTGCCTGGCCAGCGGTGGGAATAGTAGGGGCGGTGAGGCCTCCGCGCTAGCACAGCCGGCCACGGGAGGCAGGAGCATGCGGCACGACCGGCTCTGCTTTGGGCGGCTGGAGCAAGAAGACCAGAGGTTGAAGAAGCACTACGGCCATTGGATGGACATCGTACGGTCACTGGAGCTAAAATCGTTCATATTGACTAAGTTGACAAAGCCCTCCATCCCCGTCAACTTAGTAGGCCCACAAGTCAGCCTCGCACCAAGGTGGGTCCCAGCTAGCAGGGGGAGTATTCATTTTTTTGTGCGTATAAGGAGGCACTTCCGATGGGTCCAAGCTGACAGCGGGGGGAATGTTTTTTTCATGAAATACAGTGGCCCGTCCGGTGGGTCCCTGCTGTCAGGTGGAGGAATAATTATTTTCCGCGTCATAAGGAGGCACTTCCTTGCGGCTGCCATAGACCCAGTTGTCAGCCTCTCCACGTACAGTGCTCTTCCGATGGAAGTCGGTCATTGACCACATTAACCACGCCACGCCGAGAGCACCACAGCGGTGGACGACGGCGAGGCCTAGGAAGGGGACGACGCCGGAGCCGGGGAAGACACGACAGTGGATGCCCACGCGGAGAGGAGTATGAGGGTTCACTTGTTCGGCTGCGGTGTGAGGCTACCGTCGCCGTAGAATAAGAGGGGGTGTGGGTGAGTGGAGGGATGGCCTGGCCAACGGTGGGAGTAGTATGGGGGCGGTGAGGCCTCCGCGGCAGCACAGCCAGCCACGAGAGGCAGGAGGAGGCGGCATGACTGGCGCTGCTTTGGGCGGCTCGAGCAAGAAGACCAGAGGTTGAAGAAGCACTATGGCCGTTGGATGGACATCGTATGGTCACTGGAGCTAGAATCGTTTGTATTGACTAAGTTGACAAAACCCTCCATCCCCGTCAACTTACTAGGCCCACAAGTCAGCCACCCACTATGGTGGATCCCAGCTAGCAGGGGGTTCATATTGACTTCGCCTGTCTACATTGCGGGAGGGTTTTTCCATGTACAACCCCATTGACTGGGTAAGTTTTAGCCATTCAGCACCTTTTTTATCGTTGGGATGCATTAACTGAATAATGTGGTTGCTTCAAAACAGCCATGGAGGAAGCTAGTCGAGAACATCCATTGCCCACCTCCCCAACCAGAAGACCACGCCCGTCATGAAGACCTGGGATTCCATGAGGATCCGAATATATTCGTGGAAGTAGAACATGGAGTTTATTACCAGGCGAGCCTTGACGGCTCAGAAGTAGCCATCATGGCCGATTACCCCGATCTCTACCCCTTCATTAAGGTAAGTGTTCTGAAATAAAAAAAGGGTGACATTTCCGCTCATAACTTTACCCTCCGCACTGGGTCGTGTCTTGTAGGATCGGTGCTCAGCGAGCCGTACCCAAGGTCGGGCAACAAGAAGAAGGACGACACCCTCAAGGAGTGGACGTGTGAAGCGAAAGGAAGTCGGGAGCGCCACTAAGCCTGCTCCATCACTAAAAAGGTATATTCTTTATTGCATACTTGGGCGTAAAGCCAAACTGTCGTTTTCATCCTCCCTCTATCATCTCAGGAGAGGTGTACGGCGAACCGTGCTGAAGACCCCAGCAAGCCGGACTGCAGCCAACGCGATGCCGAATTCGTCAACTAGGATGAGGTTGCATACAGGTGTGGCACCGACTCATCCACCTCAAGAAGATCCGAATGAAGTGTCCGTCACTAACTCCGAGGTGGAGAGCGTGATGAATCACTCACACCTAAAAGAGACCCCGTGCACCCCTGCCTTTTCGGAGCAAGAGTTTACCGCTCTTAGCACTGTGGACGCGTATATCCGGATCTCCCGGGACAGACTCACTGGAGTTACTCGCATCTTCTCAAAAGGATATAAAGGTGAAAATTTATGCAAATCTAATATATATAGATACCAGTAGCCCCCGACACTAAAAGCGGTAGGAACTAACCGATTTGAGGATCGTTTATGACCGCAGGTTCTCAAGGAGAAGAACAGTGCATTGCCCCAGGAGCTAGAGACAAGCCGGACACAGCTAAATGCCGCTGTCACCGAGCTTGAAGAAATGAAGAGTGCCCCAATGACTAGGGGAAAAGATAAAAAACTAGAAGATGAAGTGAAGAAGCAGGCCAAAGAGATAAAGAGCTTAAAGGCTCAACTCGAGGAGGTGCAATAGGAAAACCAAAAGCTGAAGGGCGGCATATTCGGTATGACTTTTGAACCATCCGAGGTATTGAGATAATCATATAATATGGAATGTTATAGTTCGGTTCATACAGGCATGTTGACCGGCCACCACGAGGAGGAAGTGTTCGGACTTCAAAGCGACTTTCTAAAAGAACTGTCAAAGCTGCATGAGTGTGCCCGGAAGGCCATGAAGAATATGGCCAAAGCCTTATGGACATCTGATGCCCCCCGTAAAGCCTGGAGGGGTTGGCAGACCTATTCAAGGGTGCTCGGCATCGCTTCTAGCTGTGGAAGACGTCTGCATGCCGTGAAGGTGCGCGAGAGGCATGGGCCATGGTGAAGACACGCTACACCGGACTCGATCTGAATCATATGGCCCGAGTTGGACCTCAGGGACCAGACAGGAAGGACATTCCTGTAAGCTTGGTATATGACCCAAGTAATGATAGCGGCGAAGTATTTGCAACAACATTGTAAACTAGATAGCCTTTTAGATAGCGTAGAAAGAGAGTAGGTGTTCGATTCTATGTATCAATGTACTTTATGACCAAACTTATCTCCTGCCGAACTTATAATTTTTTTGTCATCGCAGACCTTCAGCTTCCACCTCCAAACCAAGAAGTTGGAGTGTTTCCATATACTATGTTTAACTAAGAAACATTTAATATCTTCGGAAACGAGGCAATCTGGTCATACTTCTCGAACAGACAAAATATGTTCGAGGAGTTATGTTATATTACCATTTAACGTAAGAAACATCTTCCAAGAAAAATAGTTCCGTTAGGGGTTCCTTTCCTTGGTATAGCATTCTAATGATGCATGCCCAGGCTCGTATCCAAAGTACAGACAGCAAATTCCGTAGTGTTCCAAAAAACAGTTTGTTGTTTATGTGCCGACCAACTATTCCCGTAAGAACGCTAGCTTTCGGCTTCACCCGTCTGAGGTACAGGTCTAGATAACCCGGTTGTAACAATCGCAGAGGTACTCCCTTTACACCCTAGCCGAACAATCGAGAATGTAGGGTATAAACACAGGAGCAAGGCAACCCAGCTTGGCAAAAACTTAAGTCATAGAGGTGCATAAATTGGCAGAAGCAACAACCGTCATGGACAAAGGAAGCTTATAAGCTTTCAATAAGATGCTTCATTAAACAAGCCCTCATGTATGGTGGGGTATATACATTTAAAGATGTCTACCCTGAATAATGCAGTTGATCCGAACATACATTTGAGAAGGAAAAGGAAAAAAAATCAAAAAGGGAGAGAAAAAGGAAAAAAAACCTAGTTAAAATGAAACCTAAGAAGGCCGAACTATGCGTAGAATCTTCGGAGCCGGGCAGCGTTCCATGGGTTCGGCTCAAGGCGATTATCCGCTGCATTGCAAAGGCGATAGGCTCCTCCAATAAGGACTTCATCTATGATGAAGGCCCCCTCCCATTTGGGCTTGAGCTTGTCCATTTTCTTTTCCGGGAGGCGTAAAACAAGTTCTCCGACATTGTACGTCTTAGCCGCACTTCTCTGCTCTGGTAGCGCCTGGCCTGTTGTTGATAAAATGCGGAACGGGCTTTAGCAACATCGTGCTCCTCTTCGAGTCCGTCTAGGTCATCCTGCCGATCTAGTTCGGCTTCTCTCTCTTCGTACATGCGCACTCTAGGTGAGTCATGAATAATGTCGCAGGGCAATACGGCCTCTGCGCCATACACCGTAAAGAAGGGTGTGTATCCGGTTGTTCGATTGGGCGTGATCCAGTGTCCCTAGAGTACGGAATCGAGTTCCTCAACCCAGTGCTTGTCTGATTCTTGCAAAGAGCGCACTAGTCTAGGCTTAATGCCACTCATGATCAGACCATTGGCCCTTTCGACTTGGCCGTTTGTTTGAGGGTGGTATACGGATGCATGGTCGAATATAATGCCCAACTTAGTGCACCAAGTTTTCACCTCATCAGCTGTAAAGTTGGAGCCATTATCAGTGATGATAGTGTGTGGGACACCATAACGGTGGACTACGCCGGATATAAAGTCAATCACTGGCCCTGCCTCAGCTGTTTTTACCGATTTTGCCTCTATCCACTTAGTGCAATTATCTACCATTACCAGCAAGTATTTCTTTTTGTGCCTTCCCCATTTAAGGGGTCCAACCATAACAAGCCCCCAGACCGCGAAGGGCCAAGTAATGGGGATTGTTCTTAATGCGGTGGGAGGCATGTGGCTTTGATTGGCAAAAAGCTGATAGTCCACGCAGCGTTGGACAAGGGCTTGAGCGTCTGCTCGAGCCATGGGCCAGAAAAAACATGTCCTGAAAGCCTTGCTTACGAGGCCTCGAGCTGCGGCATGATGACCGCCCAGGCCAGTATGTATTTCAGCCAAGAGTTTCCTTCCCTCCTCTTCAGAGATACACCTTTGGAGGACTCCGGTAGTGCTCTTTTTGTACAATTCACCCTGATGCACTTTGAAGGCTTTAGAGCGCCGAACTATGCACCGAGCTTCATTTTGATTGTCGGGAAGCTCCTGCCTATTAATGTAGGCCAGGAATGGTTCGGTCCAGGGAGCGATAATAGACATGATCATGTGAGCAGAGGGTGTTATCTCGATATCTGGACCCCGGCAGTGTCTGCATTGTGTTTGGCAGCTGGTGGTGTGATTAGGTTTGTACTACCTTCTCTGCTCTCACCCTGCCATATTACGGATGGCTTTAAGATCCTTTCCACAAAAGTGTTAGGTGGCATAGGGTCACTCTTAGCGCCCATACGAGCGAGGATGTTGGCTTCCTGATTATTCTCTTTAGCGAAGTGATGAAACTCAAGTCCTTCGAACCGAACTGGTATTTTTGATATGGTGTTTCGATATTCCGCCATTTTTGGGTCCTTTGCATCGAACTCTCCATTGACCTGGGATATTGCGAGGTTGGAATCACCGCGCACCTCCAGGCGTTGTATACCCATGTAAACAGCCATGCAAAGACCATGTAGCAGCGCTTCATATTCGGCTGCATTGTTGGAGTCCGTATACATAATTTGTAATACTTAGCGGACTGTGTCCCCAGTAGGAGATGTAAGGATGACACCAGCCCCCAGTTCGGCCAGCATTTTAGAGCCGTCAAAGTACATAATCCAATTGGAGTATGAGCTATACTCTTTAGGGAGTTCGGCCTCCATCCATTCAGCGACAAAGTCGGCCAACACCTGGGATTTAATAGCCCGGCGTGGCTTGTATACTATTTCAAACGGTAAAAGCTCGATGGCCCATTTGGCTATGCGGCCAGTGGCATCCCTGTTATTGATAATGTCGTTGAGTGGTTCTTCGGATGCCACTATGATCGAACACTCCTGAAAGTAGTGTCACAGTTTACGGGATGCCATGAAGACTGTATAGGCTATCTTCTGATAGTGGGGGTATCGGGATTTGCAAGGTGTAAGGACCTCACATAATAGACTGGTTTTTGGGTGGGTAATTTATGTCCCTCTTCCCCTCGCTCGACGACAGGCACAACACTAACTACTTGGTTAGTTGTCAAAATATATAATAACATAGGCTATCCAACACCTGGTGTAGCTAGGATTGGGTTGCTTGCGAGAAGGGCTTTGATTCCCTTCAATCCGGCTATGGCAGCGTCCGTCCATTTGAAGTTGTCAGTGTGTCGTAATAGCTTGTACAATGGTGATGTTTTTTCTCCTAATTTGGAGATAAAATGGCTTAAGGCCGCGATGCACCCATCTAGTTTCTCGACTTGCTTTAGGTCTGTTGGTATGGCCAATTGTGACAAAGCTCGGATCTTGGCTAGGTTTGCTTCAATTCCTCTATGGGAAACAGTGAACCCTAGCAATTTTCCGGCTGGCACTTCGAAGACACACTTTTCTGGATTTAGCCATATGTCGTATGTCCGGAGGTTGTTGAATGTGAGGCGAAGATCGTCCACCAGTGTTTCGATGTGTTTTGTCTTAATGACTACGTCCTCCACGTATGCTTCGACTGTTCTACCGATTTGTTTTTCCAAGAAAGTTTGAATCATACGCTGGTAGATAGCCCCAGCATTTTTGAGCCCAAAGGGCATAGTGTTGAAGCAAAAGGGACTGTAAGGGGTGATGAATGCGGTTGCAGCCTGGTCCGATTCCTTCATCTTAATCTAATGGTATCCGGAATAGGCGTCGAGGAAACACAAAGAATCTTGCCATGCCGTTGCGTCAACGATTTGGTCGATGCGAGGCAATGGGAAGGGATATTTAGGGCAAGCCTTATTGAGGTCTTTGAAATCGATGCACAGGCACTAGGATTTGTCCTTCTTTGGTACCATAACCAAGTTGGCTAACCAATCCGGATGTTTAATTTCCCTAATAAATCCACCCTCTAGTAACTTGGCTAGCTCCTCTCCCATGGCTTGATGCTTGGGTTCAGAGAATAGCCATAGTGTCTGCTTCACGGGTTTAAATCCCTTGATTATATTGAGACTGTGTTCGGCCAGTTTGCGTGGGATGCCAGGCATGTCTGAAGGGTGCCAGGCAAAAATATCCCAATTCTCTCGCAGGAATGTGCATAAGGAGGCGTCCACTGCCGGATCCAGCTATGCTCTGATAGATGTTGTTTTGTTAGGGTCCGTCAGGTGTACATGAAATTTGATTATTTCTTGAGCTAGCTTGAAAGAGGTGGATTTGGGTCTCTTATCGAGAATCACATCATTCCTATCCACCGTGGACAGTAGGGTGGTTAATTCCTTTGCCGCTAGGGCTTCAAATAGCGCCTCGAGGGCCAAGGATGAAGTTTTGTTTTTGGCACGAAAGGGCTTTGTTCGGGTCGCTCGCAATTGTGATAATTCTATTGGGTCCGGGCATTTTGAGCTTCATATACCCGTAATGGGGTATATCTTGGAAGCGTTAGGAGGCGTCGCGGTCGAGGATGGCGTGATACCCACTATTGACGGGGGCCACATGAAAGAGTAACTCTTCGGATCTATAGTTTCCGAGCGTGCTGAATACCACATCCAGTTTAATTCTCCCAGAGCATCGTGCTTCTTGACTGGGGATAATGCCTCGAAAGGTGGTATTGCCTTGCTCGATGCGTGATCTGTCCATCTGCGTTTTATCGAGGTCCTCATAGATGAGGTTAATGTCACATCCCTAGCTTCTGGTTTTGCACTAGACTAGCTCCATGTGTGCATCATGTTTAAATTTTATTTAAGATTGAAATGGGGATTGTTCAAACCCTAGCACTAGATCAAATCAAATAGGTTCAACCTAAAATAATCTTCAATAAACCCAAAATGCCCTCAGAAATGTTCATGATTTATGGGAAAAGGTGAAAACCTTAACCAGAGATGATACACATTTTTCCAGGACATTTTTGGTTTTTGAATTAAATCAATACTTATTTGAATTGGAGATATAAATTCCTATAAATGCTTTTATAACTCCAAAAATTCTGAAAGCTTGTGAGTGGCTCAGAATAATTTTGTATCAGTCCACACAATAATTTTCAGAAGATACAAAAATGATTTGGTTTAGAAACTAAATCAAAACAGAAAAATAAAATAGCAAAACAGAAACAAAGAATAGAAAGGGAGAAGACCCACCTGCGGCCTAGCCATTGTGTAGCCCATCTGGCCTGGCACCACTGGGCCAGCCCACCAAGTGCCCCACCGTCTTCAAGCTCCTGCCAAGGGCGGGCGGCGTGGGCCGCCATGCGCGCCTGCAGCGCTCGCCACCTCCTGCTTCCACTGCTCCCCCGACGCGTCTGTGCGCGCCACGCACTTCCCCTGGCTCCCTCCTACTCTCCCCCGTCCTCACCCGCTCCTCTGTCTCTCTCCCTCGCTCTCCTCCTCACGCACCCGTGCCGCCGTGAGCTGTCGCGCCCGCCGTCGCCTTGCCTCCTCGAGCCGTCTGAGCCTCCGTCACCTCGCGCTTCACCTCTGCACCGAAGGAAAGAAGCACGGAGGCCCCGAGCAGCCGCCATCGTCTTCGTCTTCGAGTTCGGCCACCGACGACCGCCGCCTCGATTCGCCGTCGCAGAAGCTTCCCTGAGCCCGCTGAGCTGCTCCCCCGACCCCTTGTGAGCTCCTGCTCCTTCCCCCATGCTCTCCCCCTCCGTTCCTCTCCACTAGCTCGTTTTTAAATGAGCTGAGAGCTTCCGCCCGCCGGCCATGAAGCCGCCGTGGCTAGAGCGAGTTTCGCTCGCGTCCGAGCACCGTTACGTGCTCAGTCGGCCGTCAGCTGCCCAACTCCACCAATCGCGCCTCCTGTCGTGCTCCGTAGCCTCCTCCCCGATGAGCTCGTGTGTGCGCCGCCCGCGAGGTCGTTGCCGGCTTAAACATCGTTTCCGGCCACCCCGCGGCCTCCTGTCGGGTCCTTTGGATGCGGACGAGCGAGAGGCCCCCCCTAGTGCCAGAAGCGCGTCGAAATGTCGTCCCTAACGCGAGTCCGGCGAGCTCTCGCCGTCGGTTTGGTCATCGCCGGCGTAGATCCGGTGATGATGACGTGGCTGTTTAATTAGGGTTTAATCACCTAGTTAATTAACCTCAGTGACATAGACAGTTGGGGCTCGCGCCCTTAATTAACCACAATTTATTCTCTGTTTAGTTTAGAATAACCCAGTGGCCCCACGCGTCAGCTTTGACCCTGCTGACATGGCGGTTGACCAGGCCCACCTGTCGGCCACACAAACCAACCTGAGACACTGACGTGTGGACCCCACTTGTCAGGTTTGACCAGGTCAGCCGCAGTTGATTAGCTGACATCATAGTGACGCAATGCTGATGCAGTTAATAATTTTCTGGATTTAAAATAATTCAGAAAATTCCAGAAAATGCCCAAAACTTCTAAAAATCATAGAAATTCAACCGTAACTCCAAATGAAATAAATTATATATGAAAAATGATCAGAAAAATCCAATATATCTATCTGTACTGTTTTCATGCATGTTAGAACAACTTATAGTTGCTGAATTGGGCAAAACAAATAATGGCATTTGAATATCCACATATGGAGTTTGAATTTGAACCTAGGGTTCACACCAACTTCATTTAACCTGTTGCTAGCTGCATTAGCTCAAACCACAGCATATTGCCATGTCACATTCATGCATCATATTGTTGCATTGCATTGATTGTGTTTTCTCTGTGTTGCCGGTATTTGTCCCCTCTCGATAGACTTGGTTCCGACGATGAATTCGATGACACCGATGAAGAACTTTACTATCTTCAGAAGTGCCAGGCAAGCAAAACCCCCTTGTTCATTCCGATACAATCCCACTCTATCGCTCCTGCTCTCTTTTGCTGCATTAGGACAACAACGATTCATCTGTTACTTGCTGCGGTGGCTGAACCCCTTTATCCTCTGCATGACCTGTCATTGCCACAGTAAATAGATGAAACCCACTAGCATGAGTAGGAGTTGTTTGAGCCCTGATGTGCCTACTCATTCATGCTTGTTTGTCATGCCTGCTATTGCTTAGAGTTGAGTCAGGTCTGATTCATCGGGAATGAATCGGAGGTGTGTATACATGTCCTACTGTTGAGAGCTAAGTGTGTGAGCATGATTTGGTAAAGGTAGCGGTGAGAGGCCATGTAGGAGTACATGGTGGGTTGTCTCATTGAAGCCGTCCTTAGGAACTGAGTTCTGTGTTTGTGATCCATGAACAGTTACTACCACACATTGGGTTCCGGTAACTCGGCCCCTCTCGGCTTATTAATCAACTTGATCTCTGTCCGTGAGTTGCAACTAGTTTCGGTGTTTGTAGGTAGTGTTAGTAGTCTACCAAGTGGCACCCGTGCATGTGGGCTTGGGACGGACTAAACACTGATGTACGGTGTACCAAGTGGCACCGGATGGTGGGCTTGGGAACCCTGCTCACATCGTTTGGGGCCGTGGCGACACCCGGCGGATCTCCTTGCGGATGGAACCCGAATAGGCGATAAACCCGAATAGAGACTTGTGTGGTTAGTCGGTCGTGGCCGACTCCTCGCCAAGCTTTAAGCTTGAAGGTTGCCGAGAACATGACGTGTACATGGTGGTAAGTGGCGAGGCGTGTGTGAAGAAGTACACCCTGCAGGTTATCATTATCTATTGAATAGCCGTTCCTCGGATATGGAAACTTGGACCCTTATGCAGTTCATAGACAAGTGAAAGTGGATACTCTAAAATGCGCAAGATAAGTGTGAGTGCTATGGATGGCGTTCTCGTGAGGAAGGCGGGAGCGGATCCATAGTGGTGTATTGATATGGTGAATATGTGGACTCGTGTGCGCCACCTCAAAAGAGTTACTTGCAAACGTAGTTCGGGATAGCCACCGAGTCAAAGCTGGCTTGTCTGCAGTCAAACTCCACCATCCCTTTGTTGATAATGATGCATATGTAGTTAGTTACGATGTAAGTCTTCTTGGGTACATTTGTACTCACGTTTGCCTATTTTATGTTTTTGCAGAGACTTGATCTCGCTAGTAGTTCCGCTTGGACTTGATGTTTAGCTTGTTACCTCAGCTACGATCTTGTGCCCTCGGCGGATCTCGTAGATAGTCATGCTTCTCACCATTTTCATTTGTAGATGTCGACTCGGACATGTTAAGCTTCTGCTTGTGCTTTGACTTGTATGCTCAATGCTTTGGGTCGAGAGACCCATGTTTGTAATATCTCGCTCCTCGGAGCCTATTGAATAAATACTTGAGTTGTAGAGTCATGTTGTGATGCCATGTTGTATTTGCACATATCGAGCATATTGTGTGTATGTTATTGAAATGCTTGGTATGTGTGGGATCGACTATCTAGTTGTTTATCCTTAGTAGCCTCTCTTACTGTAAATGTCTCCTAGTGCTTCCATCGAGCCATGGTAGCTTGTACTTGCTCGAACACTTAGGCTGGCCGTCATGTGTCCTTCTTCGTTCTGTGTCATCCCTTCGGGAAATGTCACGATGAATACCGGAGTCTGTTAGCCGCTTCTGCCGGTTCACGAGTCTGCTAGCCCAGTGCTACACTGGATTCACTCGGCGATGACCGACACGTTCGATCTTTGGTCATGGATGTACATCCTGTAAGTTTGTGCCACTTTGGGTTTATGACTAGCCATGTCAGCCGGGCTCCTTATCATATGGATGCTAGTGACACTATCATATCGTGTGCCAAAAGGCAAATGGTCCCGGCAAAGGTAAGGCGACACCGTGGGGATACCGTGCATGAGGCATAAAGTGATATGAGGTGTTACATGCTAGATCGATGTGGCATTGAGTCGGGTCTGGCCTTTTGGTATCGAGCTTGATTGCTGTGGGATTACCAAGCCAAACTGGTCGAAGTTGAGTCTAGAAATTCTTTAGTTATATAAGGGAATTGATTGTGGGATGGAACTTTAGGCTCTTTTTACTCCTTATACCTTATGCCTTCTGATCTGAGTCATCTTATCTTTCCTACGGGGTTAAGGAACTAGGCTTCTCATCTTTCTATTAGGATCACATGTTACTAATCCGTAGACTTATAGGATTGATGGATTTAAGCCTCAGTTAAGTTCCTACTGCTTCCGAGTGTTGACAATTGATCTCGAAACCTTGATATTATGATGTTCGAGTGGTTATGCCACCATTTTGCAGAATGTCTCAAACCTTTTTGATCATTTACAGCCGTTATCTTTGTCCGAGTCATCGTGTTTCTAAACATCGATGCATTTGCAAATCCTTCCTCCTGTTCCTGATGTCCTTTTAGGCCAGGTTAATCACACTAATTGTTGAGTTGAGGTACTCTATTGCCTTGACATATATGTTGGAGTTATATTATGACCCTAGGTGTCTTAGAGGATCACCTAGTAATCTAGCCATGCTTTGTGTTCCTAGTGTGATGATTTTGGCCATCATTTCGAAAGCATCCCGTGATGCCATTTAGTTGGTAGGTATTCTATTCTTGGGCTCTTGAACCCAAGATTCACTCTACCTACTTCATGTTGTTAGTGTTTGCTAGTTCCTTTAGGTTATTAGCAACCTTTGCAATAGTTCTCGAGGTTTGTGGTATATCCTTCTTCCAAATACCATGAATTGCTTGTGGCAGAAGTTCCTTGCTGAATCGAAAGATCACAACCAAAGTGCTCACGATGAGTTCATAATTCTATGCTATAACTCTGCCAGTTCCACCTTTCCGCATGGGTTATCTGGAAGAAATGTTGAGCTTCGCTCTAATCTATGCATCCACAACTCAGAAAAACATATGTTCCTTTGAGTTGTCCCTCTTTAGTTGTTTTCTGGCCCTCGTCTATCAATTGATAGTCAGGAGTAGTTATGCTTTCGTGTTCCTCGATGCCCACTACTCTTGTGGTCCGTCAAGCCATTCTATTCTGGAATGACTAGGAGAAATAAACTCCAGTACCTCATCCATATCTAGGATTGGGTCAAAGCAGTTGTATTCCGCAGATCAAAATACTAATCTAGTTTTTGTTCTGTTCTACCCTGAAGTATTACCCTCTTTATGTCAAGAAAGTCATAGGAATTACACATCATCTTATGAATTCTTGGTGCAGTGATACTTCTTGCCATCATTATTCATTCCTCGGTCCCCGTGTTGTTGAACCGGAATGCCGACAGATGAACTATGATGTTCAAAATCTATACTCCTAGCAACCTTGTTGCTTGGTAGCTAAAGGATAATAATTTCATTCTTAGCGTGTTGGTTTTTTAATCATCATTCTAAGATTGATTGTTCTACCTAGTCTTTTTTTGGTGCACTTCTCGATCAATGAGTTAGGATTGTATCAATCCCTTTCTTAATTGATCATCTCGTCTTGCCCTGAAAAGCAAGATTGTTCTCGAGCTTAGTAGCATATCGGTGGTTCGTGATTCTCCGAATGTCTCCTCGGAGGTATCACCAGGATGTCACCTGTCCGCTATGTTGAGCTCATGATCAAGTTGGTTTTCAAAACCACCCTTTCTCCAGGAATCTGTGTTGGATACCCCTGAGCTAGTTGGTTAAGCTAAACAACAACTTGAAGAGTTGGAAGATGAAAGCTTGTCCGACTTAGTTCATTCTAAGGGATATCTTGTATGTGTATTGAAGAAATATGTTATCCTCATTGATTGATCCTCGTCATCAGTTATTGGATCAATTATCATGTTAAAACTTTGATTTGAGTGTGGGCTATCGTCAAATCAAAACAGAACCAACGATGTTCGTAATGTTGTCTTACTCGTCGATTTTCCTCGAGCATACACCATTATGTCTTTTGGGTCTGACCAATACTATCACCTTGTTCACATAATTATGGAATTCCATTTATATGGAAATCTCGATAACTTGTTGTTGAGCCCGTCGACAACATCCTTATTTCCTCCATGTTTTTGTTGAACACTAAGCTAGTGTTGGAAACTTTTGAAAGCATTTCTTCATGCTAGTTCATGAAGCATATGTTCGGATGAAAGAAGTGACTTCCTCTAGATCATGTGCATTTAATGCAAGTTGCCGCCGTGAATTAGAGAAAGTCAGTGTTGCTTCCTTGGGATCATTCCAAATCAGTCATGCATACGTGCGAAGTATTCTGTGGTATGGAGACTTGCAACCTTCATTCTATATGTATCCTTAGCACACCAAGCCACTGATTGATTTGTTCAAGGAGAAGGAGTTCCTTCATAAGAGCTAATCATGACTTATGTTAGGACTTCGTTATCCTCGATGATGGTTCCCAACCTGAACTCGATAGTGTTTTATTATAAGACTACTAGGTGGTCATGCTTGTCTGGGACAACGTGTTCACATGTTTGTAGCAGAACCAGCTCATGTTTTGGAGCTTGCTATCGTAGTTCATTTCCCGAGAATCTCGCAACGTCATCTCGTCAGTTTGTGTTGCAAACTTCCATTTTTCTTTCTAGACCTGATGAGTCTGGAATATCATGTTACCGACCAGATCTGAATCTCAGGCAGATATGATGGTTGAAACTATTCTAAGATCTATGATGTAGGTCCCGACAAGGTTGATGTTGGCCGACAGACCTAGCCGAAGATCTATTATTGTAGCATCTTAACTGAGCAACTTGACCATCCTGTCCATAAGGATGTCGTACGACTTATTTTAGAAGTTGTTCCTTATGGATTCTTTGTTCTCCCGAAGTCAGACCTTTACTTGATGTTCCAGATACCGACTGGTATTGGGTTAAGCTGGTACATCAAGGAGAACATTAGAAGCGAAGTGCTAAATGTCTCTCGGTCGATCATCCAGGTTTTGTTCCTTGGCATCGCTAAGGTGATATCTGAGAAGGTTATCTTCCTTTGCATCTGCATCGTCCATCGCTGTTCATCATGGTAGTACGTTGTGTTACCAGGATCCTTGACACGGATATCGGTAAAACCTTGATGAATATGGAAATGCTCAAGTTCTTGAGAGCATGCACAAGCGCCAGGTGTTATCATCGGCACTAACTGGGATTACTCTCAGTTTCCTCGATTATGCTATAACTTCTCAAATAGTGGACTTACTCTCTACTGTTGAGCTTCTCCTCAGTTACTAAAATCATCCCTTGTGTTGTTTTCAACAAGGTAATCCACATCATCCATTCTAATCTGGGTATGCCATTCTACCGAACCCCTCTAAACGATCGCTCGAGAATTGCCTTAGGTTGGTATAAAGAGTTTCAATGATCTCTGAATCAAAGGTAATTCTTTTGCCACTTAAGGGGATATTTCTACAAGTCACCTTCCCTGAGGTGCCCCGTTATGGAACCATGGCAATTTTCCTTCGCTACTTGGAAACTCTCATCAATTGTTTCTTCCGTCCTTTTAAGGTGTGTTTTGCCTCTCGGCTCAAGAGATGTTCAACGTCTCATTCCATGAGTTGATCCTGAGTTGTTCGATCTTCGAGAAGATCGATCCTTCTAGAGTCTTTCTTTCCCTCTCGTTGTCATGTTAGTTGGAGTTCTCAGAGCAAGACGTCGAGACAAGATGATGATCGAATCAAGGTTCTTATGAAGTGCAGCCTGGATCATGAAGATTGTGCTAGCTTCGTGTTCCCTCTGACTTCTTACCTCACGTCTTGAATCTCGGGTCGAGATTCTCGTTTAGTGGGGGTGAGTTGTCACATCCCTAGCTTCTAGTTGCAGTAGACTAGCTCCATGTGTGCATCATGTTTAAATTTTATTTAAGATTGAAATGGGGATTGTTCAAACCCTAGCACTAGATCAAATCAAATAGGTTCAACCTAAAATAATCTTCAATAAACCCAAAATGCCCTCAGAAATGTTCATGATTTATGGGAAAAGGTGAAAACCTTAACCAGAGATGATACACATTTTTCCAGGACATTTTTGGTTTTTGAATTAAATCAATACTTATTTGAATTGGAGATATAAATTCCTATAAATGCTTTTATAACTCCAAAAATTCTGAAAACTTGTGAGTGGCTCAGAATAATTTTGTATCAGTCCACACAATAATTTTCAGAAGATACAAAAATGATTTGGTTTAGAAACTAAATCAAAACAGAAAAATAAAATAGCAAAACAGAAACAAAGAATAGAAAGGGAGAAGACCCACCCGCGGCCCAGCCACTGTGTAGCCCATCTGGCCTGGCACCACTGGGCCAGCCCACCAAGTGCCCCACCGTCTTCAAGCTCCTGCCAGTGGGCAGGAGGGCGTGTGGCCGCCATGCGCGCACACGCGCTGCGCCACCTCCTGCTTCCACTGCTCCCCCGACGCGTCTGTGCGCGCCACGCACTTCCCCTGGCTCCCTCCTACTCTCCCCCGTCCTCACCCGCTCCTCTGTCTCTCTCCCTCGCTCTCCTCCTCACGCACCCGAGCGTGCCGCCGTGAGCTGTCGCGCCCACCGCCGTCGCCTTGCCTCCCTGAGCCGTACAGAGCCTCCGTCACCTCGCGCTTCACCTCTACACCGAAGGAAAGAAGCACATAGGCCCCGAGCAGCCGCCATCGTCTTCGTCTTCGAGTTCGGCCACCGACGACCGCCGCCTCGATTCGCCGTCGCAGAAGCTTCCTCGAGCCCGCTGAGCTGCTCCCCCGACCCCTTGTGAGCTCCTGCTCCTTCCCCCATGCTCTCCCCCTCCGTTCCTCTCCACTAGCTCGTTTTTCGTCGCAGCCGAGGGCTTCCGCCCGCCGGCCATGAAGTCGCCGTGGCTAGAGCGAGTTTTGCTCGCGTCCGAGCACCGTTACGTGCTCAGTCGGCCGTCAGCTGCCCAACTCCACCAATCGCGCCTCCTGTCGTGCTCCGTAGCCTCCTCAACCGTAACTCCAAATGAAATAAATTATATATGAAAAATGATCAGAAAAATCCAATCTATCTATCTGTACTGTTTTCATGCATGTTAGAACAACTTATAGTTGCTGAATTGGGCAAAACAAATAATGGCATTTGAATATCCACATATGGAGTTTGAATTTGAACCTAGGGTTCAAACCAACTTCACTTAACCTGTTGCTAGCTGCATTAGCTCAAACCACAGCATATTGCCATGTCACATTCATGCATCATATTGTTGCATTGCATTGATTGTGTTTTCTCTGTGTTGCCGGTATTTGTCCCCTCTCGATAGACTTGGTTCCGACGATGAATTTGATGACACCGATGAAGAACTTTACTATCTTCAGAAGTGCCAGGCAAGCAAAACCCCCTTGTTCATTCCGATACAATCCCACTCTATCGCTCTTGCTCTCTTTTACTGCATTAGGACAACAACGATTCATCTGTTACTTGCTGCGGTAGCTGAACCCCTTTATCCTCTGCATGACCTGTCATTGCCACAGTAAATAGATGAAACCCACTAGCATGAGTAGGAGTTGTTTGAGCCCTGATGTGCCTACTCATTCATGCTTGTTTGTCATGCCTGCTATTGCTTAGAGTTGAGTCAGGTCTGATTCATCGGGAATGAATCGGAGGTGTGTATACATGTCCTACTGTTGAGAGCTAAGTGTGTGAACACGATTTGGTAAAGGTAGCGGTGAGAGGCCATGTAGGAGTACATGGTGGGTTGTCTCATTGAAGCCGTCCTTAGGAACTGAGTTCTGTGTTTGTGATCCATGAACAGTTACTACCACACATTGGGTTCCGGTAACTCGGCCCCTCTCGGCTTATTAATTAACTTGATCTCTGTCCAGGAGTTGCAACTAGTTTCTAGTGTTTGTAGGTAGTGTTAGTAGTCTACCAAGTGGCACCCGGTACAGGTGGGCTTGGGACAGACTAGGCACAGTGGCACGGTGTACCAAGTGGCACCCGGATGGTGGGCTTGGGAACCCTGCTCACATCGTTTGGGGCCGTGAGCGACACCCCGGCCGGATCTCCTTGCGGATGGAACCCGAATAGGCAATAAACCTGGACTAGAGACTTGTGTGGTTAGTCAGGTCGTGGCCAACTCCCTCGCCAGGCTTCCGCTTGAAGGTTGCCGAGGTACATGACGTGTACATGGTGGTAAGTGGCGAGAGCGTGTGTGAAGAAGTACACCCCTGCAGGGTTATCATTATCTATTCGAATAGCCGGATTCCTCGGATATGGAAACTTGGACCCCTTGTACAGTTCATAGACAAGTGAAAGTGGATACTCAAAAATGCGCAAGATAAGTGTAAGTGCTATGGATGGCGTTCTCGTAGGGAGACGGGAGCGGATCCATAGTGGTGTATAGATATGCTGAATATGTGGACTCATGTGCGCCACCTCAAAAGAGTTACTTGCAAACGTAGTTCAGGATAGCCACCGAGTCAAAGCTGGCTTGCTGCAATCAAACTCCACCATCCCCTTTGTTGATAATGATGCATATGTAGTTAGTTCTGATGTAAGTCTTGCTGGGTACATTTGTACTCACGTTTGCCTAATTTATGTTTTTGCAGAGAGACTTCAGTCTCGCTAGTAGTTCCGCTTGGACTTCGACGTTTAGCTTGTTACCTCAGCTACGATCTTGTGCCCTCGGCAGGATCTCGGTAGATAGTCGCTTCTCGGCCTTTTTCATTTGTAGATGTACGTACTCGGACATGTTAAGCTTTCGCTTGTGCTTTGACTTATACGCTCTGAATGCTGGGTCGAGAGACCCATGTTTGTAATATCTCGCTCCTCGGAGCCTATTGAATAAATACTTGAGTTGTAGAGTCATGTTGTGATGCCATGTTGTATTTGCATATATCGAGCATATTGTGTGTATGTTATTGAAATGCTTGGTATGTGTGGATCGACTATCTAGTTGTTTATCCTTAGTAGCCTCTCTTCCGAAATGTCTCCTAGTGCTTCCACTGAGCCATGGTAGCTTGCTACTGCTCCGGAACACTTAGGCTGGCCGGCATGTGTCCTTCTTCGTTCCTGTGTTTGTCCCTTTGGTGAAATTTCACGCGATGAATACCGGAGTCCTGTTAGCCCGCTACAGCCCGGTTCACCGGAGTCCTGCTAGCCCAGTGCTACATCCTGGATTCACTCGCTGATGACCGACATGTTCGATGTTGGGTCACGGATGTCTGTCCCTATAAGTTTGTGCCACTTTGTGTTTATGACTAGCCATGTCAGCCCGGGCTCCTTATCATATGGATGCTAGCAACACTATCATATACGTGTGCCAAAAGGCACAAACGGTCCCGGGCAAAGGTAAGGCGACACCCGTGGGGATACCGTGCGTGAGGCCACAAAGTGATATGAGGTGTTACATGCTAGATCGATGTGGCATTGAGTCGGGGTCCTGACAGTTAAGCCCACTGCCGCCGTCCACGAGCACTTTAGTGGGCCGAAAACCATCCACAATGGGGTTTAGTACTAGGGCAGCGGGTGCTCGGACTGACCGAGCTATTGGTTCGTCTTCGGCCGTAAAGGTTATTGATGTGCCATTCCATGGGCTCAGTGCGGTAACTTGGTGGACTTCGGTGAGGTTGCGGAGTGCCCGTTTGCACCGATTGTTCGAAGAAAAGGTCTCAAAGACCGCGACGACGCTAAAGTTGTCCCTCTCCAGAGAGTATTTCTCTGGAGTGGTGGTGAGGATGGCCTCTCCACTTTTTGCTACTTGTCGAAGTACCCAGCATGCTCGAAGGATATGGGTTGGGACTATGCGCGGAGTGGCGTATATTGGGCAGGGCTTGTCCAGGAGTTCATCAAGAATGGACTTGTGTCCCATGAAGGGTATATTTTTCCTGCCCATAGACTGGTGGTCGGGTGACCTGCCAGGATGTATCCGTTTAGCCCGGGCCGCACACTACTCAAAGGCAGCATGCTCCAGTTGAGTTTTCTGGGCCCTCCATGTGCTTTCCATTGCACAATACTTTTGCACTACTTGTGATAGTTCCTGAAGCTCTGTATGTGGTCACGGTCGAGGGCATTCAATACTCCCTCATCAGTGCAGTTACGATGAAAGACCGAAACTACGTCGTCGTCCGGCCAGTCTTTGATCCTATTTTTGACAAGCATGAATCTGGCCCGAAAGTGGTGGACCGTTTCCTGAGGCTGCTGCCGCACATACATTACGTCGTATATATCTGGAGGACCTGAGTTGCTTGGAGAATATAGATTGTGGTGGGTGGGTGGTTTAAATTTTAGATCCAGTCCCACATCTGTATTCGGAGCTTGAAAGGTCTCCGAGGCGACCGGTTCAGGTCCGGGGAGGCCCAAGGGCTCCTGCAATCTTATGCTTGAGCCAGAGTCCGGAGGGCGTGAGGTCCCGTCCGAAGGGGGAGTATCCGGCTCATGGGATTCAGAGACCCGAACATACTTGGTCTTCAACATAGGGAGGGAAGTGTCTTTGGCCGGTTCCTCAACGACCGCCATGAGGTGGGTGATCGGCGGGTGATTAATCTCCCTTTGGTCAGTGTCGGTGTCAAAACCGGCGGATCTCGGGTAGGGGGTCCCGAACTGTGCGTCTAGGCGGATGGTAACAGGAGACGAGGGACACAATATTTTTACCCAGGTTTAGGCCCTCTCGATGGAGGTAATACCCTACGTCCTGCTTGATTAATATTGATGATATGGGTAGTACAAGAGTAGATCTACCACGAGATCAAGGAGGCTAAACCCTAGAAGCTAGCCTATGGTATGATTGTTGAGATGTAATGTTCGTCCTACGGACTAAGTCCCTCCGATTTATATAGACACCGGAGAGGCTAGGGTTACACAGAGTCGGTTACAATGGTAGGAGATCTACATATCCATATTGCCAAGCTTGCCTTCCACGCCAAGGAAAGTACCTTCCTGACACGAGCCGAGTCTTCAATCTTCTATCTTCGTGATGCAGGGAGTCCGGCGGATATTGATAGTCCGGCTGTCCGGACACCCCCTAGTCCAGGACTCCCTCAGTAGCCCCTGAACCAGTCTTCAATGACGATAAGTCCGGCGTGCATAATGTTCGGCATTGCAAGGCAGGTTCCTCCCTTGAATAATCCGGAGAAGATAATGAACACCAGGATAGTGTCCGGCTCTGCAAAATAATTTCCACATTCCAAGCGTAGAGAATAGAACATATACACCGATCCAATCTGGCGGCGTATTATGCGGCGTGACATCACACCGCACCAAGCCTTTGTTTGAATTCTTGTACCACTTCAAAGACGTTTAGCGAAGCGGTTTCCACGCGTCTGTCGAGCGAGATCGTGCTCCCCTTATTCCGGGATTCTCATCAATACGTGCGTGGGTAACCCAACCGCGCCATTGATGGTGGCGCTTGGGAGATAAGCGAGTTTTACCAGGCCGGTGAGGGACGCATAGTTTTGTCCACCTATATATAAGGGATAAGGATTTACCTTCTCACCTACGCCTTCTTCCTCCTTTGCTTATCCATCCCTGCAAACTCAAGCTCCAACGCCCAAGCTCGCGCATCTCACCTCAACCCTTCTCCGAATATGTCCGGAGGGGGAGGCAAATGGATGGCCTCCACCGCTAAGGAGGAGGACATCACCAAGCTGCGCGATGCCGGATACCTTTCTAGCGACACCGTGCATCGGCTGCCCGACGCGGGGCAGCTCATCCCCACCCCAGGGCCTCATGAGAGGGTCGTCTTCCTTCCCCACTTCCTCCGCAGACTGGGCTTTCCGCTCCATTCATTCGTCCGGGGGCTCATGTTGGGAACGTAGTAATTTCAAAAAATTTCCTACGCACACGCAAGATCATGGTGATGTATAGCAACGAGAGGGGAGAGTGCTGTCTCGTACCCTCGTGAGACCGGCGAAGCGATCACAACGTAGAGGAAGTAGTCGTCGTTCTCCTCGCGATCCGACCGATCCCGCGCCGTTACTCCGGCGCCCCGAGTTCTTGACACACGTACAGCTCGATGGCGTCCCTCGAACTCCGATCCAGCCGAGTGTCGAGGAGAGTTCCGTCGAGACAACGGCGTGGTGGCGATCTTGATGTTGTCTCGCACGCGAGCTTCGCCTAAGCTTCGCGATGATATGACCGAGGTGGAATATGGTGGAAGGGGCACCGCACACGGCTAAGGAACGATCCGTAGATCAAACTTGTGTGTTCTAGGGTGCCCCCTGCCTCATATAAAGGAGCAAGGGGGTGCGGCCAGCCTAGAGGAGGCGCGGCGGAGGAGTCCTACTCCCACCGGAGTAGGACTCCCCCCTTCCTAGTTGGAGTAGGAATGGGGGAGGAAAGAGGGAAGGGGCGCCGCCCCCCTTGTCCTATTCGGACTAGGGGGAGGGGCGCGCCCTGCCCCGGCCGCCCATCCTCTTCTCCTCATGGCCCACTAAGGCCCATTAACCCCGGGAGGTTCCGTAACCCCGGTGTTCCTAAAATCCGATTTCACCCGAACCATTCCGAACTCCAAATGTAGGCTTCCAATATATCAATCTTTATGTCTCGACCATTTGAGACTCCTCGTCATGTCCGTGATCACATCCGGGACTCCGAACTTCTTGGTACATCAAAATACACAAACTCATAATATAACCGTCATCGAAACCTTAAGCGTGCGGACCCTACGGTTCGAGAACAATGTAGACATGACCGAGACACGTCTCGGTCAATAACCAATAGCGGGACCTGGATGCCCATATTGGTTCCTACATATTCTACTGAAGATTTTATCGGTCGAGACCGCATAACAACATCGTTGTTCCTTTGTCATCGGTATGTTACTTGCCCGAGATTCGATCGTCGGTATCAATACCTAGTTCAATCTCGTTACCGCAAGTCTCTTTACTCGTTCCGTAATACATCATCTCACAGCTAACTCATTAGTTGTAATGCTTGCAAGGCTTCATGATGTGCATTACCGAGAGGGCCCAGAGATACCTCTCCGACAATCGGAGTGACAAAACCTAATCTCGAAATCGCCAACCCAACATCTGCCTTTGGAGACACCTGTAGTACTCCTTTATAATCACCCGATTATGTTGTGACGTTTGGTAGCACCCAAAGTGTTCCTCCGTAAACAGGAGTTGCATAATCTCATAGTTACAGGAACATGTATAAGTCATGGATAAAAGCAGTAGCAACATACTAAGCGATCGTGTGCTAAGCTAATGGAATGGGTCATGTCAATCGATCATTCAACTAATGATGTGACCTTGTTAATCAAATAACAACTCCTTGTTCATGGTTAGGAAACATAACCATCTTTGATTAACAAGCTAGTCTAGTAGAGGCATACTAGTGACATCTTGTTTGTCTATGCATTCACACATGTATATGTTTCCGGTTAATACAATTCTAGCATGAATGATAAACATTTATCATGAAATAAGGAAATAAATAATAACTTTATTATTGCCTCTAGGGCATATTTCCTTGATCTCCCACTTGCACTAGAGTCAATAATCTAGATTACATAGTAATGATTCTAACACCCATGGAGTCTTGGTGTTGATCATGTTTTGCTCGTGGAAGAGGCTTAGTCAACGGTCTGCTACATTCAGATCCGTATGTATCTTGCAAATCTCTATGTCTCCCACGGACTAAATCCGGATGGAATTAAAGCGTCTCTTGATGTGCTTGGTCCTCTTGTGAAATCTGGATTCCTTTGCCAAGGCAATTGCTCGATATTGTCACGAAGATTTTCATTGGACCCGATGCACTAGGTATGACACCTAGATCGGATATGAACTCCTTCATCGAGACTCCTTCATTAGCTGCTTCGAAGCTGCTATGTACTCCGCTTCACATGTAGATCCCTTCTGACGCTTTGTTTAGAACTGCACCAACCGACAGCTCCTCCGTTTAGTGTAAATCGATCCGGTTTGCGATTTAGAATCGTCGGGATCGGTGTCAAAGCTTGCATCAACGTAACCGTTTATTTATGAGCTCTTTGTCACCTCCATATCGAGAAACATATCCTTAGTCCTTTTCGGTATTTCAGATGTTCTTGACCGCTGTCCAATGATCCACTCTGGATTACTTTGGTACCTCCTGCTAAACTTATAGCAAGGCACACATCAGTCTGGTACACAAGATTGCATACATGATAGAGCCTATGGCTGAAGCATAGGAACATCTTTCATTTTCTCTCTATCTTCTGCAGTGGTCGGGCATTGAGTCTTACTCAACTTCACACCTTGTAACACAGGCAAGAACCCTTTCTTTGCTTGATCCATTTTGAACTTCTTCAAAATTTTGTCAAGGTATGTGCTTTGTGAAAGTCCAATTAAGCGTCTTGATCTATCTCTATAGATTTTGATGCCCAATATGTAAGCAGCTTCACCGAGGTCTTTCATTGAAAAACTCTTATTCAAGTATCCCTTTATGCTATCCAGAATTCTATATCATTTCCGATCAGCAATATGTCATCTACATATAATATCGAAATGCTCTGAGCTCCCACTCACTTTCTTGTAAATCAAGCTTCTCCAAAAGTCTCATGAACCCAAATGCTTTGATCACACTATCAAAGCGTTTATTCCAACTCGAGATGCTTGCACCAGTCCATAAATGGATCGCTGGAGCTTGCACACTTTGTTAGCTCCTTTGGATCGATAAAACCTTCAGGTTGCATCATATACAACTCTTCTTCCGTAAATCCATTCAGAATGCAGCTTTACATCCATTTGCCAAATTTCATAATCATAAAATGCGGCAATTGCTAACATGATTCGGACAGACTTAAGCATCGCTTCGGGTGAGAAGGTCTCATCGTAGTCAACCCCTTGAACTTGTCGAAAACCCTTTGCGACAAGTCGAGCTTTGTAGACATAAATATTACCGTCGTCGGTCTTCTTCTTGAAGATCCACTTGTTTTCTATTGCTTGGCGACCCTCGGGCAAGTCAACCAAAGTCCATACTTTGTTTCCATACATGGATCCCATCTCGATTTCATGGCCTCAAGCCATTTTGCGAATCTGGGCTCACCATCGCTTCTTCATAGTTCGTAGGTTCATCATGATCTAGTAGCATGATTTCGAACAGGATTACCGTACCACTCGGTGCGGATCTTACTCTGGTTGATCTACGAGGTTCGTAGTAACTTGATCCAAGTTTCATGATCAACATCATCAACTTCCTCACTACTTGTGTAGATGTCTCGAAACCGGTTTCGCGACAAACTACTTTCAAGTAAGGGAGAAGGTACAATTACCTCATCAAGTTCTACTTTCCTCCCACTCACTTCTTTCGAGAGAAACTCCTTCTCTAGAAAGGATCCATTCTTAGCAACAAATGTCTTGCCTTCGGATCTGTGATAGAAGGTGTACCCAACTGTCTCCTTTGGGTATCCTATGAAGACACATTTCTCGATTTGGGTTCGAGCTTATCGAGGTTGAAGCTTTTTCACATAAGCATCGCATCCCCAAACTTTAAGAAACGACAACTTTGGTTTCTTGCTAAACCACGTTCATAAGGTGTCGTCTCAATGGATTTTGACGGTGTTCTATTCAGGTGAATGCGGCCGTCTCTAGAGCATAACCCCAAAGCGATAGCGGTAAATCTGTAAGGGACATCATAGATCGCACCATATCTAGTAAAGTATGATTACGACGTTCGGACACACCATTACGTTGTGGTGTTCCGGTGGCGTGAGTTGCTAAACTATTCGCATTGTTTCAAATGTAGACCAAACTCGTAACTCAAATATTCACCTCCACGATCAGATCGTAGAAACTTAATTTTCTTATTACGATGATTTTCAACTTCACTCTGAAATTCTTTGAACTTTTCAAATGTTTCAGACTTATGTTTCATTAAGTAGATATACCCATATCTGCTTAAATCATCTGTGAAGGTGAGAAAATAACGATATCCGCCACGAGCCTCAACATTCATCGGACCACATACATCTCAGATGTATGATTTCCAACAAATCTGTTGCTCTCTCCATAGTACCGGAGAATGGGGTTTTAGTCATCTTGCCCATGAGGCACGGTTCGCAAGTGCCAAGTGATTCATAATCAAGTGACTTCAAAAGTCCATTAGTATGGAGTTTCTTCATGCGCTTTACACCGATATGACCTAAACGGCAGTGCCACAAATAAGTTGCACTATCATTATCAACTCTGCATCTTTTGGTTTCAACATTATGAATATGTGTATCACTACTATCAAGATTCATCAAAAATAGACCACTCTTCAAGGGTGCATGACCATAAAAGATATTACTCATATAAATAGAACAACCATTATTCTCTGATTTAAATGAATAACCGTCTCGCATCAAACAAGATCCAGATATAATGTTCATGCTCAATGCAGCACCAAATAACAATTATTTAGGTCTAAAACTAATCCCAAGGTAGATGTAGAGGTAGCGTGCGACCGCGATCACATCGACTTTGGAACCATTTCCCACGCCAGATCGTCACCTCGTCCTTTGCGGTGTTAAGCAATCAGTAGTCCTGTTTGAGTTGCAAATATTAGCAATGTAACCAGATCAAATACCAGTGCTCTCGCGAGCTCTAGTAAGGTACACATCAATAACATGTATATCACATATACCTTTGTTCACCTTGCCATCCTTCTTATCCGCCAAATACTTGGGGCAGTTCCGCTTCCAAAGGACCATCCGCTTGCGGTAGAAGCACTCGGCCAGGTTTAGGGCCGACTTGGGTTTCTTCTCTGAGCGACAACTTGCTTGCTGTTCTTCTTGAAGTTCCTTCTTCTTCCCTTTGCCTTTCTTCTTGAAACTAGTGGTCTTATTGACCATCAACACTTGATGCTCCTTCTTGATTTCTACCTCCAGCCTTTAGCATTGCGAAGAGCTCGGTATAGTCTTTACTAACCCTTGCATATTATAGTTCATCACGAAGCCTTTGTAGCTTGGTGGCGTGATTGAAGAATTCATCAATGACACAATCATCCGGAAGATTAACTCCCAATTGAGTCAAGTGATTGTAATACCCGGACATTTTGAGTATGTGCTCACCGATGTAACTATTCTCCTCCATCTTGCAGCTATAGAACTTATTGGAGACTTCATATCTCTCAATCCGGGCATTACTTTGGAATATCAACTTCAACTCTGGAACATCTCATATGCTCCATGACGTTCAAAACGTCGTTGAAGTCCCGTTCTAAGCCGTAAAGCATGGCACATCGAACTATAGAGTAGTCATCAGCTTTGCTCGCCAGACGTTCATAACATCCGGTGTTGCTCTGCAAGCGGTTCTGGCACCTAGCGGTGCATCCAGGCGTAACTCTTACGTGCAGCAATGAGGATAATCCTCGAGATTACGGACCCGATCCGTGTAATTGCTACCATCATCTTTCAACTTTGCTTTCTCAAGGAACGATTAAAATTCAACGGAACAACAAAGACGAGCCATCTATCTACAATCAAACATAGACAAGCAAGATACTATCGGTACTAAGTTCATGATAAATTTAAGTTCAATTAATCATATTACTTAAGAACTCCCACTTAGACAGACATCCTCTAGTCATCTAAGTGATCACGTGATCCAAATCAACTAAACCATAACCGATCATCACGTGAAATGGAGTAGTTTTCAATGGTGAACATCTTATGTTGATCATATCTACTATATGATTCACGCTCGACCTTTCGGTCTCCGTGTTCGAGGCCATATCTGCATATGCTAGGCTCGTCAAGTATAACTTGAGTATTCTGCGTGTGCAAAACTGGCTTGCACCCGTTGTAGATGGACGAGAGCTTATCACACCCGATCATCATGTGGTGTCCGGGCACGACGAACTTTGGCAGCGGTGCATACTCGGGAGAACACTTCTTGATAATTTAGTGAGAGATCATCTTATAATGCTACCGTCAATCAAAGCAAGATAAGATGCATAAAAGATAAACATCACATGCAAATCAATATAAGTGATATGATATGGTCATCATCATCTTGTGCTTCGTGATCTCCATCTCCGCAGCACCATCATGATCACCATCGTCACCGCGCGACACCTTGATCTCCATCGTAGCATCGTTGTCGTCTCGCCAATCTTATGCTTCTCGACTATCGCTACCGCTTAGTGATAAAGTAAAGCATTACAGAAGCGATTGCATTTCATACAATAAGCGACAACCATATGGCTCCTGCCATTGCCGATAACCGGTTACAAAACATGATCATCTCATACAATAAAATATAGCATCACGTCTTGACCATATCACATCACAACATGCCCTGCAAAAACAAGTTAGGCGTCCTCTACTTTGTTGTTGCAAATTTTACGTGGCTGCTACGGGCTTAAGCAAGAACCAATCTCACCTCGCATCAAAACCACAACGATACTTCGTCAAATAGACTCCATTTTAACCTTCTCAAGGACCGGCGTAGCCTTTTCTCGGCTCAACTAAAGTGAGAGAGACAGACACCCGCCAATCACCTTTAAGCAACGAGTGCTCGTGGCGGTGAAACCAGTCTCGCGTAAGCGTCTGCGTAATGTCGGTCCGGCCGCTTCATCTCACAATACCGCTGAACCAAAGTATGACATGCTGGTAGGTAGTATGACTTGTATCGCCCACAACTCACTTGTGTTCTACTCGTGCAAAACATCAAACCATAAAACCTAGGCTCGGATGCCATTGTTGGGAGCGTAGTAATTTCAAAAATTTCCTCGCACACGCAAGATCATGGTGATGTATAGCAACGAGAGGGGAGAGTGTTGTCTCGTACCCTCGTGAGACCGGGCGAAGCGATCACAATGTAGAGGAAGTAGTCGTGCGTTCTCCTCGCGATCCGACCGATCCGGCGCCGTTACTCGGCGCCCCGAGTTCTTGACACACGTACAGCTCGATGGCGTCCCTCGAACTCCGATCCAGCCGAGTGTCGAGGGAGAGTTCCGTCGACCTGACGGCGTGGTGACGATCTTGATGTTCTACACAGCAGAGCCGCCTAAGCTTCGCGATGATATGACCGAGGTGGAATATGGTGGAGGGGGCACCGCTGCGGCTAAGGAACGATCTGTAGATCAAACTTGTGTGTTCTAGGGTGCCCCCTGCCTGCGTATATAAAGGAGCAGGGGGTGCGGCGGCCTAGAGGAGGCGCGCCGAGGAGTCCTACTCCCACCGAGTAGGACTCCCCCTTCCTAGTTGGAGTAGGATTGGGGGAGGAAAGAGGGAAGGCGCCCCCCCCTCCTGTCCTATTCGGACTAGGGGAGGGCACGCCTGACCTGCCTGGCCGGCCCCTCCTCTTCTCCCTCATGGCCCACTAAGGCCCATTAACCCCGGAGGGTTCCGGTAACCCCGGTGTTCCGTAAAATCCGATTTCACCCTAACCATTCCAACTCAAATATAGGCTTCCAATATATCAATCTTTATGTCTCGACCATTTGAGACTCCTCGTCATGTCCGTGATCACATCCGGGACTCGAACTTCTTGGTACATCAAAATACATAAACTCATAATATAACCGTCATCGAAACCTTAAGCATGCGGACCCTACGGTTCGAGAACAATGTAGACATGACCGAGACACGTCTCCGTCAATAACCAATAGCGGGACCTGGATGCCCATATTGGTTCCTACATATTCTACGAAGATCTTTATCGGTCGACCGCATAACAACATCGTTGTTCCCTTTGTCATCGGTATGTTACTTGCCCGAGATTCGATCGTCGGTATCAATACCTAGTTCAATCTCGTTACCGGCAAGTCTCTTTACTCGTTCCGTAATACATCATCTCACAGCTAACTCATTAGTTGTAATGCTTGCAAGGCTTCGATGATGTGCATTACCGAGAGGGCCGAAGATACCTCTCCGACAATCGGAGTGACAAAACCTAATCTCAAATCGCCAACCCAACATCTGCCTTTGGAGACACCTGTAGTACTCCTTTATAATCACCCGATTCGTTGTGGCGTTTGGTAGCACCAAAGTGTTCCTCCGTAAACAGGAGTTGCATAATCTCATAGTTACAGGAACATGTATAAGTCATGGATAAAAGCAGTAGCAACATACTAAGCGATCGTGTGCTAAGCTAATGGAATGGGTCATGTCAATCGATCATTCAACTAATGATGTGACCTTGTTAATCAAATAACAACTCTTTGTTCATGGTTAGGAAACATAACCATCTTTGATTAACAAGCTAGTCTAGTAGAGGCATACTAGTGACATACTGTTTGTCTATGCATTCACACATGTATCATGTTTCCGGTTAATACAATTCTAGCATGAATGATAAACATTTATCATGAAATAAGGAAATAAATAATAACTTTATTATTGCCTCTAGGGCATATTTCCTTCAGCTCATGTTTTACTATGGCCTGGATTTCCACGATCTGGCGCCGAACTTCGTCCTCAACATCTCGGCGTTTATCGTCATGTGCGAGGCCTTTCTCTGCATCCGGCCCCACTTCGGCCTGTGGCTCAAGACCTTCAACGCCAAGCCGAAGATTGTGAAGGGGACACAAGCGGAATGCGGAGGCGCCATGCTGGGCAAGCTGCCCAACGTCCCTTGGCTGGAAGGGACCTTCATGGACTCCGTCAAGGGGTGGCAGTCGGGGTGGTTCTACATCACCGAGCAGCCTTGAGCCTACATGGGCGGCGCGCCCCGAATTTAGATCTGGAATCCCCACGCAGCTCACTTCACGGAAAGAGAAGGGCTTGCGGTGGGGTGATCCGTGGAGGTGACGGGACTTCGAGCCTGCATCAAGAAGCTGGTGAGCAATGGGCTCCGGCTCGTCGACGTGGTCCAGGTCATGATCCTCCGGCAGATTCTCCCATGCCAAGAAAGGGCACTTATTCTGTGGGAGTTTAATCCGGAACAGCACCAGATGTTGAGTGCGCTCTTCGACACAACGTACGAAGGCGCCTGGAGGGTGCTGTTCAAGGGCGCCAAGCCCCGCATCCGCGACCAAGACCGCATGATTCAGCTTGCGATCTCCGGCCCGACAAGGTAAGTGATTCACCCCATTACGGGACACTTGAAGTAACTAGATTGACTCTAGTGAGGCTTTTAATCTGCCTCTTCCTTTGACAGAATGGATGGAGAAGGCCGAGCTGCTCATCGACCCGGCTTCCATGCGGAAGAACCGTGGATGCCCATTTAGCAAGGCTGCTGGTTCCGCACCATCGTGGTGCCGGAGAAGAAGGCCAAGAAGGTGGCGCGGGGACTCGCAAGAGTTCCCGCAATCGAGCGTCGACAACGACGACGAGGACTCCTCCTCAAGACGACGGCGGCGAGGAGGGAGTATTCTCTCCCGGAGGAGGGAGAGGAAGAGGAAGGCCTCCCCAACCGGGCGGCGAAGGGTCAAGAGGGGAGAACTATCCCCGGACAGTTTTGCCAACATCAACGTTGGCGAGGGCAGTGGCCTCAAAGGGCCCGGCGTCCGGCAGATCGTAAATATCCGGATCATTCATATGCCGTGTATTGTATGTCACGTAATGTCCTTCTAATGCCGCATTGTTCCTTTAGTCCGGCCGTCGGCGACTTTCTGACTCGATGGCGGGTCGTTGGCGCCGTCGGATGTAAATTCCATCCCGATCGCCTCTACCCCACGCGCCGAGGACGACGAGGCGGAATCTGAGGGGGACGCGCCAGAGGAGGCTCGAGGCGCCGTCGGGCAGCCCGGACTTTGTGCGGACTCTTCTCCGGACCCGTGGCGGTTCCAGTAGTCCGGCAAGCAGCCCTCGAAGAGGCGGCAGACCGTGACGCCGCGGCCTCCGTCCAACCGAGGCACGGATAACTCTGCTGGAGGCGCTCAAAGCGCCTCCATCGAAAGAACACCGCACTCTCATGAGTGCGGTGATTGAAAGGTCCAGCTTCGCCAAGGCGGGCTGACCAAGCTTTCAACAACCTTCTAACAGCTTTGAGGTAAGAAGGTTAAAATTAAGTAATATAATACCGCATAGACGGTAGCCCGATGCTTAGTCCGTGTTGGAAAGAAAAGCGGACTAAGGATCTAAAAAGATATACGTGAGGTTGTTAAAAATATGTCGATATGGGTTTGCAGGCTGCGCTGTTGACCTCTGCCGCGTGCTAACGGAGGTCGAACCATCGAAGAAAGATCTTGGCGGTCGGAGCAAGAGCTCGGCCATGCCAAGAGGCAGCTCAAGGAGAAAGAAGGTGAATAACACCACTTTAAATAAGTACCTTCTGAAAAAAGGGTTTTGGTTGCAAACAAGATTAACAAGGATAATATTTGTAATGCAGGGGCCACTAACGAGGTGGCAGCCACGAAGGATGCCTTGTCCGTGGCCCGAACGTAATGCGCCCCGAGCGGACTGGCGAGAAAAGCAAGCGGTGCTGGTGGCGGAAGTTCGCAAGAGCTCCGAGCTCTCATGGAAAAACATGAGAGTTTGGAGCGTGACTCAAGACTTCGAGAGTCCGAGCTTGCCTCGGCTCTCGATAGGGCGAGTCCGCCAAGGCCGAGGCCCAGAAGGCCCATATGGAAATAGAGGACATGAAGAAGATAGCGGCGGGTAAGGCGTTTTTCATGCGAGCAAGCATGTTAATGTAAATTACGGATACTTACCCGATTCGGAGCTCTCCGGGGCATTTGCAGATCTGCCAGTAGTGCGTCGATGCCGCTGCATTCTATCGTGGCGAGGAGGGAGCTCAGCGGAGAAGGTCTTACGGTCTCGATGCGCTGAGGCCGCCATCCGGTGCCCCAAGCGACCAAATGAAGCAGCTGGTCGAACTCCTAAGGTGGTGAGGAGGCCATGAAGGGCCTCCACAGTCCGGCTGTGGCTGGGCAGCGACCATGCACAGCAGCTACTTTGGCCTAGTCGGGCAGCTAGTGGATGCATGCCCCGGCTAGATGTGATCAAGCGATCCGCTTTGCATTGAAGGCGCTCGTCGGACCCTTGCCCGCATAAAGGTGCAATGGGGCAAGCTGGATGCGAGCTTCTCACGGATCCGCGCCGCGCGGGCAAGGAGCACCGTATGCGGGAGCGATATTATAAAGTTGTCTGAAGGGAGCCCGCGATATTGCGGATGAGTGCCCCTTAATGTAATCCTTGAGTGAACTTCATTGTGTGTTTTATCCTGCGGCGCTGAAAACTTCGTTTATATGCGCCATGAGCAACGCTTTGTTGAATTTAAAATATTACCTTCATGCGGCCGTTTGTTAAATCGAGAGATGGCAAGTCGTTGGCTTGACCCCAAGCCACGAAGTCTTTGGGGTGTTGGTGATAAACTTGAGCACTCTTGTTCCCATCTTTGGGTCCATCTAGGAGGCGCTCAACACGCACGAACAAGGCGACCGGACTTATAATGCTTGAACACTCTCACTTAGCCATAGAATTCTATAATTTTAAATTTGGTGAAGCCCCCGGTATTCGGAAGACCGAATCCGGGCGCTATCCACGCCGTCGGACATCATCCGAACTTCGCTCGGCGGCATGAGTCTTTAGGGACCGAAAAAGACCTCTCGAACAGCGACCAGTCTCGCCTTATCATGCGGTCAGTTTAGCTTTCTCCTTTGGCGTTAACCCGACTCAACCGGCGCAATCGCGATGGTTCTCCCGATGCTACCTTAGTCGACGAGCGGAACGTAAGGTACCAAAACATGGGAGCCGGAAAACCCAACTATTGACCCAAGACATGATTCGAGCTGATTCATATAATGCTATAAGTTCGGGTGCGCACTTATGAAAGTGTTCGGACTTAATCACACCACAACTGGGGAACATAAGCCCCTGGTGTATTCGGCCGTACCAAAGTATCTGGTGCAAGATGTCATATAATGAACATTTATAAAGATAACATAATTGCAATGAAAAGGTAATGAACTTGCAAAAAGGAGGTGCTGCGTTATTTATGAAAGGAGGTCCGCTAATAAAGCGGACTGATACAAATAGTCTTGATAAGCAAGGATTTGGACTAATTTGACATGTCCCCTCCGAGGATAAGCTGCGCACTTGGTGTATGTAATCGAATTTAGTGCTCGTAATGGAGACCACCTGAGTGTTCATCGCATCCTTCAAGGATCCCTGACTATTGCCTCGTGAGTTCGACAAGTTTGCCGTCGGACAGGGCTTCTGTTTAGTGGAGTCCTGTGTAAAAAAAAGAAAAGATAAGAAATAAAACCAAGGGGGGGCGCTAGCACGAGCCCCTGGTGTGGTCGAGCCGCACTCTTTAATCCTTGAGGATAAGCCCCTCCCCTGCGCCCATGGTATCTCCAAAGCGTAATGATGTACGCAGAGTGTTATTCTTGTGATCATCGGCGAGGCGAGGTGGGGCCACATTACTCTGGCGATGCTCGATCGCGCCGGGTGGTCTTGGTTAGTGTTGCTCCGGGCGCGCTTTGATGCATCCGGCTTTTTAATTGCCGGACTAGAGAATTGCCGTAGAAGGCTGCTCTGTACTTCTGCCGCGAGAGCCGCTGTATGTTCCTCCGTTCGAAGGGAGCATTCCGTATTTCCATTGACCGTAATGACTCCACGAGGGCCTGGCATTTTGAGCTTTAGGTATGCATAATGCGGCACCGTGTTGACTTTTGCAAACGCGGTTCGTCCGAGCAGAGCATGATAGCCACTGCGAAACGGGACTATGCCGAAGATTAACTCTTAACCCGGAAGTTATCGGTGATCCGAAGACCACTTCGGTGTGGTGAGCCTATCTGTTGGCTTCCACTCCTGGGATGACACCTTTAAAGGTTGTCTTTGTAGGTTTGATCCTGGATGGGTCTATGCCCATTTTGCGCTTTGTGTCTGGTAAAGCAGGTTCAGGCTGCTGCCGCCGTCCATCAGGACTCTTGTGAGGTGAAATCCATCGACGATTGGGTCTAGGACCAATGCGGCGAATCCGCCATGGCGTATGCTGGTCGGATGGTCTCGTCGATCAAAGGTGATCGGACAGGAGGACCATGGATTGAACTTCGGGGCGACTGGCTCCATCGCATAGACGTCCCGTAGTGCGCGCTTCCTCTCCCTCTTGGGTATATGGGTCGCGTAAATCATATTCACCGTCCGCACTTGTGGGGGGAAACCCTTCTGTCCTCTGTTTTTCGGTGGCCGGGTCTCTTCCTCGTCGTCGCTATTTAGCCCCTTGTCATTGTGTTCGGCAATTAACTTGCCGCCTGCTGAACACCCAACAATCTCTATTGGTGTGATTAGCTGGCTTTTGGGTGCCATGTATCGGCATGGCGGTCGAGTATTCTGTCCAGTTGGACGGGCCCGGAGTTGTTCTTTTAAATGGCTTTTTCCGTTGACGGGTTTGGAGCCTCGAATCCGGCATTGACCGCCGTATCCACTTTGTCGTCGCCGTTAATCGGCGTTTGTTTTGATTCGGCGTGACCTGCCGTGATTGTCCTTAGTGTCCGGACTGCCAGAATTTTTGCGGAGATTGTTGCTGCGGGCTAGCCAGCTATCCTCTCCCGCAAAAAGTGGGTCATTAACGATGTGAGGGCTGCCATGGATTTCGGCTTCTCCTGCCCTGTGCGGGCTAGCCATTAAATCCCGGATGTTATGTTTGAAGGCTGCAAGGGCCTCCGCATCCGGACGGTCGATGATTTGATTTTCTTCGTCAAGAACCGTGTCGAGAATTATGCGGCGATTAAATGCAGCTGCTGAATAATGTGGCTTAGGTCATCGGCGTCTGGTGGTGCGCGCGTATGTACCTTGAAAGTTATCAAGGAGCGCGGCCTCGAGTCTTCCCAACACCCAATCGACTCTGCGGGCAGGCTGTTAAGCCAATGCCGAGCTGGTCCTTTAAGCTTGAGTGGGAGATATTTGATGGCGTGGAGATCGTGCGCCGCGGGCCATATGGATGTGGAGAAGATAATCTTGATCCACACCAGAAGTCTGTTGTGCCATCGTAAGATTCGATATTCACGGGTTTGAACCCGCCGGGATCGATGATCCATTACTTCATCGATGAAGCATAACGGTGTGCGGCGCCCTGTATTGAGCAATATCGCGGCGCAGCTCGAGGGCGCGCTGCGCCATGTTCGGCCCGGCGGTGTTATGTCGGTGCGACGGTATTAAATGCGTGGGTCGTAGAGGCATACGTGATCCATAGATGGATCTGGATTGTCTTGCTTTGTCCTCAAGATGTCTACAAGTCCGTAGCGTTCCTGTTGGCCGTACTCTTGGATCGATGTCGGAATACGGTCTTGGCTGGGGGTCGGAATGCCTCTCATCACGACCACGGGGTGGTCGGTCGCCATGTCGTGCTTTGGTGATAAAGGTATGTATGCTTCCTCCTCTAATCGGGGAGCAGCTTGCGTCTTAGGTAACTTTTGGAGGGTTGTTCGAGTATATACTCTTGACGCGAGGACCTCGGTCCATCGATCGGCTAGCAGATCTTGATCGGCTTGAAGCTGTTCTTTGCTTTTCTTTAGGCTATTTGCCGTGGCTATGAGCTGCGCTGAAGCGCTCTTGTTCGACGGGATCCTCGGGTATGACGAATTCATCATCGTTGAGTCTCGCCGTCTTGGAGGAGGCATATAGTTATCATCCTCAACCCCTCGCCGCCGCATGTCGGGGCTTGCTTCTGCGTCCTCTGTCTTGAGTCTTGCGGAGAGGGATCGTCTTGGCACTCTCCGGTGTTATCATCTCCGCGCGGAATCTCCATTCTTGTTGTGGCGGGATTTAGAGCGGCGCCTTGCCGCAGCGGCGTTTGGCTGCTTCTTTAGAGAACCTTCCTCCGCTGCTTTTTCGCCATCCCCTTCTTTTGGGGTATCCACCATGTAGGCGTCATATGGCGAGGTGGCCTTCCGGTGCCACAGGGGCGCTGGGTCTGATCGTCTCGGCATCATCGTCCATAGCGTCGATGTC